>CM062644.1:15447159-16032159 GCA_025617555.3 Puccinia polysora
ACTTGAGGGCTTTGGTCCTAATTGTTTTTATGACTTTTGGTGGACTGATATTTACATTGAGATGCTCAAGGATCAATTTGTGGTGATTAGTGAAACAAGACAGTTTGAACCAGGGGTCCAATATTATGGCACAGGTTGGAGCCACCTTGGCCAAAGAATGGCACAAGTACTTCTTCAACTTGGCAATCATATCATTTGCAACTGGGATAAGCTGCTTGGAATCATAGTGTGTTTTCACTTCAAAAATATCACCTTCCAGAGCAATGAAGATGGGGAGGGCATAGCTGAGGGTAGGGTATGTGGTGGAGAAGAGTATCTCAGTTGAATCATGCAGTGGTTTGAGGAAGTTGATCATTTGTTTGGCTTTCTCCCATTCAAGTGAGTTGATCTTAAACTTTTTTGTATTGGATTGCTTTTAAAAGAGTTTGCATGTATTCTTCAGATTGTGAGCCGGTTTCATCATCAGGTAAGTCAAATTCCAGTGAGTCTTGTAATTGAGAATTAGCATATATGCTGAGTTGGAAGCAACATTGGATTGTTCACTGAGTTTCCAACAGGTTTGAAACTGCTTGCAATGTTGAGGTGATGACCAAAGCCAAGTAGAAAGTCCATGGATGCCGGGCAGGACATTACCAAGATTCAAATTTGCACCATTGGGCTGGCTGACAAGATTTGAAATCAAAAGTGGATTGGGATCTAAGTTGATGTTGCTGTTTGGTTCCAAATCATATCCCAAGCCAAATGTCTTGATGCCTTCCTTTGCTGCAAGGTTGATGGTGTGGGCCATACAGCCCAAGATACCCATCTTGCGGTCAAATTGAGGATCAGTGAGCTCCCCAATTTGCTTGGCCATGGTGAGTTTTTTTTAGGCATTGTTGGCCATAATGACAGAGACTTTGTTGAGCAAACCAAATTTTCCAAGGGCACCAAAACAGAAATTGCCAAGGTTTGCTCCAGTATGTCATCCTAGAAAAAACAATTATTGGATCAATTTTGAAAAAAAAAATGAAATGAAAGACATGAAAACTTACCAGATATTGTGGGAATTCCAATTTCAATCTCAATAAGTTTCCATTTGGAGTCAATAACATGGGCTGTTATACCCAAGAAAGCCCATGCAGTTTGGGGATGTCCATGCATCAATGGTAAAAGCCACGACCATTATTTCTTCAAAAAAACCTTGATATGTGCAAGGTGGGCAGTGTAAAGATTGACAACCTCATTTTATATGGCTTTTTTCTTTGGGAGCATTGAAGAGAAAAGTGGATTGGTGAGAGTCAGGAGTTTGATGAAAGAAGAGCGCTCCACAATCAAAAATGGGAGGTTGGAATCAGAAATGAAATAAGATATCATTTTTTTTAACAATGTTGGGTTGAGTTTGATCTAAAATGAACAAAAAAAGGTCAGTTAAAGATCATGATTCAAATCACAAAAGTAAGACTTACTGTCTTTTCAATGCTTTCCCCTTTAATGAAGCTGTAAATCATGCTTTGGTTGTTGCAGATTTTCTGGGGATTATGTATCTTGTGAATTTGCATGAGATGATCTCAAATAAATTAAATGCTTTTTTATTTATCTTGAAGGAGGATTTTACCACAGGCATCACCACTTGAAAGAGGGATGATACACATAACCTTGTTTTTGCTTCCTTTTTTGATGAAGTATTACCATAACCAGCTTTCACCATCATTTGAAGAAGAGTTGATTGCGGTCATGGCTTTGTGGCTTGTTGAGGTTTCAACATCATTGGTTAAAATGAGGTGGTTTGCCTTGTGTTTTTTGGGGTCAGGAGGAGGTTGAGATGGTTTCAGTGTCTTGTCACAGTTGGAGTCTGTATCAATGGTGATAGGGTGCTTTTTGAGGCTACGCATGGTGTGAATGTTGAGGCAGGAGGGAATTGGCATTGAGAATTGTGTTTGAAATCAATAGGGCGTATCAAAGTTAGCAAAACTTCCATTATAAACCAGCCATTTTTTATGACCAAACTCGCCATTAAATGAAATACAACTACCCCCTACCCCCTAACTGGTTTATTTTAAAATGGCAGGTTTCAAATATCAAACCTGACATTATCATCCATCCACCATCCATGGCATTCAAAACACACATCCACACCTCCAACTCATCAAATCCATACGCATGATACACATCTCATCTCCATCACTTCACATCTCCATTGCTTCACATCTCCATCACACACATCCCATCATCATCACATTAACATCTTTCTCAACATGTCCAATCAAACTTCCTGGAAGCAATTTGAAAATGCAAAAAAGCTGACTGAAATTTTTTTATTATTTGACTCAGATTCAGACTCCAATTTGAAATCAGCTTGGTTAGCTTTGAATTCTCTATTGAAAAAGAAATACATGGTTCCACAAAGACACACTCTCTACAACCCTATTTATGAAAGGCAAAAGCTTCACCTACTGCCCAACTTACGCTTCCAGCATTTGTCCCAAACTTCATTGCCTTCTTTCATGAAAATTTTGGATATGATTGAAGGCCACCACATCTTCCAGAACAATTCTTGGAATCCTCAATTAAATCCAGCTATCCAACTGGTTTTTGCTCTTTTTAGATTGGGATCAAATGGAAATGGAGCAGAAATTCATTGATTAGAAAATCTATTCTTGGTCAGCTATGGATCCATTGACTTATACACCAAAAGAGTCATGATTGCTATCCTATCTTTCAATTTCTATGTCCTTTGTTGGCCAACCAAAGAAGACCACAAGGAGATATCTCAAGTAATGGAGACCAAAGGCTTTCCTGGTTGCATTGGTTTTGTTGATTGAACCACTATCTCCTTGAGTCAAAAACCCAAGCTAGATGGCAACCATTATTTTGATTGGAAAAAAAGGAAATTGATTCATTTCCTTTCCAAAGCCTTTGATAATACACTGAAAAAAATTTGTTTTATTGGTTTGTATAGATACTCTGTGGCACTACAACTTTTTTGTGATAAAAACAAGAAGTTCATATCCCTCCATGCTGGCCTTCTGGGTTCTTGTCATGATTCATATGTTTTCAATTGGATGCGGATTTCCCAACAACCAGATAACTACTTTGAACAAGATCAATACCCTCAGGCCAATTCAGCTTATGCTAGCGGGAAATATGTGGTTCCAGCATAATGCAATGTTTCAACCAATGATCAAGCCAAAACTGATTTCAACTATCATCTTGCCCAATCACAATTTTGGATTGAGCATGCCATAGGAATCCTGACAGGAAGATGGGCCAGCTTAAGGTGTGGAAACTAAGAGGGTGGAAATCCCCCATTTTTTTTCAAGTTCCTGTATTAATGGTCCTAGCTTCTGTAAGGATAATGATGCTCCAGTAAAGAGAGAGAGAGATATATATAAAGAGATGAATTTACTTTCCATTCCATATCCTTTCATCCATCCATCCCTCAATCCATTCTCCCTCATCTTTTCCTTTCACTTTCCTTTTCCAAAGATTCAATGATAAGATCCTCCCCCAGAGCTGGGGTTGAGAGCGCGGACTTTATGCCCACCCTCTCAACCCTAACCTCAGTACAAGCGTGTTAAAATGCGGATGCACTCAGGTAATGTGCATAGGAGTGTGTAATCCAAATGGGATGCAAAAAGAATTGGCCTCCATGGCCCATTGGACATCACGTGGGCCACGTGGGCCTATGTGGGTGTTATTGGTTTTGGGAATTTGGGATCCAAAACACGTTTTTATGGTCTTTTGGGACACAGGCTCTCACGGGCCCGCCAGGGTGGATGGGCCACCCAAGCCAGATGGGCTTATTTGGGCATAAAAGGGCCCAAGCTTTATTATGGACATACTTGGCCAGACGGGCTGGCCCGCCAAAGTATGTAATTCTCACGATTCAGGCTTGGGGCGGCCAATTGGGGCCGCTGCCCGCTAGGGGCTGCCGCCCGTGTTGCGGCCCGCTTGGGGCCGCCTGTGTTCTTTGGTACGGCCCACGTGGGGCCCAACGGCCCGCGCGGGGCTGTTGCGCAGCCAAGGGATCCCGCGCGGGCCCGGCTGGTCGCGCCCGGCGACCAGCGCCATGGAGCCGGGGCTTGCGGCCCAGGCTCGTTCCCCCTCCCCTCGCTCGCAGTGGCAAGGGGGATGGGGGAAAGCTGGCTGGGTTGAACCAGCCAGAAACCGGCCGCGACAATGCGGTTGGTCAGGGCAGGGGGGACCTGACCACCCCCTTGCCCAAGGAGGTGGCGGCGCCAGCCGCAAGTGTAGTGACCGGCAGGTGGGGGGGAATTCATCACCCCTCCACCATTGGTTGTGTGAAGCGACCAAGCAGGGGCGCTCTCCCCCCCCCCTTTACCAAGGGGGAGGAGCAATGGGCCTGGGGGGACCTGATCACCTCCCAGGCCAACTTACTTGACAACGCCCTGGGGATATCAACCCCCAGGGCCCCTGGTGAGGGGATTTGACCGCCCCCACCAGGGATTTGAGAAAAAGAGGAGGGGGACAGCATGTCCGCTGGTCACACCCCCCCATGTGAGTCTGAGACCGGACCCAGGTGTGCCCTGGGTCCCACCTGGCCCATTTGAAGGGCCAGGGGCTGGCTGAATGAGGCAACCAGCCCGTAAACAAGGTAATGAGGTCATCATGGCTGGTTTTAACGGATGACCAGCCAAGGGGATTGAACAGCAAGGGGCTGGTTCAGCCCCATAACAGTGGAAACACTGGAATGGACCGGAATGGGCCGGTTGTAAGGGTTCAGGAACTGATGCCATGCGGGCTGATGTAGTCCCAACCAAGTAACAAGGCTATTAGAGCCTGTAGAGCTCTTTTGGGGCGGAAAATTTTCCTTTTGGCTTGTTGTATCATGGGCTCACAAGAGGCCAATCTTTTGTACTTAAGGGGCTCTTCTCCCTGCTGTTTTCCATCCATTCATTCATCATTCCAATCAAATTCATCCAACATATTTCACCATTGTGAGAGCCCCATTAGACAATATTGACACCCAGTTTCCAGCATTTCTTTTGCTTTAAATACTGTTCATTTGCCTAAGCTAATTGCTGGCCATAATTCCAACAAAGCGCAATAACAGCCCAACAACAAATGTAAAAGAAACCCTAAGCCCAGAACCCTAGGCTAACACTAACCCATCCCCTTCCTGCTTACTGTTACTTACATCCAGTTTGTCCTTCTCAAGACGCAGACCTCCGCCGCGCCCTACTTGGAGCCCCCTGCTTGTCTGTATCCGCCTTGCACGCTGCGTGATTTCCTGCCCTGCGGGTTGGCCCATGCCCATGGCCCCAGTTGCCCCGCCCTACCTCCCCAAACTAGCTGCCCACAAACTTGGTTGGGCCAGCTCCATTCTTGGGTCTGTAACGTCCAAGCGTCCCCCAGCCCGCCACATCCAATCAATGCCAACCCATGTCCAGTATGCCAAGCCCCATGTTGCCTACTGCTGAGCCCGCAGCGGCCACTGCTGAGCCTGCGCACATCCAAGTGCTGAGCCTGACCTACCAAATGCTGAGCGCCCCAACCATGGCGCAGTTCCCAATCCAAGACTATATAAAAACACCACAATGGGAGATGCAAAACCAGCTCCAATCTTCCAAAGGAATGAAGTTCCTCATCAACTGGATTATCAGTTGTGTAATCCTTCAAAACCTTCTTGCCAACATCAAAGATGAATGGAACACAATATTTGAAGAAGGTATTCCTGATCCTCCTCAAGTCATCCCAGCCTCATCTTCTACCTCATCTTTGGCCATGAGAGAGTGGATTCTACCCCTCACACTTGCTCACTTTGATGAGTAGCATTTGGTTTTTAAATGGGTAAAAAGTAACATCACCGTTTTTTTTTTAGTTTTGGTTGTTTAACCCAGAATCCTAGGCTGACTCCTGTTTTTTTATTATTATTATTATTATTATTTTTTGTGGACTTAGACAAAAACCAGAACCACAACTTCCAAACCAGCCACCTCACCCCACCAAAACACTGGTCCAATCCTCCCTCCTCCTCAAAAAACCATCACCTGACCAAACCAAACCACCGGCCCACACCTCCCTCCTCCTCACCAAACCACCTCACCATCCACCTCCACCTACCTCCAAGTTCACCCATTCATCCTCCTCCTTATTCTTCTTTGCTCAGTGCCCCAGGTAAGCCCCCCCCCCTCCTACTTTATTCATTGGAGCTGAACTCCCCCCTCCTCCTCCTCCTTTTACAAGTTCCAGGCCATTCATCCCTCCTTGCTCAGCCCCACTGGTAAGCTCCCTTGCTCAGCAACCCCCTTGTCCTCCTTCTGCTCCCCATCTTCCCCCACCACAACCTTGCCGGTCAATCAATCAGTCAACTGGCAAGCAATCAATTTTTTGCTTTCCAATCAATTGATTGGTCAACCGGCAAGCAATCAATTTTTTGCTTTCCAATCAATTGATTTGTCAACCAGCAAGCAAAAAATCAATTGGTCAACGGGCAAGCAATCAATCAATTGGTCAACTGGCAAGTGATCAATTATTTGCTTTCCAAATGATTGGTTGACCGGAAAGCAAACAATTTTTTGCTTGCTGATCAATCAATCAATCAATTTACAGACTGGTGACCTGCCCCCCCTTCAGCTCCTCCTCCTCCTTCCAGTTCTTTATCAGTTGACTGAATTTTTTTTTTGGTAGGAGATTACTGGTAATTTTCTTGTTATTTTCTATTTTTGTTGATCATCTAAGTGGTTTATACCAGACTGATGATTGTTTTTTTTTTTTTTTTTTTTTTTTTTGGTAGGTGAATTGCCAGTATTTTTTTTTGTTATTTTCTATGTTTGTTGATCATCTAAGTGGTTTATACCAGACTAATGACTGTTTTTTTGCTTTTCATTTTTTGATTCAATGAAATGCAATTGGAAATTCCACCGCTTTGACCACCCTTTCTTGAAGGCCCATTCTTCACCCACCAAACTCAAAATGTTACAAATAATGGATTTCCATCTTGATCCTCACCCCAATCAAAGTATACAGTTGGGAGGGAATAAGATGGAAGGAGATAGTTTGAAAAACATACAGAGAAGTGGGAACAAAAGGGATTGCCAGAGAAGGAGGGCTCAAATGAAGGATTTGGAAATTGCATTGGAAGTGAATGAGGAAACAATTAATGAAAAGGTTGTTTGGTCTTCACACAAACTATGTCCCTTGAAAATTTATCCATCCATTTTCAATAAAAGTCAAAAACCCACCCCTGAAGAGTTGGAACAGGCCAAACAGAAGATCAAACCTTTGCATTTATTCAGCTCTGGAAAAGTATATGTTCAAGATTGATTGGATCATGAGGCTATGGTTTCCATCATCCAATTTATCCCTTTGAATGAACTCTCTGAGCAAGAGAAGAAGGACATCAACTCAGTAACAACATTCCTTCACCAATCCAAAAAAATTTTCAACACTGTTGGTCCCTCAAGATCTTGGGGTGGGAAAATGTGGGCAATTGGATGGCAAAAATCAATGGACCCTTCTGAACTATTTGGACAATATTTGAAGAAAGATGCTGTCAAATCCTCCCCTAAAGATTATTCCTTTTTGAACCTTAGGTCTGACAAGGTCTCTCATATATTGTGCCAAATGTTTTGAAAATTAGCAAAAATTGCATCCAATTCCAACCGTGAAGCTATGATGGACAACAAAATCCCTTCCTTCTCCTCATTGAAATTTGAATCTGGCCTTACTTCTTTTGACTGCTCAACTCACATCACCTTCACCTCAGACTCCTTCCAAAACTTGCCCCATATTGACCAAGGTTATGTCTCTGACTATTCCTTTTTACTTGTTGTCCCAAAAAAAAATTCAATGGACAGCTTCTCAATAAAAAGGATGAATATCAAGTATCCAATGGCTAATTTATTTTCCCAGACTTGGGTTTTGGGATTTATTTCAAAAAAAAGGGTATTGTGAAAATCATTTGGGCAGAAAAGAAGTACAAACACTGTACTTTTCCTGCAGTGGATACTTCCAGCCATACTAGGATGGCCATTTACGTTCAAATCAATAGAACAACTCAAAACACTAGCAAGTACTTGGCCAGTAGCAAAATATATCTTAGGAAAAAAATATAAATAAAAATAAAAAAGATTTGTTCATTGGTGGTGTTAAAAATACTCTCAAACATTGTTGCAATCAAAAATATTTTTTTTGTTTTTATTTTTAAAATTTTTATCAAACTAAATATATTTACAAACCAAGCAATCAAATAATTTCCTTTATTTAATCCACATTTCTACTGCTACCAATACATGCCACGGCTAAAAATAACCTATCTTTTTTTTCTCTGGATAGCCTTTCCCTCTCCTTTTTGAGTTGGTCTTGCGCTCAATACTTCTCCTTTTCCTCTTTTTGAAAATCCAGCTGGGCCTGTTTTATTTTCCACTCAGCATCCAACTTTTGTTGATGAGCCAAACTCTCATCTTTTTACTTTTCACAATCCATATTCAGTTGAAAATCCCACTTCTCTTTTTCAAATTGAAGTTTTTTGGATTCTATTTGTGATTTCACTGTTTTTTGGAGGGGAATAGTAATAAGCTTAATTTTGAAAGCAGGTAAAATCAATCAATGAACTTACTTGAATCTTTCTTCTCCATGATATCCTCAATTCCAGAAAAATTTGAAGTTTTTCTCCACTTTTGAAGGGTATTAGGGTTCAGGTTCATGGAATTGGACACCTTTTGCTTTAATTTTGAAGAGGGGGTTTGTGTGGGAATGTCATTGCTCTCATTTGAAGGGGATTTTGGAGGCCCCATTGGCTTGAGTATTCAGCCATTCAGGAACAAATGAGCCTGTTTTTTTACAATCTAAATCAGTCAGGATTAACCAGACAGAATAGAAATGATATTGGTTCCTTACTTGAGCAGATGAGTCCAATGGTAGTGATACAGGAATAACTTGCTCCTTGTTTTACAAGCGGTTAAGTTCTTCCACCCCAGGAAGAGAGCAATCCAAAGAAGGAAGTGAGGGGTCCAAGGAAGGGGTTGAATTGTTGTTCAATGCTAATTTAGAGGTGATTGGAGCTGATTCTGTTGGAATATCTTCCTCCACATCAGATTGGGGCCACTCATAGGTTTGATTGGGATCATAATTTCTAGGCCAAGCATCCACAGCCAGGTCCTCAGCATCAACTGAATCTGATTTTTGGGCATCAAAAGTGGCTAATTAGTGATATTGGCCTTCTTTCCAAAGATTTCATCCATTTGAACATAAAAAGGACAAATGGAGTCCAACTTATAAACCACCAAGTTGATTCCCTTTGCTTTATTGGAGTCAGTGATACCAAAGCCAGTGGAGATTAAAATTGAGTGGGCCTTTTTGTACTTGGTTCAATAGTTCTTGAATTGCTCCTGAATCTTTTTGGATGATAGTTCCAGCCTACATTTGGTTTTATTCTTGAGTTCAGTGGCCATCAGGAGATAACCATTAACCTTAGAGGATGGAGGTTGGCCAACTCATGTTTCATTGTCAGATCCAAAGCAAGCATTGTAGTTGGACAGAATTTTGAGCCAGTCTACCAGGATGATGTGATCAGCTCTCTTGAGCTGACTTGAGCCTTTGGAAGCTGATGGGGGAGGATTGTTTGATTTTGAGTTCCTGGGGTATGTTTTCTTTGGTTGAGTGGACTTGCGGGGGGAGTGTTGCTGAGGGGCCATTTAAAAAGAGTAAGTGGGATGAATTGATGAAGCAATAAAGCGGTGAAAGTTAGGACGTGATGAAAGGGGGGATGAAGTGATGAAGCAATGAAGCAATGAGAGGATGGATGTGATGAAAGCAATAAAGTGATGACAGTGATAAAGCAAGGTGAGAGTGATGAAGCGATGAAGTGAAATGAAGCAATGAGAGTGATGAAGTGATGAGTATAGCAATGAAGCAATGAAAGTGATGAAGTAATGAGGATGGCGATGAAGCAATGAGATTAATGAAGTGATGAGGATAGCAATTAAGCAAAGAGAGTGGTAAAGTGATGAGGATAGAAATGAGATTGATTGAGTGATGAGGATAGCAATGAAGCAATGAGAGTGATAAATTCATGAGGATAGCAATGAAGGGATGAGAGTGATGAAGTGATGAGGATAGCAATGAAGTGTTGAGGTGATGAAGTGATGAGGATAGCAATAAAGCAATGAGAGTGCTGAAGTGTTCCAATAAGTTTGTAGAATGAAACCAGGGGTGATGATGTGGAATGATGTGTGGTTGAGCTGTTGAAGGGCTTTATATATTATAATTTATTTTAAAAAACCCATTTATTTTCAGGTAACTTTGACATGTCTGATGTGAAATAAGTGGGGTTTTTTTTGACTTTTAATGGCGGGTTTGCTTAACTTTGATACACCCTAAAGGGGGTGGGGGGGTATTTAAGGCCATCTGGTTGTCAAATTGGTAAGGGAGAGCCTTGTGAGATGAGTTTGCAGAAAATGAAGTGGATTTTACAAGACTAACACCAACAATATGATTCAAAATTACACACCAATGATGTGAATCAATCTGACCCCAAGGATATTGGAGTATGCGCGGCAACCTTGTAATTGTATCTGTCATAAAAAAGGAGCAGACAGAGATAAAATAGGGATATAATTCAGTGGAAGTTCATTGGTTTGGTTGAGAAATATATTGAGAATGTGGATTTTAGAAAAATAACACCAATGATATAATTCAAATTTACCACAAGGATATCTATTGGAATACGCATGCCAACCTTGTAAATAAATATATCTGCCATAAAAATGGAGCAGAAAGAAATAAAAAAGGGATATAGGTCAGTGAAAGGGAATCATGTTTATTGAGTCAAGAGTAGCAAAATGAGGATGATAAAAACATACCCAAGAATGCCAATCCTCATTCAAATTAGCCTTAGGGCTTTTGGCAGGGGTGTAGGGTGGGGCAGAAGCAAATTGCAATGAACGGTATGATAAAAGAGTGGTTTTTTGGGGTTTAAGTGGGGATATTGGAGTTGAATCAAAGCTGTGGAGGGTATAAGGGGGAATCTTTGTTAATGTGAAGTATACTTGATTTTGGGCCCCAGGTATTTACCCAATTTGTTGGGTACGTTGTTGGGCCTTCCAAAATGTGTACCCAACATTTGGGTATACCTGCGGGTTGGATCTTGGAATGGATTTTTGGTTTGGGTATGCCTTGGGGTCCAGCCCTATTTGTAACCGCCACTTGAAATTTATAGTGCGCAATGCTAATGCAAAACTGCACTTTTTTAAAAAAAAGGTCTCTTTGAATGAAGAAAAAACATCAATATTTAGAAGATTAGAGCACCTGCAATTTTGCTTGCTATCCCTGATTGATTGGTAAATACACCAAGGGGCGTCCCCAGCTGTGGAAAAAAACAGACCCTTGCTTACAAGCAAGCTCCATAAGTTCAATCAAAGATTGGAAAAGTTATGAAATCTTATGGAGCTTGCTAGTGCTGACCCCTGGCAGGATTTACCATATCTCCCATAAATCCACAACACCCACCATCAACAATCACCATTAATGACATCAATAATATTATTTTGCCATCAAGGTAAGTCTCCCTTATCTTCTCTCATTCAACCATATCATCCACCCCCCCCCCCCCATATCCCTTCATCCCATCCAAAGATACCAAGTGGCTATGGAGAGGTGGTTGATTGCGGGCCAAGCCTCATTAGCTAGCTGGTGCACAGTTTTGAAAAGTGCAATTGCATCTCACACTTGCTAAAGCCCTTGCTTGATACCTTTTTTAGCTAACAAAAAGTTATCAACAACAATTGTGGATGCTCTTAGTTGGTCTCATTTGCCATCCTATTGAAAGCAAAAGACATATTTCTAGCGGAAGCAGCATTTTGGTGATTCTGATACACACATGTGTATTGGGTAACTATCTGTCTCAAAGCATCTCCAATCTTGATTGGCAAGTCTTTCTTGATCAAGTACAAAATAACATCTTGCAGTTGTTAAACCCTTGGGCTACAAAGCTAACAATGGCAAAATAAAATAATTGTTGACACACTCACCACACACTCCATTACCTTCCATGTCTACCTGCAGCATAAATCACATTACACACTCAATAGGGCATATCAAAGTTAAAAATTTTGAAAATTTAAGAGCATCCACCACCATCTTGATAAGTCTTCTTGATAAGCAGACTTATTGAGGAATTTCCCAATTGGACCACCATTGTGCGCTCAATAGTTGTCCACTGGACAAAATACTTGACAGAATTCCATAAATTTATCAATTCTTGTCAAGGCTTGACAAGCAAAATCTTTTCAACCCCCACTCAAGCCATTCTGGCCCTGGCCCTCCCCCTCCATAAATCCACCCTAACAAACCCCCTTGTTTGAAATTCATCACTTCTGTTATAATTATGGCCAGCAATTAGCTTAGGCAAATGAGCAGTATTTAAAGCAAAAGAAATGCTGGACACTGTGTGTCAATATTGGCTAATGGGGCTCTCACAATGGGGCAATATGTTGGATGAATTCGATTGGATGATGAATGAATGGATGGAAAACAGCAGGGAGAAGGGCTCCTTAAGTACAAAAGATTGGCCTCTTGTGAGCCCATGATACAACAAGCCAAAAGGCAAATTTTCCGCCCCAAAAGGGCTCTACAGGCTCTACTGGCCTTGTTACTTGGTTTGGACTAAATCAGCCCACATGGCATCAGTCCCTGTACCCTTACAACCAGCCTATTCTGGTTATTTCTGGTGTTTCCACCTCAATGGGGCTGAACCAGCCCCTTAACTGTTCAATCCCCTTGGCTGGTTGTCCTTTACAACCAGCCATGATGACCTTTATTGCCTTTTTTACGGGCTGGTTGCCTCATGCAGCCAGCCCCTGGCCCCTCAAATGGGCCAGGTGGGACCCAGGGCACACCTGGGTCCGGTCTCAGACTCACATGGGGGGGGGGGTGACCAGCGGACATGTTGTCCCCCCCCCTTTTTCTCTCAAATCCCTGGTGGGGGTGGTCAAATCCCCTCACCAGGGGCCCTGGGGGTCGATACCTCCAGGGCGTCGTCAAGTACGTTGGCCTGGGAGGTGATCAGGTCCCCCCAGGCCCATCGCTCCTCCCCCTTGGTAAAGGGGGGGGGGAGAGCGTCCCTGCCCTGCTTGGTCGCCTCGAACAATCGATGGTGGGGGGGTGATGAATTCCCCCCCACCTGCCGGTCGCTACCCTTGCGGCCGGCGCCGCCACCTCCTTGGGCAAGGGGGTGGTCAGGTCCCCCCTGCCCTGGCCGACCGCGCTGTCGCGGTCGGTCGCTGGCTGGTTCAACCCAGCCAGCCTGCCCCCTCCCCCTCGCGACGGCGAGCGAGGGGAGGGGGAGCGAGCCGGGGCCGCGAGCCCCGGCTCCGCGGCGCTGGTCGCCGGTCGCGACCAGCCGGGCCTGCGCGGGATCCCTCGGCCGCGCAACAGCCCCGCGCGGGCCGTCGGGCCCCGCGTGGGCCGTGCCGAGGAACACAGGCGGCCCCGAACGGGCCGCGACGCGAGCAGAAGCCCCGAGCGGGCCGCGACACGGGCGGCAACCCTAATGGGCCGCCCCAAGCCCGAATTGTGAGAAAAGACTACTTTTGCGGGCCAGCCCGTCTGGCCAAGTATGTCCAAAATAAACCTTGGGCCCAATTATGCCCATACAAGCCCATCTGGCTGTATTTGCCCATATACCCCATCGGGCCCGTTAGGGCCCGTGTACCAATGGGTCTATTTCACGCGTTTTGAGGCCAGTTTCCCCAACTCTGTAACATCCACATGGGCCCGTATGGTCCGTGTGTGTGTCCAATGGGCCTTAGAGGCCCATTTGTGCATCCCATTTGGATTACACTTATACGTAGCACCCGCGTAAGTGCGTACGTATTTTAACACACCCCCTTAATCCAAAAGGGGTGACATCCGCATATTAGTCACAAAGCCTTGATGCTTGTTTCTGTCTAATGCCTTAGTCAAGATATCTGCAATCATTGCTCCAGTGGGCATGTACCCCAACACAATCTCATTGCAGTTAACTGTGTCGCGAATATAGTTGTAGTGAACATCAATATGTTTTGTTCTTGAATGGAACACTTGGTTTTGTGCCAATGCAATGGCACTCTGGTTATTGGAATACAACAACGCAAACCCTTGTGGTTTATGTGTATCCTCTAAGACTTTTCTCAACCATTTTGCTTCCTGTGAAGCTGCTAAGTAAGCTCTATACTCAGCCTCTGTTGATGAAAGACTTATTGCCGACACCTTCTTGGACATCCATGACACCAGATTCTTACCTAAAAAGAATACAAAACCACTTGTTGATTCCCTAGTGTTACCATCTGCCCAACTTGCATCGGAATAACCAACCAAATCAAAGTTTGCTGACTTTGTAAACAACAGTCCCAGACTGTGTGTTCCTTTAAGATACCTCATAACTCTCTTAAACGCTGACCAATGCCTCATGCTTGGCTTTTCTAAGTGTTGCGACAAGACCCCAATTGCAAACGCAATATCGGGCCTTGTACACTTCCCCAAATAATTAAGCGATCCGACAGCTGACCTGTAGTCATTCCCTGATTGAACAAACTCCAGATACTCCTCATCAGTAGACTTCTCTAAACAAATGTTTGACTGCATGGGAGTACCAAACTCCTTTGCATCCTCTAAGCCATACTGCTTAAGAAGAGCTTCAATGTAATGGCTTTGGTCTAACTTAATACCATTCTTGCCCTTACTAACTTTCATTCCTAGCACCTGTTGTGCCAGACCAAGATCTTTTATCTTGAACTCCTTTTTGAGTGTCTCCATGACTCTCTCTTTACCATCACCAATAATGATAATGTCATCGACCCATACAAACAAAATTGCATCCTTTCTCACAAAAAGGCAAGGATCGGCCTCAGACGTCTTAAAACCAATCTCTATCAGTTTCTCACTCATGGTGTTATACCATGACCTAGCTGCTTGCTTCAATCCATACAGGGATCTAAACAGCTTGAGGACATATTCCCCTTTATCTGCCAAAAGAAAAGTTCTAACACAGATTTTCTTCATGGTTTCTGGTTTAGTCTCTACTAACCATTCACGAAAACCATCAGGAATTGACATATAAACAGTCTCCTCCTCTCCAAGTTTTGCATTCAAGTATGCTGTTACAAAATCAGCTTGTCTGATTTCTTCACCCAACTCCACTGCCAGAGCAATGATGTACCTGAAGGTGGACAGCCTTCCAGTTGGTGAGAAAGTTTCTTGGTAATCAATACCCTCTCTCTGCTTGAAGCCATGTGCAACACATCTAGCCTTGAACCTTTTCAAAACTCCATTTGTGTCAAACTTCTTGTTTAACACCAATCGAGACCCCACAATGGTCTTTCCTTTTGGAACAGAATCCCGCTTAACCACTTCAAAGACACTATTATTCTCTAGAGAATCAAATTCCTCAAAAATAGCCCTCTTCCAGTTGGCTCTCTCATCAGAATTCATAGCTTGGCCAAAGCTATTTGGGTTAACCCTGTTACCCATTTCTGAACTCAACTCCAGGACTTCATTGAGCATACACTGTTCCTGAAATGTATCTTCCTCATATCCTGCGGCAGCATAATGGGATCTCCACTCCCCGTACCTGTCAACCGGTACTCTAACCCTACCACTCCTTCTAACCGGAGGTGGAGGCTCATCAGGTTCTGATTCCACAGAATCACCTGGAGCGGGTACTGAACCCTCTTGTGGCACGTCTGCCACCTCTTCATCTTCTGGAACCACATGTTCCACAGCTTTTGCTGGTGAAATAGGTGCTAATTCTATTTCTTGTTGTGGCTTAATCACAACGACATCTTCACTCCTTTTGAGTGGAAAGGTACTTTCGTCGAATTTTACATCCCTGCTACGGATAACCTTTCTTGTCCCTGGACAATAGATCCTATAAGATTTACTTATTAAATCATAGCCTACAAGTGCCCCTGTTCTGGCTCTAGGGTCTAATTTTCCGACCATTTCATTATGGTGGACACTATAATACACCAAGCAACCAATTGTTCTTAGGTGTGATGTTTTGGGGTACAACTTCCAAAACTGATAATGGGGGCACTTCCCATTAACACTTACAATGTTGTGCAACAGACACACCGTGCACATCAACTCAGCCCATAAGAACTTTGGCAGACCAGATTGAGACATAATAGTTCTGACTTTGTCCAGTAAAGTCCTATTCATTCTCTCAACTATTCCATTATTTTGTGGAGTACTTGAAGTAGTGACTATATGAATGATACCATAATCTTTCAACAGCCTCCCAAACTCTTTACTCAGGAATTCACCCCCTCCATCGGTAATAACCCTCTTGATCTCCTTCATCAGACCATTCTGTTTCCAGACTTTGAAGATTACAGAAACCTCCTCTGTGGTCTGATCCTTAGATCGAATTGGTTTAACCCAAACATAATTAGTTGCAGTATCAACTAAATTGATGAAGTATCTTGCCCCACCAAGGGACTCTGGAGTGAATGGCCCTGCCAAATCAATGGAAAATTCCTCTCTAGGAACATCTGTGTGATCTCTACTCTTAGAGAACACATTTCTAGTCTTAGCCCCCAAGGTACAACTCTCACAGTTGCTGTCCTTTACCTTATGGCCACTTCTATTGTGAGAAACAGTGCTCAGAGCTGAGAATTTGAACAAGCTTGCACACAGAAGCTTATTCCGAACTTGTCCACTAAGAACAGTTCTCCCATTCATATCAATAACAAACATATCTCCTTTAAGATAACGAATTTGGAAACCTTTTTTCCATAACACCCCAAGAGACACAAGGTTGTAAGGCAACTCTGGTACATAGAACACTTTATCAAAAGTAATTTGGAAACCCAGTTGATTTGCAAGAATAACTTTTCCAATTCCTTTAATCTGAATTGTTCTGCCTTTCTGACCAATATTTACAACCCCATCATAATCACTAAGATTTGAAAATAAATTTGGTTCAAAAAACATGTGATCTGTACAACCAGAATTGATCAAAACAAGAACATCCTCCTTCAATCCTCCTAGTAGGAAAGAAGCTTTATCAGTCACTGATAAGTTCTTATCTTTGAGGTTAAGATTACTCACTTCATAATCAATCAAGTCCATTTCTTGATCCTCATTGATTTTGGCCTTCTTGTTGGGACCTTCTTCCACAACAGCCTCTTCAATTGGAGCATCCAACGCCACCATTGCAACGTTTTCAGTTGTGAGATTGACCTCCTTGTCATTCCCTTCGGACTTCTTCCTTTTCTTGGCCTCCTTGCAGTCCTTAGCATAGTGACCCTTATTCTGACAATTGTAACATAAGACCTTGGACAAATCCTTTTTCGCCTTCTTGCGAGATTTTCCAGTCTTTCCAACTAGGGCTGTTCCAGAACCCCCCTTCATCTTGAATTGAAGGTCATCCTTTTCAATCCTTTTAAGCACATCCTCCTCCCCAGGAAGAGGATCCAATTGAGAAATGATTCTGACTAAGGAATCAAACTCTTTTGGCAGCTTTTGAAGGATTAAGAGTGACAAACACTCTGGATCCATGTTAAGTCCAGATGACTTGAACTTGGCTATACTAGACCTAGCCTCTGCCACAAACTGTTTACAATTCGAATATTGTAACTTGAACAGTTTATTAAAGGCTATACACTTCTGGTGAACAGAATCACCAGCATACTTGGACTTAAGCAGCTTCCAAAGGATGCTGCCCCTCCTCCTCTCATCTTCCCTAAGAGTATCAGCAACCCATGTCACATGATTCTCATCAAGATGCCTAAGGATCAGATGGTAAGACTTCTTCTCCACCTCTGAACTGATCAGAGTGTCATCTGCATCCATAATTTCCCCACAGCAGATGTTATCCAGCTCACTATCCATAAGGACAGCCCAAGAATTATAGTTCTGACTATTCAGAACTATTTTGGTAGAGCTAACATCAGGGATATAGGACATCTTCTTGGAAAACTTGAGGTCTTTGAGGTTCTCCAAAGTAAGGTACAAAGGTCTAGATGGCTTGGAAGTAATGATGATGTTGGTACTGATAATGTGTTATAATTATGGCCAGCAATTAGCTTAGGCAAATGAGCAGTATTTAAAGCAAAAGAAATGCTGGACACTGTGTGTCAATAATGGCTAATGGGGCTCTCACAATGGGGCAATATGTTGGATGAATTTGATTGGATGATGAATGAATGGATGGAAAACAGCAGGGAGAAGGGCTCCTTAAGTACAAAAGATTGGCCTCTTGTGAGCCCATGATACAACAAGCCAAAAGGCAAATTTTCCGCCCCAAAAGGGCTCTACAGGCTCTACTGGCCTTGTTACTTGGTTTGGACTAAATCAGCCCACATGGCATCAGTCCCTGTACCCTTACAACCAGCCTATTCTGGTTATTTCTGGTGTTTCCACCTCAATGGGGCTGAACCAGCCCCTTAACTGTTCAATCCCCTTGGCTGGTTGTCCTTTACAACCAGCCATGATGACCTTTATTGCCTTTTTTACGGGCTGGTTGCCTCATGCAGCCAGCCCCTGGCCCCTCAAATGGGCCAGGTGGGACCCAGGGCACACCTGGGTCCGGTCTCAGACTCACATGGGGGGGCGTGACCAGCGGACATGTTGTCCCCCCCCCTTTTTCTCTCAAATCCCTGGTGGGGGCGGTCAAATCCCCTCACCAGGGGCCCTGGGGGTCGATACCTCCAGGGCGTCGTCAAGTACGTTGGCCTGGGAGGTGATCAGGTCCCCCCAGGCCCATCGCTCCTCCCCCTTGGTAAAGGGGGGGGGGGAGAGCGTCCCTGCCCTGCTCGGTCGCCTCGAACGATTGATGGTGGGGGGGTGATGAATTCCCCCCCACCTGCCGGTCGCTACCCTTGCGGCCGGCGCCGCCACCTCCTTGGGCAAGGGGGTGGTCAGGTCCCCCCTGCCCTGGCCAACCGCGCTGTCGCGGTCGGTCGCTGGCTGGTTCAACCCAGCCAGCCTGCCCCCTCCCCCTCGCAACGGCGAGCGAGGGGAGGGGGAGCAAGCCGGGGCCGCGAGCCCCGGCTCCGCGGCGCTGGTCGCCGGTCGCGACCAGCCGGGCCCGTGCGGCATCGCACCGCGCGGGATCCCTCGGCCGCGCAACAGCCCCGCGCGGGCCGTCGGGCCCCGCGTGGGCCGTGCCGAGGAACACAGGCGGCCCCGAACGGGCCGCGACGCGAGCAGCGGCCCCAAGCGGGCCGCGACACGGGCGGCAACCCTAATGGGCCGCCCCAAGCCCGAATCGTGAGAAAAGACTACTTTTGCGGGCCAGCCCGTCTGGCCAAGTATGTCCAAAATAAACCTTGGGCCCAATTATGCCCATACAAGCCCATCTGGCTGTATTTGCCCATATACCCCATCGGGCCCGTTAGGGCCCGTGTACCAATGGGTCTATTTCACGCGTTTTGAGGCCAGTTTCCCCAACTCTGTAACATCCACATGGGCCCGTATGGTCCGTGTGTGTGTCCAATGGGCCTTAGAGGCCCATTTGTGCATCCCATTTGGATTACACTTATACGTAGCACCCGCGTAAGTGCGTACGTATTTTAACAACTTCCATCAACAACCCCCCACACATTTGATATTTTCCTGAATCATTTTCATACCTTGCTTCTTTTTAAAATTAGAATGATGCCACAAATACTTTATGTGCCCTTTTTGGGGGGAAGTCCCAACCCTTATTGAGTGTGGATCTGCAGAAGGGAAACTTGTGGGACCGACTACCTAACTCCTTGATGGCAGTTTTGCAGACCCAGTTTATTGCAACAAGTATGAAAAATTGGGTTTCAGCAGTTATCCACCCTTGAGTGCCTCAAAAGCTTTTCAAAGTTGTCAAGGATTTTGTCAAGAAAGTGAAGGGTGCTCTAAATAGCTGATTTTAAATTGTAAATTTTTCATAAAAATCAAAAAGAAAAAACTGGTTTCATTTGCAAAAAAAAAAGAATGAGTATGTCCAAAATAAACAATTCAAGTTTTTCAGAATTTCAACTTTTATACCAATAGGGCAATGCAGAGTTAGTGAATCTGCCATTAGAAAACTGAATTTTTTTAAGTTTAGGTTCATGAAATACACATACCCCATTTTCAGAATCTATAAAATTGATTGCCACTCACTGTTCTCTGATAACCAAGTCTAAATTGGTTTTGAACTCAGAAGTGAACTTTTTAGACTTAAATTGGATGATATATTCTCTTTGCGCACACTTTTCTATATTAATCTGGCCCTCTTGTTTTTTAATTTACTTTTCTCATTTCCATTAAATAATCTTAACTAGAACCTCTGTTTGCTACCATGAAATTGGCTGAAGATACTTAAATCCTAAAAACCACTCCTCAATTTATCCTGTAACCAACCTTGAGTGATAAAGGATCAATAAAATAATTTAAAATAGTCTTCTTAATTTATCTATTAAATATCATCAAACAACAATCACAAATTGAAAACACTAAAAATCCAGCTTTGAAGGATCAGCAGCCAGTTTGAGAACTTGCAAGAAAAGAATTTTTTGAATCATTGCCCATATTTTATACTGAATATTTCTCAAATTTCAAATCAAGGCAATAATTCCTTATGTTGTTTTTAATCTAGACCATGGCTGCTTTCTGAATCTTTAATTTCTCAGATTTATGTTTGGTTTTTTATTCCCTATCATTTCTCTTATTCTTTTATTAATTATCATATTAATTCTTATTATTTCTGAAGAACATTCAAGCCATTTTCTGGTTCCAATTATATTTTCTCTGAAATTTAAAATCCAAAAAATTTCAATAATCCAGTCCTTTTTACACACTAGGACCCGGGAAAGATAAAAAAAATCAAACATTTTGAAATAAAATCATTAATTAATTCCATGAAACTTTTCTGTAAATAAATTTGTAGAATTTGGCAAAATAAAATGGAAAAATTATTCAAAATAAGGGGAATTTTCAATATTATGAACATCACCAAAAACACCCTAAGACTTAACAAAGAGAAAAACCAAGAAACATTAGCCTATATGCTGGCTAATATAGATCCTAATTCCTACAAAAAACATTTAGAAGGAAAGTGAAGACAACCTATAACTCATCTTTCCTGCAACACAAATGCAATGCTTCCTTGTCACAATCTGAAAAACAAGCAAAATCTTTCAATGGAATTATACATATTGCCATGAAAAAAACATCAAATAGCTTTTCAAAACCACAAGAAAATACATTAAGAAATCACTGAGGTAGGATTTGAATTACCATCCAACAAAATTATCTATATTGTCCTTATGAAATTTCCTCAAAAATTGCAGAGTATCAAGTACCAGATGATGCATTCAACCAGAGATATGAAGGTTTATATTTCTCTAGATTACTGGGTCTAACAAAAGAATGAAATTATGTCCCAGAAATCCTAAACTTTTAACTTGGAAGTTTTGAATTATATTTTTGGCCTATATTGGAGAATAGAAAACACAATAAAGCAGCAAAAACTTATTCTAACAAATAAGTTTGGTGAAGATATTTTAATTGAAGGGTGATGTTAAAATCAAATCTCCACCGTGTGGTAGTTGTGTAGGTCCCTAAACGGCTCAAATGAGCCATGGGGGCCCAAAGACAACTACAAAGGGCCGTTTCAAACATGCGCAACCCCCGGGGGGTTGCGTAGGAGCCGTGTACCCCCAAAAACGCCTCAAATGAGCCATGTACCCCCATACACGGCTCAAATTAGCCGTGTTTGGGGGTGCAAAACCCCTCAGAAGTTATGCTAGAATTTTGGGCACCCTCTGGACCACACTTGGGTTCTTTCAACCCAAATTTGTGATTAACACATACTTTGTGGGACTGTTGTTCCACACCTAGCAATCCCAAAGAGACATTAAAGTGAAACCAAAGTGAAATTAAAGTGACAACTGAAATCATAAATCATATAAAATTCTGCAAACAATTCTTTCTCAACTTGAAAGTGAGCAAACTTTGTTTGATAAATTGAAAGTTGGATTTAATACTGAAGTATACCATTGCATTTTTTTGCATGGGAACAGTGGCAAGCCCTACTTCTTCTGACATGGCTGCGTGGAAGGTCTACAGTGATAGTTCCATCAACAAAGCTTTGGAAAAGAAAAAAAGGATTTGGGTAATGAAAAATTCAAAGCCCCAATTGCATCCTCATCAAGGGTGACAATTGAGGAACAAAATGATTCACAAATGGACATGACCTCTGGTGGTGAGTAACATTTTATGTTACTGGTCTTTGCCGTATTTAATTTTATTGAAACTGATGGAGTGCATGCCATCAATATAACTATGTAACTATGGCAGGTCCACTTGACCCACCTCCCTTGAGAGTTTTTCCTACTAGGGAAGAGGCACAAAACTATTGTCAAACATGGGCAATGAAGCATGGTTGCGCTTTAACAGTTTTCAACTCAAAGCGTGACTCATATGTGGATTTAGCCTGTGATAGACATGGTTCCTATTCAGGAAATTTTCTTAACAAAAGGTCTAGACAAACTCACACAAGGAAGGTTGGGTGCAAGTTTTTAATCCATGCAAGTCGCACAAAGGCGGACCCCTTGTGGCTCCTCTCCTAAAAAGAAACCCAACATAACCATAAACCATCTGAGCATCCCTCTGTGCATCCTCAACTGAGGAGAACCTTGGGGATGGCCTTAGACAATCTAGTAGGAGGCATAAATGATGAGCTCAATACGTTACAACTGAAGAGAAAATTGAGCAAGGTTGATGGGCGGGATTATGTTGACAACCAAACAATCTATAACACTGAGCAGAAGGTCATGCTTGCAGAACTAAACGGAAAAAGTGTTATGGAGGTACTATATGAACATCTTGAAGAAACAAGTTTGATTCACCAGTCAAACTTCAGTGGAGAGAGTCACTTGGAGGCCCTGTACTTAGCACATCCAGAGGCAGTAAACCTTTCAAAAAAATTCCATCATATTGATATGTTGGATTGTACTTATAAGACAAATAAGTACAAAACCCCACTATTGCATGTTGTAGGAATGACAGCCAATTGCAAAAATTTCACAAAAGCTCTTGTTTTTATAAAAAAAAGAAAAATTTGAGTTCTACAGTTGGTCTGTAAATGCATTAAAGGAGTTGGCTTATGATCCTGAGAGACTTCCAAAAGTCTTTGTGATGGACTGTGAAAAATCTCCGATTTGTGATATTGAATCTAGTTTCCCTGAGTCATCAAGACAATGTTGAACTTGGCACTTTTCTAAAAACATACAAGCAAACTGTAAAGTGCGCTTTGTTAATGACATTGAAGGATGGAAAAGCTTTATGACTCTGTGGGCAAAGTATGGGGCCTCAAAGACCAAGGAGGAGGCAGAGGTCAATGATGCAGAAATCAGAGTAGGTCCAAATCACTGCTTCTTATTCTTCCTAGTTTTGGGTTCTGAACTTTTGACTTGTATAGTTTTTCTTGAAAGACTATGGGGATGTACTTGAGTAGATGGAAAATAACATTTTCCGTATCAAAGAGACGTTTGCAACAGTGTGGACTTGTATAAACCCAGATTTTGGAAACAAAACAACATCTTGGGTTGAAGGGGCCCATGCAACTCTCAAAGGATTCCTTGCAAAATCTTTGGGAAGCCTGTTGGATGTTTGGAAAAGCCTTGAAGGAACAGTTTCAAATAAAATTAAATCAGTTCATACATCACTTTATAACTCTTGAATTAAGTTAGGGACAGTTCTTCCTCCTGAACTGTTACTATTGGGTTACAAATTGTCTTTAGATTCAATTCATCTTGTTAGGGAACAATTTGAGAAGTTCAAAAGTGATCATGATGGAAAAGTGTGCACCAAGTCATATTCCAAGACTATGGGCTTTCCCTGCTCCCACAAAATAGGTGACCGTCTAGCATTCAGAGGATCCATGGTACCAAAAGATGTTCATCCTCAGTGGAGGGTAAAATATGAACCTTGCAGTTCTAGTTCTGTAAGTTGGCTTAAGTTGGATTGTTCAAGTTGGATTGTTCAAATCACTATGTGATTAATGCTTTTTAAATAATGATTCCTAATTAACTAATGGTTGATCCTTTTGAATTTTTCAAGTGCAATGTCAATGAAATGCTAAGCATTCCTCAGTTACATGAAAACCTGAATGCAATGATCTTGGAATCTCCAGATCATGAGCAAAGCGGACTATTGGAGTATATCATTCAGAAGATTACAAAATATTGATTGAAGCCAAGAATTGAACCTAAAGTCTTACAATCAAGTAGGGGCTGGCCAAAATTGATAGATAAGTTTCAAGAACCATCTTGTTTTAAGCATGTTGAAAAACAACTCAAGGGAGAAAAAAGGACTAGAAGGGCTCCAAAAAAGAAAAGACAAAAGATTGTAAGTCTTTTCTTTTGGGATATGTTCATTTTTTTGGTTTAATGAACTTAGTTACTCACTAATGATGAATTTTTAGTCAAAGTTGGCAGAATCTGAATCTGAATTTCATAGTTCAGAGGAGGAGACTGAAAGTGGATCAGGATCACTTAATTTGGAATCAGAATCCTCTTCAGAGGAAAAGAACATGCAGCAAAGCTCAACAAGAAGCTCATCTTTGGTGAGTATTCATTTCATTGATCCAATTAAAGAAATGAGTACTAAGTTAGTTTTAATGATAGGAACCAAATGTGAAATACCTCAATCAAATACCCAAGAAATTCCATAAGTTCTTGGGTGAGGTTTGGGATCCAATTGGAGATGGGAATTGCAGATTTAGAGTCATTGCTCAATCTCTTGGTTATGAAGAACATGGTTGGTTTAAAGTTAGGAAGGAAATGATTGAAACATTAGAGAAACATAAAGAATTCTACATTAAGATGCTTGGTGGTGCAAAGGAGGTTGAAAAGATTAAGCAAAGACTTGATGCTGAAGAAATCAATGAAAAGATTCCCTCCTCAAAATGGCTGCCTAAATTAGACATGGGTCAAATTATAGCAGACACATATTCCAAATCTATATGTTTCATTTCATTGGAGTCATGTGATACTTATACTCCAATGAAAAATGGTGTTACTGATCAATCAGATCCAATGTTCATTTCCTTTGTAAACAATAACCACTGGGTTCTATTAGTACTTGAGAGGGAAATGATTCAAATCCCGCCCATTGTAGCAAAAACACGTTCCTTGATTTCTAAAAAAGCCTCTGGTTGGGTTTATCATCTCAAAGATCAATGCAAATGTATTCTAGATTGTAATAGACTTTGACTTAATTTCATCATTGGGCTTCATATATATTTTAATCCTAATGCAGCTAACAAGTTCTATTAATATAAAGGGTTATCACATTTTGAACATCATTATGTTGGGTGTTTTGAGCTAACATCATTATATTCAGTGTTTTTAATGAGATTTTAATGGTAAGTCAGTTCAACTTGTGTTGGGCTGATTCTCTCAAAAGCTTAACTTATGTTAAGCTTGGGATGGGATCAGCTTAACACAAGTTGAACTTGTTTTTTTTGGTGTTTTTACTTTAGGGCTGGTCAAAAGACTTCTATTTTTTTGGGCACTTTTACTTTAGGGATGGTCAAAAGACTTCTTTAATTTTTGGGCCCTTTTACTTTAGGGCTAGTCAAGTTGAAATTACTTTAGGGCTTGTGAAGTTAGTTTTATTTTTTTTGTGTGTTTACTTTAGGGCTTGCCAAGTTACTTGTCTTTTTTTTGGTGTTTTTACTTTAGGGCTAGTCCAGTTACTTGTGTTTTTTTGGGTCTTTTTACTTTAGGGCTAGTCCATTGGATAGTACCAGTTTTTTTTATTTTGATTTATTTATTTATTTATTTATTTATTTATTTATTTATTTATTTATTTTTAACCAAAAAATGAATATTATTTACTTTTTTGGTTGATTTCTGTTTTTTTGGAAGGTTTATTTAGTTTATGGGTTGTGTTAGTACCCTTTCATTCCTTTTCATTTCAATGCGGTCCAGTGCCGTGTGGGATGCAACACAACTAAATTTGAGCCGTGTAAAACTCCACACAGCTTAAATGTAGTCATGTGGAAGTCCACACAGCTGCAGACTGCACAACTCCTTGAGACATCAAGGGTTGTACACAGCTTGAATTGAACCATGTGGCATGCCACATGGCCCTTTTTAAACCCGTGTGCACGGCTCAATGAGCCGTGAATTTAAAATTACACTTTATTGAAATGTGTGAGATTTTTGATTGTAATAGCAACAAATAGAAGAAACAAGAGAAGAAAAGGATTCAATGAAAAGAAAATAAAATTGAAAACAAAGCAAGAATAGGAGGAAGGAATTTGAATCAGAAGATACAAGAAAAGGGAAGAAAGAAGAAAAAATGAAGCTGGAGGAGTATTTGGAGATCTGGCAGTGAGGCATACTTCTGATTAGGAGATGCTTTACATCAGAATGTACTGGTTGCTGAAGTTTTCAAGGGACTTTATGAGCAGATGATTCAAGGGCAAATGTATGCAAGAATTTTGTGAAGTTTCTTGGATTCATATTTTTTCCTGTGTCTTTGGAGAAGAGATAATTATTTTTTTGGTTTTTGTGTGTCACAGTGGGTGAGGAGAAAGAGATTGAACAAATGTTGTTTATATATCTTTTTATCAGCTGAATGATGTAAAAATTGTTGCAGGTAGGCTTTGAGGTTTTTATTTGTTCCCTGTGCTGCCATTCTTGGAGCCACTGGCAGGGACATCTGTGCTGGAAAACCAACTGTTTCAGTTCCAGTGTTTCAGGATGATTTTGAGTTCATGATGAAGGTGATTCTCACAAATTTAAAGTGGGGGTATGCCAAAAATAAGGTTTTATCTTGACCCTTTTGAACGCTGAAATTTTTTTCTCAGGATAGTGGCATGTAGTCTGTTGAAGTACCTGGCCAGATCATCTTGAAAAAATATTCCCATCTTTATCTGTGATCAAAAAAGAACAAGAATAAATTGAATGGATAGGCTAATTTATCCTCATTTTTCTCTTGAATAAACTCAAAAAATAACCACCAGTTAGATTTATCCAGTATTCATGATGCTTTATATACAAGACTTTACCACAGAAAATTCTTGCATCAAAGGCTCAACAATTCTTCATAAAAAGCCAAAATGGAAACAAATATTCATCAATTTCCATAATTGTGATTTGAGAAGCTTTGATTGAATTCAATGAATTTTTCATGGAAATCACTAGAAAAGCATGGAACCAAGCTTACCATAAAACTCATATTTTGGTAAGAAAAAATGTGAGCAGGAGCTATTCTTAAATTCAAGGCAATTAAGAAACCAAATAATTTCAATATTTGACTCTGAAAAAAATCTTAATATCTTTTTTTTCAGGAGGGACATGTCTCTTGTACTAAGAATTTTTGGGTGACTATTTACAAGCAAAATCCAAACCTACACTATACTGGCAAAACTTTTAACAGAGATTTCTATTGAGCCACAAAGAGAGATCCTGAGAAAAAAGTAAGGGCTGAAGATTTGGAAATGGGAACATGGGACATAAAAAAGAAAAAACATTGAAGGTGCTCAGCTGTGATGCAAAAAATGGCATGTTTTATGAATCTTATTGACCCTGCTTCAAAAAGTTTGGTAAAAATTCAAATATATATTTTTTCCAAAATCATTGCTATTCTGGGACAACTACTCCACAAAAAACTTCCTACTTCAATTTCTGATTGCATTTTTTTCTGGAAACTTCTCTTCCACACCTAGGTACTAGTAAATTTACACTCCACAAAATTGTTATCCAAACTAAGTAATATTATAACTACTAAAGTACTTATGTGCAATTTTTCATAATGCTTCACAGAGTTTAAAATATTTATTGAAGAAAGATTATCCAATTTTCATTTTTTAAAATTAAATTCCACTGCAAAATTTTGATAAGTTAGATTTAATCCTAATCAAAAAGTATTTCTTCCTTAAATATTGCATACAACAGCACTATTTCAAAACAATAAAGAAACCAATAACCCCTATTCTAGTGTGGTGAAAGATTCTAGAAAGGATAATTGAATTAGCTGGAACCTGCTCCAGTTGTGGCTCTGTTGAAATTCTATGTCTGACTCATGCCTCAATCCCTGCGTGACTCTAAGCTGAATTTTCGCGCCATTGTGAATACTGCATTTCTTCTCTTGCTTTATTTCCTCGTCTCATGTCTTCTGGTTGTTCCCTCTCTCTCTATTCTTCTTCTATCCTTTTTTATTTTATTTTATTATTTTAAAACTCCTGCTCTAACTCAGAACCTCCAGAAACCTCAACAGTCTTCCCTTGTGTCTTTGACACCTCAAAACCTCTTGGCTCTTGTCTCAAGGGCTCCTCAACTCTTTGACTCAGAACCCTTCTTCCCTTCCTCATCATTTTTGAGAATCCTCTCCATCTGTTGGCTGTTCTCATTTGGTGAGAAAAGTATCACTCCAACTCATTGTTCTGTTTCCTCTGCTCAAGTGTTTTCTGTGTAGTTGCCATCTCCCTGTTTCCTGGTTCTTCTGGCTTAGTAGTGATCTGGTCCTACTATATCAAGTCCTTTGATGTCCGGGGTAGTATTCTGATCCTTATTTCCCTATCATTCTTGTGTTCTGGTTTATGTATTCTTGTGTTGAAATGTTCCTTCATCCAGGCTGGTTGTTAACATCATTTATAATAAGGAATTCAAGTCAAATTTTGTCAGGCTCTAAAGTATATTCCACATGTTTATAGGGGAATTCTGGGTTAATATTGCCCTCTGAAAATTTCCTCTTTATTTATAGCTCAAAAAAACCCTTTTCTGCAGCAGGAAATATGGGAAAAACCATTTTCATAACGTTTTCTCCAGGAATAGTACTATCAGAACTTCTATCTAGGAATTTCTCCACATTATCTTCTAAATGGTAATAGTTCTTCAAAGAAACACATGAAATGATGATATAATTATTGAATGGTCATCCTCAAAGCAAAAAAATATAACTCCTTAAATATTAAATAAAACTGGGAAAAGGAAAAAAAAGAGTTAAACTACTATACACCCTCTCTTTCTTCTTGAACACATCAGTTGTGGAACTTGATGAGGTTAACTGGGGCAGAGTGAGATGGATGTGGAAGGATGATTGAATTTCATGAATCGGAGAGAGACATAAGTCACACAGGAACAGGAGAATTGAAAAAGGAAAAAAATGGAGCATGAGAGAGGAGAGTAAAAATAAAGAAAAAATACCTGGGGCTGAGTGAGATGGATGTGGAAGGATGAGGAAAGAGTCCTTCCACTATCCTGAGCTGCCCCAGGTATACTACAACATGTGTGACATGAGCTTGAAATGTGTGTAGCATACTAGATACAAGGGTACTAAACCAACACCCCCCCTTTCTGCGCACATGGAAAAGATGATGAAAATAAGAATAAAGAAAAGAAAAGAAAAGAGAAAAAATCATAAGACAACTCCAAACATCTGACGGTGTTTTTCAAGCAGAACCCTGTTCAGAGGTTTGGTAAGCATATAGGCCAAAATGTCCTTGGTTGAAACATCAATGAGACTTACGGAGTTGTCTTTTACACACTCCTGGATGAAGTGGTAACTCGCATGGATGTGCTTTGTACGGGCATGATGTTCTGGATTTTTTGCAAGAGCCTTGGGACCCTTGTTGTTGACATGGAGAGGGATTGTATTGGGCGTGCAAAGAGACATTTCACTCAGAAGGTTTTTGGTCCAGAGACCTTCCTTACAAGGATTGGAAAGAGCCTTGTATTTGGCTTCTGTACTCAATAAGGAGACTGTTGCCTGCTTACAAGATTTCCAAGAGATGGCACCTTCCCCAAGACAGTACACATAGCCAGAAGTGGATTTCCGGTTGTCTCAATATTCAGCCCAATTTTATTTGGAGAAACTGGCAATATCCAGCAACCCTCAAAGCTTGAGAAGCATTGTTTTTGTTGTTTCCAGATAGTGTAGGACCCGTAGCACTGCTTGCCAGTGCACTTCAGATGGTTCTCAAAGATTTTGGGAGAGGCAGTTTACAACAAAGGAGAAGTCAGGTCTGGTGCATTGCAAGACCCACAGCAGTGGACCAATGAGTTGATTGTATGGGCCATAGGAAGTAGATTAATTTTGATAACAAAGGAAAATGTTCTTGAAATATGGGTCTGTAGGAGTAGGAACGGAGATTGGCTTGTTTTCAAGAAAACACTCAAGCAGGGAGTAAATATAGTGAGATTGATTCAGGTAGACTAATTGATTGGGGCAATCATGGATTATTTGAAGGGAGATAAATTGGTGTAGATCTTCATTGGCTCCTATTTGGAAAGATGCTCCAAGGGATTTGATGAGACTTTCAACAATCCAAAGTTCACCAACTATTGCTAAGTCATTGACGTGTGTGGTGAGAGCGCACATGAGTTTGCCCTTTTTAGTTTTGAAATAAAGTGTGGGATTTTACTTTGCATTGTTGAAATTGAGGTCAATGAGGCATTTGTGGAGTTATTGATTCCACTGCCTGGGAGATTTCTTCAAGCCATAAAGTGATTGATTTAGCTGGCATACCCAGTCTGGGTGCTGTAGATCCACAAAGCCTGGTGGTTGTTCCATGAACACCTCATTTTCAAGTTTACCGTTGATAAAGGCAGTCTTGAAATCAACCTGTCATCCTTTCCAGTTGTTCAATGCCAGTAAGCTTAGGATGAGACAAAGGGTCTCAAGTTTTAAGGTGGGAGAGGAAAATTCTTGGTAGTTGACTCAGTGGGTCTGAGAATTCCCCATGGCAACCAACCTGGCTTTCAGTTTCTGAATGGATTGATAAACTTTCTGCTTTACCTTAAACACCCACTTTGACTTGATAATTTTTGTTTCTCTGGAAGAAGAACCAATTTCCAAGTCTGCATCCCAAGAAGGGACACAAATTCATTGTCTTCTGCTTTCAACCAGCGTTGTTTGTTAGGGGATTTGAGAATTTGCCGCCACATCTTTGGCATGTCTACATCCGGAGGATTGGTAGCCAACTTGGACCAGTGGCCATATTGATCAGGGGCATTTCAGGTGCAAGTTGACCGATGGGGTGGTGCAGCCAAGGGAGGAGTTACATGTGGTTGTGGAAGACAAATCTGGCCAACATCATCTTCATGGTGTGTGATGGGGGAAGGACTTGAGGCTGGGGACTTGCGTGAATCCAACAACACGGAAGTGGAATGCAGGCAATTTTCAGGGGCGTGGATGGAGGCAGATAGACAGCAATCAAAACCTTCTTGGAGGCGGATATTTAGGGGGAGATTGGGGACTGGAGGAGATGTTGAGTGGGCAATGAGCAGAGCAGATGATTGGCAGAAGGGATAATTTCAGGAAAATGTTTGGAGGTTGGCCATGGAACTTCTACACAAACAGGATGCAAAGGAGGGATGAGCTCAGAAGAGTATGGGAAAGAGGTATCATCAAAGATTATATCACGACTCTTGAAAACCGTGTGATTCTTAAGATCCCATAGTTGGAACCCATTACCGTTGCCAAGTGGGGACAGCAGGATTGAAGACCTGGCTTTGTTGTTGAGCTTCCTTCTGTTTGCTTCCAGGACCTTGTACCACGTATGGCATCCAAATGGATTTATGTTGAGTGGAGAGATAGAATCACGCGCAAGAATTGAGAGAGGGCTTTTGAAGCCAGAAGGAGTGTGAAAAGGAAATGAGTTGTGATAGAAGAAGATGTGTCAAAGGAAATCTTCCCAAAAAGTTCTTGGAACAGAAGCTTGCATAATAGAGCATCAAAGAACATTCCCTATGGTTCTGTTGGTATTTTCTGCAACCAAGTTTAGCTTGGATGAATGTGGTGGACCGGTTTCATGGGATATTCCCAGATATTTGAGATAGGATTCAAAAGAAGAAGAGATATACTCTCCCCCATTATCAGAGCCGAGTGATAGAATTCAAATTTTATTGGGAACTTCAAACAAGGACCAAAATAGTTTGAAACAGTTGAATACATTGCTTTTGAGTTTTATTTGGAAGACAGTGGTGAATTTAAAAAATTCATCTACAAAAGTAACAAAATATTTGTAACCCTCTCTTGAGGTTACCTCAAAAGAGCCTAAATCAGAGTGAATATGTTGTCCTGGGTGAGTGGATCAATAAGGACGGCGGGATTTGAAGGAAGAGCCGGACATTTTGCATTGAATAAATGTAGGACATCTTTGAACTTCTATCTTTTTGGAATTCAAGATGGTGATGTTGTTAAGTCAAAGCAGTTTCTTCAGTGGCTTAAGGCCTAGGTGGGAAAATTTGAGATGATAGTCAAACAAAGAAAGTTTAGCTTGGAAATTTTGAGAGGCTTCAGTGGATGGAGAACCCACAGGCTCCAAGGGTAGGTAGTAGAGATTTCCTCTTCAATATCCTAGACCCGGGGGATCATTATTGAACTTGACTTCCTTAATTGGTCAAATGTTGCATTGTTTTGAGGCAAAGATAGCAGCAAAGCCTAGATCACACAGGCCAGCAACTGATAGCAGAGGCTTGTGCAGGGAGGGAACAACCAGATTCTGAAGCTTCTGACTTTTGGCAAAGGGGAGATGTATTCAGCCACGGTAAGTTGATTTAACAACCAAGTGATTTGCCAGATGCACTGGAGTTCAGTCGAGCCTTGGACTTTTGACTGAAAACATGTGAGGGGTCATGGAAATGGAGAATCCAAAATCTAGGTTTGCATCTACTTGGGAGGTGGTTTATAAGTAGGATGTTTGAGCAGAAGCAAAACCGGCGGTCACATTGTATTCCAATCCCAAGTAATCCAACTCCTCTTCTCAAGGGGTTTGATTGTTGGGGATGGTGATCAGAGCAGTGGTGGTCCGTCCTGCCCGTGCTTTTTGCTTTTGTTTTTTGGCCATCTTGTTATGTCATTGTTGGTCTTGGGTTGACTTCTGCAAAGCCTTGAACTTGTTCAGAATACAACAAGTGTTGTATAAATTGTTCAAGTCACAACCGTCTGCGTTAAAGAAATAGAAGTTTTTTTTTGAACACTCACTGGATTGCATTTGTGTTGATTTTGCAGATGAGATGGATGCTGCTACATTGGTTTGGGATTGACGCCAAGTATACTTTTTTTAAGGGAAGTAACAACAGTTTTGGATCTGACGCCATCCTGGTTCATGAGAGCTGACACACAGTGTAACCAGTCTTGCGGGATAGAACTGAGTAGGGAAGCAACATGGACGTTGTCTGCAGTAATGTGATTTTTGCAAGAGATGAGTGAATTTAGACGTTTGTGGTATTTAGCCATTTTTTTGATGTGAGAGAGGATGTCATTGCCATACATTTTGGCAAGAAGAGGTTTTTCCAGCCAGAATACCCGCCCACCAGTCAATTGGTCCTGATGAGCTTGGTTCAATGCTTTCCACATGCCGTGGGTGTATCTTTGGTGTTTGCGCACATATTTCAGATTGGTCAAATCTATTGATTGAGTGATCAGTGCACATACAAGTTTGTTGTTGTTAATCCATGCTGTCAAGGGATTTTCTGGACAAGATTTCTCTAGGATGTATTCAAGTCCAGCTGCCTCAAAGTAGGAGGTAACAACAAACTCCCAATCCAAATAGTTTGAATTGAGGCCTGGTGACTTAAGTACAGGTAGTTTTGCATTTGGGAGTTTGTTGGAGTTTGTGGGGAAAGAGTCCAAACCAAGGTTAATCATTTTGGTTTCAGGGAAGGCAATGTGGATGAAGACATTCAAAGTCAAATTGCTTTGTCGGAAAGCATATGGATCCAAAAAAAAAATTCAGGAGCTAGCGTAGCTCTGGGCTCATAACCTGATGAAGTCAACTGGGGCAGAGTGAGATGGATGTGGAAGGATGATTGAATTGCATGAATCAGATAGAGAAATAAGTCACACAGGAACAGGAGAATTGATGAAGGAAAACCATGGAGCGTGAGAGAGGAGAGTAAAAATAAAGAAAACATACCTGGGGAAGAGTGAGATGGATGTGGAAGGATGAGGAAAGAGTCCTTCCACAATCCTGAGCTGCTCCAGGTATACTACAACATGTTTGACATGTTGGAGTCGATGATCAGATCAGGGACTCTGACTCAACTCAGAAAGTTGAGGACCGGATTTGTAAGAAACAAAGTTGATAAGGTGAATTGCAAGGTCATGGAAAAGATCGGTTTGAATAGACAACTAGAGAGCCCCTCACAGGGGGCCTAGGGACTTGCTGACTAATTAGCATTGGCAGAAACTATATGGACAAAAGACAATGTGATGAACTTATGGAGTAACCCAATAATGAAGAATTCATAAGTTAATAAAGGACCAGGTGACATGTAGTAATAAGATTCTGTGACAGAAAGGATCAAGGCTATCAGCAGAAGACATAATACTCCAACATGACATGAGCTTGAAATGTGTGTAGCATACTAGATACAAGGTTACTAACCCAACAGAAATGCTGCTTAGACAATCCAGAGCTTGGAAGTGAAATAGACAGTTATAATTCAAAACATGTAGAACTGATACTAAAAGGTGCCATTTGGGATGCCTTCCTGACTAATGTGTGTGAGGATATTTGCGCTAACAAAAATAAAAGAAATGATTTGGCTAATTCCTAATTAATCATAGTGCACAGTTACCAATAACGTTTTGTTTGAAAACCACCACCTGGTGATTGAAAATAAAGTTGGTGATATAAATTTAAGTTATAAAATTTATATGTGCTTTGAAAATTCCAGATGAATTATAAAAAATAACAGTTGATGGTGACACAATGAGTTGACTAAAATACTGATATTTTATCCTTTTATTCATCTGAAAGCTCAATAAAACAATATAAAAGTAAGGCGGTATTTATATTTATTTTTACAGAGACAATTATATGGATGGTCTATTTAAATTAAAACATTCAATATTTGATAAATAATATTCTAATTAAGGGTGTTTTTTTCCCTTTAAAAATTATTGGATAAAATTTATGAATGAAAATAATGGATAACTACTTTTCTTAACTGATAATTATTCATCTAATAAATTGAATAACTAATCTTAATGATTATTAATGATAGTTGTTTGATGGATAGGCTAAACTTTTGGGGTATCAAGGGTTCAGGGGATATGATAATAGAAATTGTGGGTATTTTTCATGCATAGATGATCATGGATTGATAGATGAGTGAATATTTTAAAGAGGGGCTCTGAAATGACCTAAGAAGTGGGGAGGTGAAATGCTTGCAGGCCTGCTTCACAAAGTCCTTGCTGGTGGGATCTTGCTAGATATTCTTTCCAAGGTATAACTTACTAAGAGAGAGTATTGGGTGATATTCCAGAGATCTTTTATTGAGAAAATGGATAACTGGGGTTGTGGTAATTTGGATCTGTGAGGGCTATGAGAAGTTGGATATTTTAATTTTATGATATTTTGGATCTGTTGTGGCTATTATAAGTTGGATCTTTTAAGTTAATGGGATTTTGGTTTTTTTGTGGCTAAAAAATGGTGGATCTGTTGAGGGCATGAGAAGTTGGATCTTTTGAAATATGACAGGTTGGATCTTTTGAAGTTATAAGAATTTGGATCTTTTGCAATCATGAGAAGTTGGATCTTTTGAATTTATGAGAAGTTGTATTTTTTGAGTCTATGAAACTACAAATAATTTGAAAATGCTTGCTAGCAAGTGTCATGAAGGATCTCAGGACTAAAATATGACCAAGCTCAGGTCAAGCTTTCAGAAATCTGAGGTAAAGCTTTGAACAAGCTCCACTTTCAGTTACTTTTCAATAACTCTTTGATTCAAGAATGGAGATATATTCAACTAAATTTTACTTGATTATGCTTGCTAGCAAGAAACATGAAAAATCTCCTGTTTTGAGAAGTTGGATCTGTTAAATTTATGAGAAGTTGGACCTGTTACATTAATGAGAATTTGAAGGGTGTTAGAAGATATCTGAAGTATCAAAGGAGATAAAATGGTTTGAGATACATATGTAGAGGTAGATAAGACTTTTTTAGTATGATTACACATAGAATTTTATGCATGAAGGGTTCTATATCTATTGGGTACCTAGAGGTAGGATTATTTTATTGTAAAAATTATTGAAGCTACTTGATCCATACCATTCTCCTTAATATGAAGTATTAATATGGGTATGGATTCATCTTCTGAGCTTAATTTATGATATTAGAATTGTTTATAATGAGATAAGACTGGATCAAAGACCTTCCTTCCTAAGTGGATCATGCAATAAAATACCCAAATGGGGTCAAGAAGCATTTGAAGTGGAGTAACACACCATGAACAGGCCCACATGATCATGTGTTCATAAGTTTGAGTTTAAGAGAAGATAGGTGATCCCTATTTCCATCTATAGCTGACCTTCTGTGGATCCAACTTTTAATCAAAATAATTTTCCATGTTTTCCATGGGTACTAAATAGTTTTTTTCATCTCCAATGTCTTAATTTTTGATCCACTGCAGAGACACTTCCCCCAGATAGTGCCCTGAAACCCTTCCAGTGTCCCCATTATTATCAAATTTAACCAACCTGCCATCCCCTCACTAATCTTCCCAATCCAGACACAAAAATTTTGCTTAATCCACAGTACCCCTTCCATTTCATTTTTTGTTTCCTTCATTTTTCAATTAATTCCCTTTTTTCTTTTAGCCCAACCAATATTTTGTTTTTTCACTGCATTGTGATAAAATATATTGTGTCTTTTTTTTCAAACACTAAATTCCTATTGTGGATTCCTCAGAGAATCTGGTGGCTCATAATCTCCCTTTGTTGCCTCAGAATATCTTTTATAATGTGCTTTGGAGGATTTATCTATCACAGGTTGGAAGATGTGGTTCACTAGCAGATTGTGTTTTTGAATAGTTGCAAACCTGTCCCGCTTTCCCAAATCCATCAAAGCTTTAAAGGATCACCTTTTAAATAATAGAGCACAAGATATTATGCCTCAATTTCCTTTTGAAAAATCTAAATCCACACTGATTTCCCTTTCAAACCCTTTCATTCACTTTAAAGGGTTTTGAATCACAGGGCCCTTAATCCTAAATTTTTGGCCTTATTACTCTTTTCCTAAAAACCAGTAACTTGTCTGTTGAAATAAAATTAAATCACAAGTGTAAAAAAAAGTATTTTTGGAATTGAGTTGAGATAACAATCAGTATTGGAACAGCTTTCTATGGGTCAAGGCACAATTTAAAGTGAAGGTTACTTGGTCGGACTGGATCTGAAAAGGTCTTTAAATTGAGATGAGGGTCTAGTTTACAACATCCCTGTGATCTAAGAAATAATTAGTAGTCTTTTTTTGGATAAATTCTACCCTCTAGCTTTTTCAACTCCCTATCAGGAGTAGTTGATCAATGTTCTTGTTTCCTCTTATTTTGTCTTGGAATTCAAGGAGGAGTCATAGGCAGTTGATTGATTGAGTTTGAAAGAAGATGCTTTGATCATTTGGTTGAGGATGGTCTTCTCCTTGATCAATTGGCTTTTTTGGGTCTAGGATCTTGAGGTTGGCAAGGGATTTTTGGTCAATTGGTTGGATGCAATTGGTGTCTGACTGGTGAGGTGGTCTGGAGGATATTTGATCAATAAATACAGTCACCATCTGTCTGGTCCCATTGGTGGCTGAGATGGAGGTTTTTGAGGATGATTGTTGAGGGCAAGGTTTGATTGGTTGGAGGAAGGGAATTGTGTTTGTTGGACTACATATTTTTCCCAATTGGGAAAACCACCACTCTCCCCACAAGAACTCAACATTCCCCCATTCTGCCTTTCCCTACCTACCCCCCCTCCCCCCCCCCCCCTGCTCCACCAACCTCCAAAAAATCCTTTCCACTGTGGAAAGAAATTGTGTGCTACACTAAATGTCCACAGAAAATCTGCTCTAACACCAGATACTTGTCTAGTCCCTTTAGTTACAATACCCACTCCACACCAAATATCACACTAATCCCGCCACCACTTCCTTCAGATTCTTCCTTAGACTAAGTTTCAATAAAATAAAAATAATAAACAAAAACAGAATCCCCAAAAAGCTCCAAAATGAACTATTTTTCCGCTAAGACTCCAATTTACTCCTAAGAAAAAATTTTTTTGGCACACGTAAAGACACTCCAATAATGAGATACTCTTTATAAAACTCCTTGATTTCCCCAATGCTATGATAATTTAAAGTAAATCCTTCCCCTCCATAAGGATTCCATGCCCCCCATCCCTGCTAAAATAACAAACCCCTCATATAAAAAAACCAAAAAATACAACTCCAAAAAAAAGAAGAAAACAACAAATGACTTCCCCCGCACCCACTCCCTAACATGTTCTGCAATGACCTGGTTCAATAATAGCTCCAATCCTCCTACCTGATCCATCCGCATAAATTAGATTCAGTGGTTCTCTTGTAATCTCTGATGACCCTACCAGTCAATTTGCCCCAATGCAGTGCTAAGGCCAGATCCTTGTTGACCTCCCTTAGCAGATCCCCTTTGATCCTGCATACAGAATCATGGAAGATCCCCATTGATCTGCATGCCGCCTCTTTGACTCTAGTTTTCAATTTTCCCAACAATTAAATAGCCTCTCCAATCTCCTTTCATACCCCATAGTCAGCTCTTGGATACATACTCCTTAGCTCCAATCACTTGCAGCTGCATTCTTACTCTTAAATCTATAATTGCAGAGGGGTTTAGTTATCAACCATGAATATTGTTCTGAAAAATGCAAGACTTTGACTATTGATCTGCAAAAGACAAAATAAAAAAATTGCTCCCCAAAGCACAAAAAACCCAGCTCATCCCTGCTATTGTGCTGTAGAACTGGCACCCACACAGCTGCTGAGCCAGAGATTTTCCTCTGCCAGATTATGCATTTAGCAGTAATTTAATATTTGAACCTATTGTGCTGCGGATTCTGCAACCATCCACTGCTGAGCCTCCTTTTAATTTTGAATGCTGAGCCTACTTGCAATTTTTCTATAAATAAACACCACACCTTACAAAAACACCAAGATTCCAGCATTGGAGCTTATCCCATCCACACCCTTCCCCCTTACCACCACCCACCAGGACCTCCCCATTCCCCCCCAAAAGACTCCCCCACTCCCCAGTGGCAAACACTACGAATGGAATACTGACCCTGCACGTGAAAAATAAATAGGCTCCATAGATTCCCAGAACATTGTACAGTCCTCCCAACAAAATCACTCCTCCAATTCCATCACCTACCTCACTCCAGACCCCAAGACCTACAAAGAGGCCAGCACCAGCCCTGGTGCAGATCATTAGATTGAGGCAATCAAGAAAGAACTAGTCAACATGGAAAGGCACTGTTTCTGGTATCCATACCTACCTTTCCCCAGAAATAATTTCCACTGGCTAAGCACCACCTGGGTGTTCAGAAGAAAGACCAATGCTGACAGCCAGCTCACCAAATACAAGGCCCATCTGTGCATGCAAGGTTTTTGACAGCAAGAAGGCTTGGACTACTCCAATTTTTTCTCTCCCATGGGAAAACTCACCTCCATCAGACTGCTCATCTCACTCTGCACCTCTCAAAATTACCCAATCCTTCGGATGGGCGTGAAGTATGCATTCCTCAATGGTACCCCCAAGGAATTTCTTTTCATCTCTTCCCAAAAACAATACCCCCCCCCTCCAAAGGCAAAACCCTGGGGCTCCACAAATCTCTCTATTGCCTGAAGCAAAGCTCCCAATGCTGGAAAACCACCCTCACCAAAGCCCTGAAGGAACTGGGAATTTTCCCCTCAAAAACCAATCCCTTCCTGTAATACTCTGCCAACTGCAATAAACCCCTCTGGCTGTATGCACACATGGACAACCTCCTATTTGGCAGTTCCTGGGTGGAAGAATCCAAGTCTGGAATCAGTTAAAAGTTCAACATGGAGGACCTGGTTCCTGCAAAATGGGCCCTAGGAATCCATTTTCAGCAGTAGGATGGACATGTCCACTTACTTCAGGATGAATACATCACAGGCATCCTTCTAAAATTTGGATCCACCAACCACCAAAACACACCCATTCCCTTTCCCAAAAATTAAACAGGACTGAAATCCAACATCTCTGAACCCCCCCCCCCCCCTACCCACCAATCAATTACCAACAAGCCATGGGAGTCATCCAGTACCTTACCCTATGCATCTTCCCCGACCTTGTGTTTTGATGCGTGTTTGTGTCCCAATTCCTAGAACAACCAACTATCCCCCACTTGCAGGCTATGGAGCATGTCCTCTAGTACATCTCATGCTCCAAGGACCTTTTCCTTACCATAGGAAACCCCCCCCCCCCCCAACTCCCCCAAAATAAGCTAATGGTTTTCTGCAATGCCAATCACAGGTCACCGGTGAGTGGCAATCTTTCTCTGGTTCCTTAATCCAATACAATGGAACCATTGGGTGGATTAGCCACAAAGAAAAGGTTGTGTCCCTATATTCTATGGAGGCTGAATTCAAAAAACTCATGGAAAGCTGTCAGGACCCTCTTTGGGTAGCTAACCTGATGGGAGAGGCATGGGGCACCTGCCCCATCCCCACACTCAACACCAACAACACAAGTGCCAAGGCTATTGCCTCCAACCTGGTCTATCATCATGGCACAAGAAATATGACCTTCTGGTTGTATTTCATCCTTGAAATAGTACTCTCCAAAAAGATCCTGCTTGAAGACACCCCCACCCACCAACAGCCCGCAGATGCCCTTACCAAAAAAATCACTGTCTCCAAGCTCCAACTACATGTAAAATCTATTTTTAACACCCCCTGACGGTTTGGTTTGATTCAAGTGAGGAGGAATATTGGAAATAAGAAATATTTGTGTGCTTTAAATACTGTAATCCTTATTTCTTTATTTTTTCTGTTTCTCCTTCATTTGATATCTTTCTGATCTGTCTAATTTTTTATTCCTGTGAGACCTGCCCAGCCATGTTCCCTATTTTGAAATCTTTTCCATTCCAAATTCCATCATGCTCACTGGATCAATTATCATCTTTCATACAATATCATGTTTTCACTTGCCTTCCACCCCATCAAACTTGAATACTTTCCCCCCTTCTTCACCTTTTGCTTGTTCTACCTCACAAGGTATGTTTCCAGCCACCAATTAATGATCATCCATCCACATCCCCAGGTCCCTTACCTCCTGCTTTGGTTTCAAAGGTGCTTGTAAACTCTTTTCTTCCAGTAATTTTTCTTTTCTTCTCTATTTCTTATTCTTTCCACTTAACTCAAACCCTTTGCAATGTTATCCCCTTGTGCTTGTTCTACCTCACCAGGTCTGTTTCCCGCCACCAATTACTGCTCCCCCCTCACCGTCCCCAGCTCCCTTACCTCCTGCTTTGGTTTCAAAGGTCTGTTGCCTGCCATCAATTAATGCTTCCCTGTCCCCATCCCTAAGACCCTTACCTCCTGATTTTGTTTCAAAGTTCTCTCCATTCCACACACAGGAGTCAGATCTTCAGTTCAAGGCAGTGATGAATATGTTGAGGGTGATATTACCAGAGTGTCTGTGGCTCTTTATCTATCTCATCTTTAGTCTATCTCCTCTTTTGTCTATATCCTTTTTAGTCTATCTCCTCTTTTGTCTATATCCTTTTTAGTCTATCTCCTCTTTAGTCTATCTCCTCTTTAGTCTCACTTTTCCTTGGTGTTTTCTGATGAATGAGGTCTCTCTAGCTGATCTCTATATCAGCTTGATCTTGTGTATAAATTCCATCAATTGGCTGTATGAGGGTTGATGATGAGTTTGTTTGCCCAAGTGGGTGGTCTTTAGCCCAGTTGATTGCTTTTTCTATTGAGTTGGCTTCAGGTTGGTCCAGGCTGCAATTGGAGAATGGGGTTAGTTGAATGGTTGTGTGTTGAATTTTGTCCTTGGATTGTTTGTTCTGGAAGGGTTGGAGGTTCAAAGGGTGATTGGTTGATTTCTTGAAGGGATTCTTTGGTTTATGTCTTGTAAGAAGCTGAGTGGTTAAGGACATGAGAGGATCAAGTTGAGGGAGGTTTTGGCATCAAGGGAGAATCTTGGTGTAGTCACATGGGAATTTGGGCTTGGGAAACCACAGGATTTATCTCAATTGGGACAAATCCCAGCTGGTGCAAATTGTGCCAATTGGGATAACTCACAGTGGTTGAAATGTAGTTTCTTGAGAGCAACTACATCAAATTGACTACTTTTTTTTGATCTCATGAAATTTCAACAGGGATAATCTCTAAGGTGGATCTTTGCTCCCCTTCCCCTTGGATTTTTGATGGGCACCTTTTGTCAGCTTGCTACTATTGCAGAGCAAGCTGCAAAAAGTAACAAAAATAACATAAAAATAATAATAATATAATTAACTTAAGAAGGAGTAAGAAAACCATAAATATTATTAAAGAAATGGATTCTCCACCCAAAATTAGGTAGGGTCACTCACTGACCCCACCCTTGAAATCCAACTCCTTATATTTTTAAATAATTAAGGAAAGAAAGACCAAAATACCACGGCTCCACTATTGAGCTTTTGGTCACTTAAATATTTCACACTTATTGTCACGTATAGTTTTCACACCTAAAATTCAGTCAGAATTGAGGTGTTGTGTATATTTTAGGAGTTATGGACGGAAATGTGTTTTGTCACAATTCCCGCACGCAGCCGCGGCAGCCAATGCACCCGCGCGTGGCTGAGAAACAGCCCTGTCACTCCGTCAAGGTTGTGTAGCCTCTGACAAGTATGCAGCCGCAGGACTACGGGTTGACAGAGTGACAGGTGGCCTGAGAGGCTTAGGTACCGCGTAAACATGCTACAACCCACACGGGAACATTCTACATATGTAATAAATGTTCCTGTGAATAGTAGATAGTCTAAAAGTACATAATATTATATAAAAATACTTAAGTAACCCTTATACGTATTTTTTATTAAATATTATTCAAAGTACCAAGAATGTCAAAAATAAGACAATGACAACTTCTAAAAATATATTAAAATACTTTAATATACTTTTATGAGAATTTCTAGACATCAATATCTTTGTGACATACTAAAAAAACTAATGATGTAAAAATATCACATGAATTCCCATAACTTATATTTTTAAGTAATTATGTTAGTAAATTAACTGGAACTCAAAAATAAGGAGTAAAATCAATATCATGACTTTACTCCAGTTATTTAATACATAATAAGAACTCACCTGACATCAGGATGTCTGTAGAAATGTCTATTTCAATAATTATTAAATTACTGGGAACATTTACTAAGGATAATTAATTAAATAATACATAAATAGGACAGATTAGTGTTATTCACACGTCCTAATATCTAATATAAAGTAGAATAATTCCCATACACTGAGGAATTAGATGCTACCCGTGCTATATCACCAAGGAAACGTGACAGGCTACCACTGTTTACCCTGCTAGCCTTAGTGTCCGTCCCTTTGAGCCCCTGTACCCCTCAAAAGGATATTATTGGGACTCCAAAAGCTATAAATAAAGAGCTCTTTTGAGGATATTGATGGGAAAAGACCCAATTATATTTATATCTAGACACCGTGCCAAGGTAACAAAGTAATTATAAGAGATAAGTAAGTGATTTATGGCTAATTCTGATCAATAATATCCATCCTCAACCTCTTTTTTATCAATTAAAACTTCTGAACAACCTTATAACCCCAGTATACAGGTTTAGCCCATCAGTGCACGTCCCAAACAGATACCCAAAGGATTTAATAATATACCAGTGAGTTTTATTATCCTTTCTCTGTCGTGGGAGATTGGTTACAAGGCCCTGCCACTCCACCGTGTATTTTATATACATATTATCTTTGGGTAAAATATCCTTTAAACTAAAGAGCCCAAAGTAACCAGGACTAGGTGTTTTCATACTGAAATCCCTGAAGAGAGGTGTTAAAGATCCCCAATATAATTTTGACCACTCTATAAAAATATTTAATAATCAATTTATCTATATTGATTTATAACAATAAACCATAACCAAACCAATTAACCTTGCAATAAGCTTTATCCAAATATTTTAGGGATTTTTACTGCATTTATTAAATAATATATTTATTATTTATTCTATCACCTCTGGTAGCTAAAGGATAGCAAGGGTCTTGGCATCCAGGAGGCTAACACCTTTTATGTCAAGCAGCTGCTGGTAGTTGCTCTTGGAGGTGGGGATATTGGGCTTGAGGCCTGATATGGAGGCTGTTGGTAAGCAGAATTTTCCGCCACCAATCAATGGGTAGGAAAAACTCCACCCATATCTAAATATTTCCAATAATCATTGGCATTTTTTAAAAAAATAAATGTAAAAACTTATAAATAGATCTCCAAAAAAACTGGGTACTTTAGAAAAAATAGAGAATTTCCTGATGAGGCTCCCAATTTGTGGTGCAAGAAAGTTTACTACTATAAGTAACTGCAACAGTACTTCTCTGTTCTGGGAATTTTATAAATTCTCTTTACTACACCATAGCCGCCTCAGAGGGTAAGAGTCAGGATCAACATCCCTATTGTGCTGAAGCTCCCGCATTTGCCCACTGCTGATCCTACCAGCCTGCCATCCATTGCTGAGTACTCTTTTATTTGTGTCTATAAATAGCCACCACAATGATCTGGGAATACAAATAACCCAAAAAAATGAGCATTTCTCTCTCCTTCAGGAAAAATAAATAGAAGTAATTCTCAAATAATCCACCATCTCAAATCACTGCAACATCCCAACACCCCTCTCAAAAACTGAATGCTCTTTCAAGATGGATGCTTCTTAACATCCTATCAATCCCCCTTTCAGTTACAGGCAAGCAATTGGACTTCTGCACTACCTAGCTCTATGCACTCAAACTTATCTATTTTTTTCCTGTGCATTTCTCTCTCAATTCCTTAAAAAACTCACCACTCACCACTACCAAGCCATTGAACACAATCTCCAATACCCATACAACTACAAACCACTTGAACTCAAACTGGGGAAGTCACCCTTGCTCCATCCCCCAACTAAATGCATGGCTTTTTGCAACACCAATCATGGCAGCGCCTGTGAATGGTGTTCATTCTCTGGTTCCCTAATATAATACAGTGGTAACATTGGATGGCAGAGTCACAAGAAAAAATTATTGTCCCTGTCCTCAGCCAAAGCCAAATTTGATACACTCAACAAATGTTTCCAAGAAACTTTCTTGGTGGTAAAACTCATGGAGGAGATGCTTGGTGCCAGGTCTACCATCTCACTCCTAACAAACAAAACAAAAGCTCCCAAGAAATAGCTTTCAACAAAGTCTATCATCATGGGACCCATCACATGAAAATTTGGCTATATTCCATTTGCAATCTGGTGCTTAAAAAACAACTGCTCCTGGAATACCTCTCTTCCCACCAATTAACCACCAATGCCCTTACCAAAAAATCTGACCAGCCCAAAACTCAATGAACACCTACTGTTCATTCTGGGACCAGCCCCAGAAGTTGCAAATTGATTCAAGCGCCAGGGTATATTGGAAATAACCTGTATTTTTTGACACTAAGTTTTTCACTCTGTTTTCTTTGTTTGTCTACCTGTTTGTCTGCAAAGTGTCACTCTGTCTTGTTTATTTCATATCCACTATTATACCTATTTTCTGTCCATCTGCACATCTCTGTTGCGTCCACCCCATCTTCCTTCATACTGTCAACATCCTGTCAAAGATTTCAAATTATCTAAATTTCTCCACCATTCTCATCACTCACACCCAGATCAATTACTACTTCCACCAATTACTATTTTGATCCCTAGAGTCTCCACCATCAAGCTTCTTTTCATCAAATTGTGCTTGTTTCTTTATAACTCACTAGGTCTGTTTATGCTGCTCCCATCCCCCACCCACATCTGAGGCTCTAACTTCCGTTGCTTCTTCTTAAAGGTACCTCTTCCTCTATGTCTTTTCTTATTCCTACTATCTTGTGTTATTTCTTATTTTTTCTCCACTTAACTCAATTAAAAATTTATCCTCACCTTTTTCTTTTTTCTCCATGACTCACTAGGTCTGTTTGTGCTGCTCCTGTCCCCCACCCATATCTGAGGCCCTTAACTCCATTGCTTGTTCTTAAAGGTCCGTTTGTGCTACTCCCATCCCCCACCCAGATCTGAGGCTCTAACCTCGGTTGTGTCTTCTTAAAGATTCTTGCTGCTAAAAATCTGGAACCTCTTTAAATCATTTTGGTTGTATTTTGAACATATACCAAACTAAACCAAACCATTTTGTCCTTGCATTTTTTGGTATTCCTCCATTTTTTGAATTACCTTTAACTTAAAGAATGAATTTTTTCATTTTATCTTTTGGCCCTTTTTTTAGGCTGAAAGGGTGCAAGGCCTTTGCCATCTAGGAGGCTGAAAATTTGTGTGAGTTGTGTTCATATTTTCTTCTCTGTCATTTTTAACGTATGCTATTGAGCAATCCATGAAACAATCAACAATTTTTCTCATTTACGCTCACGTAGTGCACAGAACGTGATCAAATTGACGATGCTCTAGTTTAAAAGGACGTACCACCAAATTTAAGGGATTTAGCCACAGGTCCAAAATAGGTTTGCCTCCAAGATTTTAGGCAATCTCTGGCTCATGCTAACATGAGAGCAACAAGACCCGAAGGGTGGGGTAAAAGCAACATCGAGAGATGCCTGCTAAGCGGAGACCAACCGGAAAGGTCACAGAAATTTCAAATTGGTGATGAAAAATTACCAGGCATGTGTGCCAAACCAGTTGAATGCTTACACAGTGCCGCATTCGTGAGGAAAACACTTGGGTGGAGTCTTGACTTCCGCAAGTCTTCTGCTTCTAAGGATGTGCACTGTTTGCAGCTATGGAACTGCTATGCAGGATCATCATGACAACCTGTTTCAATATCTAGTTCCCTCGGAAAAAAATAAGAGAAAACAAGCCGAGCCAAGGATGACGTGGCCGTTAGCGCACGGCTCCCCACTTCGATAAGTGTGGGTTCATCCGGATCAATCACGCACGTTCATCCGAAATATGCCTCTTAGATGGTTACGGTGTATGGCCATGAGCTCAAGCAAAAGAGAAAATCGTGGTGAACTCATCTACAATGAAGTTCTCCTTAAATACTCCCATTCGAACGGCAGAAGCTTCCTCCCCAACCTCATTCAATTTCACTTCAAATTTCTGTTGGTTCAGTTTTAACTTTTGGACAATTTGCTTATTGGTCGACCGCCATACTCACATTGACTCTTGACTGTTCCGTTTTAATGGTCTCATTTCATTCGGTCATGTTAAATTAGAGAAGTGATTTTTAGAAATTTTACTATTACTTCAAGCTGAACAACCTTGACCGATATTTGGAAAGCAGGGTGTCGGGAAATCATCCTTTGGCGCCTTTTTGAAACTTTCCTAGAGGAACAGCTCAAACCTTCTTGCAAATACTTTAGCTTTTTTCAGTTTTCTTATCTGTTTTTTTTTGTTTCGGTGTGCGATCCTTTCCTTCTGGCGAATACCACCCAGATTTCTTTTTGGTAAGATGCTTCCATTTATATGACACACTTATAAACAACTAATGACTTTGCACTTCACTTGCGCTCACTGGTGTCTCATTTTTGCTTGAATTCCGGTTTTTTCGGCCTTTTCACTGGCCTGGAACGTAGAAATCATGCACTCTTACGCGTTGCTTTTGATGCTTGCTGTTGGCTTGTCTCGTGCAAGCGCCGGCGGAGCTTTGGAGGGCTTGGTAATTTTTTTGTTTTGTGCTCTAGGCTTGGAAATGTTATCTGATGTAGTATGATTTGATTTTGTGGTGAATGCAGCATCAGCGAGCTGATTACAGTCCATCCGCGTCAAGCTCAGACGGTGCCTCACCTCCCGCGGTTTCCTCCGGTGGCGATGGAGGCAGTTCATCAGCTCCCCAGGGTGTTAGTAACAGTGATTCTTCTGATGAAACAACCTGGTAAGACGCTCACTGGTAATTCCAATGTTCCTTAGTCCATGCCTGATAGCTCTGCGGCTAGCCCAACCGATCAAAACCCTGCCAATTCAGCCGACCAAAATCCTGGTGGCGGTGACTCTCCTGCCGCCTCCCCTGGAGGTAGCGCCACACCCGCTGTGTCCTCGGGGGGTGACGCATCTCCTGCCGCCTCCTCTGGCGCTGGCCCTCCTCCCGCGGTTTCTTCTGGTGGTGATGCTTCGTCTCCTGCTGGTTCCTCTGGCGCCGGCTCCCCTCCCCCGGTCTCTTCTGGTGGCGACACTTCGTCTTCTACCGTTGGTCACCTTTTCTCTCCCTCACTTTGTTACCGCTGAGTCTGACTTGGTCTGCTGCTGGATTTAGCCTGCCAACGGTTCGGCGGCCAGCCCCACGGAAAACGCAGGCGGTACCCCTGCTGTGTCCTCGGGAGGCAACCCTTCGGCTGATGGTGCCAATCCTAGCGGCTCCAGTTCGGGAGCACCCGACGCCCCGGTCAGTGCAGCTGTCATTTATTTCTCGGTGAAAATGACCGAGCGTTTACCCTTTGCGTGACTATTCCTAGCCCGCGAACGGGACAGCCGTCAGCCCAACCAGTCAGCTACCTGGAAGCGGCCCCTCATCAGGGAAAACCCCAGGAGATATGTCATCAGGACAATGCATGTGCCCTGCTCCAAGTAAGTCTGTAAAGCAGAGCCTTATTGTCTTGTCGTAAAAGCTTAATTATGATACCTTTTCGAAGCTTGTGGAGCAACATCTACGCCCACCGGCAGCGCAACCCCGTCGCCTTCGCCGGAGCCATCTCCGTCACCTCCCTCGCCCTCAAGCACCCCTCCTGAATCAGGTAGTGGAAACAACACTGAATCTGCGGTTAGCTATTCCTCGTTGATTTTTGAAACCTGATATTGCACATTTTCGGCTGCTGAATTCAGATTGATGAAATACAGGCGAACACGTTGATTACCCCTGTTGAGGGCCAATTTGTAACAGGATTGATTGCTTTGGCCCTCGCTGCGTTCGCATTGTGAGCCGAGCTGCCACAAAATAGCTGCCACTTCTCTCACTCTGGCTCTTGCTGCGCTTGCATTATGAAGTCAGCCGCTACAAAGTAGTTGCTTTTCCTCCCTATGATATGAACCTATTTGTTATTTGGACGGTTGGCGAAGCCCGGGGTATCCCGAAAACACATCATGTGCCAAATGGGAATCCAGACTATTCAGTCATAACAATAAAATTTGCCTTGCGCAAACAAACTATTGGCCACTCAAGAGGAAAAAATTATACCTCATGAACAACTTGCACGCAGGTGCCCATCCTGCAGCGAAACTATAATCATAACTGCATCAACTGAGATTGCGAGCATATCAATCCTGATTAACTCAGGATTGGTTTGATTTTAAGATTAATTAGTATGTCTCTGCTCTCAACCCGCTGGGAAATGCACAAAACAAAAAAAGATTGGTCAGTGTGGCTCTGCTCTAAACCCACCAAGTTGATGCAAAAAATAAAAAAAGCACCAATAATACTTAATGTTGACAGGGAACACTGTCTTATCTGATCATTTGGTTTCGACTATCAAACTTATATCTTGTCAGTACCACTATGCTTCGCAGTGCCACTGCCAAAAAGGCACCCAAAATATGGTGAACTGCAATGGCGCTGTGGGGTACCAATACAATTGGGTACAAGTGCAGCAGCAAGTCATGGAATGACTCACTTTGTTTCCAATTCTTGTGCCCAATGTCCTTATCCCAATTCCCACCTTTTTCCATTCTGCCTAGGTAGGCCTACATTTTGAAGTTCCTCCCACCTGCTCCTTTCTAGTCAACTGGCTGTGCAAATAAGCAGCTAATTCCACACATCTCCCATCAGCTGGCACTCAAAAACTCTTTGGGGGGGCCTTGATATTCCTACATGGGCAGGCACCCAATCCAATTTCCCCTCCTCCACTCTTCAAGCAGTAAATTGCCATCTTGTATATTTTCCCCCTTGATTTTGATACTGTGAGCAGTGCCCTGGCATATCCCCATGGAATGCTGAACAGGTGAAAAAAGTAAAAAGGAAAGGCCTACCTGTAAAAATGTGAAAATAAAATGTGTCCTCTGGGAATTGAACCCAGATCTCTCATGTGCATGGCAAATGTACTGCCAACTATACTAAGGACACTTGCTTCCCAGTGGTTAAGATATGCTTTTAGGGGTCAATGACAATGTCACTTTGGGAGGAAATATGATGAATGAGTACCAACTACAAGCATGCAAGGACTATGGTCCTGAAGACTGCATGAAAGCATGTATCTTATCTCAACACACCCCTATGCTGAATGTAGGGTGAAGGAAGCAAGGCAACATGCTAAGATCACACTCATCCTGGGGGCTTAGGTAGTGCTGCCCTCATAACCTGTCCAATCCTCTCACCAAGCTGGTATACCCCAAGAAGATACTTTATTTTATTGCCAGGTTTCAACTTACCACATGAGACAATTCCTGATCAAGCAGGGGGAATGTAAAGAATTGTACCCACAGGAGCTGCAGAAATTAGAATGAAGGGAAAGGAGGAAGGAAATCATGCATATGCGTGTATTTTTCATAGCCAAGAAAGATAAATTCTACCCCGGATGGGGAGAACTTTGAACCTCAAGTTCTCTTCTTGGTTAAAAGAATTAATCTACTACCAAAGGGTTTCAAGGGGGAAAGGTCACCTGGCTTGTCAAACCATAGTTCATAGGGAGTTTTCATTCCTATTGAGTTATCAGGTGATAGATTCTCTAGTTAGACTGAAGTAATTACATCTTCCCCCCACCAATGTGAAGGTAGTCCACAGCCAAGCAGCATAGTTTGCGCCTTTTCTATAGTAAATCAATTTCCACACTTGGAAAACAGGTTTTTTTGAGGATTGTATGGAGCTGTTGTTAGGTGAGTGATTCCTTTTCAGAGCATTAGATTGCAAAGCAAGTGATTGACAAATTCACTGCATTTTTCTGAAACAATAAACTTGACAGTCTTGCCAGATTGAGTTTTGGCTAGTTTGAGGAAGTTTTGCAAGAGTTTGAATGTTAGCGATTTTTGTTCCATAGCAAAGAGAAATTTTTATTTGGATAAACCATCAACAATTTTTAGGAAATGCTTATTTCCTCCTCTTGACACTGGGTTCATTGGTGCACACAAGTCCATGTGAATCAGTCCAGTTTGGTGGTTGGTTGCAAAAGACTTCCTGGGAATGGTTGGAGGTGCATTTTGGAAATATCACAAGATCTAAACTACACCTTATCCAGATTTTCAGTTGGAAACAAGTTTTCCAAGTAATTTTCACCATGAAAAAACAATTATCACTTGATTAAAAGTGACATACCTGAGGAAAAAGGGGCCCTTTGTTCCCTGTTATGTCACTTGTAATCAGGTGATCATTATTTTTTCATGGTGCTTGACTGGGGCAAACTAGTGCTTGGTGTAGACATGCTGCGTTGGATGTGGAGGTTAGGGCTTGGTTGATTTGGGGGTGCAGGACTAGCAAGTTTTCTAAAATGCTGCCTGTGAAGATTGTTTTGTGTCCTTTGTTGCACTTGAATCCTCCAGCCTCAGGAGAGAGAGAATACCTGAGTTTGAGATATTTCAAAAGCGGTACCCATAAGTGTGAGAGGGTAGGAGCATGGAAGGCTTTCTCAATGTCTAGGTCTCCATATTTAAGTTTTATTAAGTCCTTCCCCCATCCAATCACTGGAATGCTTGATCCATTGGCGGCAAATAGGATATTGGAGCACATACTGTAGGTGAAGAAGTATTCTTTTTCCTTCAGGTAGTGTCCGGATGGGCTTCTTTTCAGTATTACAGAGTTGGGTAGCAATTTGAATGATAGGCAGTGAGTGCAATGGCTTTCATTTGTTCCATGAGTTTGCTTCTCAATCAGATTTTGATAGTAGGCTATGGCATGCTCTGGATTCAGTTGGTGGCATTGATCTTCTCTGTGAATGGTGAGAGGATTGTGCTTTCCATCCAAGAAGTAGTGTTTTCTAATTGGTTTTCAACATTCTTCACAACTTTGACCAACTCCGTTCCAAGTAGGAGCTTTCACCAGTAAGGCGGTGTTGGATGATGAAGAGTTTTCCTGCCTTCTGGGTTTGGTTTTGAGATCAGCTAGTAGAATGCAGAGTTCAATCTTGTCTGTATCTTTGAATTGAGAGTACTGGAGTGATTTCAAAATGTGGAAGGAGTCAGGGATTTTTTGAAGGATGTGATAGGACCACATTTCCTCCAAGGTGTGTCTGTCAAACTTTCCTGAGGACACTTCTTGAAGAAGTCAAAATATTTCTCTGAATTTTCTGATTGCCGCAATGAGGTTTCCAGAGGAGAAATTGATGCTGTGCTTTTTTCCAATGGTGTTAGAGATGTTCTCCATGTAGTTTTTTTGCTTGGTGTGAACAGATGGTGTCCCATAGGGTTTTTGGAAATTATTTGTAAGGGTTGTCCACAAACATTGTGTAATTTTGATTATCAAGGTGCATTTGGATGAAAGTAGCAGCTTCTTTGGGTCTAAGTTGTTCATGTTTATTTGGGTTGGCCGGAGGATTGTCTTTGATTAAGTCATAAAGGTCTTTGAAACCTAATTTGGTAATAATGGGATTTCTCCAGCTAGGGAATTTGGGTCCCGTGAGTTTGGGAATGTTGATTCTTATAGGATCCTCCCCCATCTTGAGTTTTGAGGGAGGTTCCAAGGAAGTTAGGTGATTTAGGATAGTTTCAGCTGAGTTAGAAAGTGTGGAGGATTAATAAGAGGAGTTTTCTTTGGTTTTGTTTTAATTGGAAGAGATGGTGGGAGAGGGAGAGTTTGATGGTAGATTGATGCGCTGGGAGGGTTCCAGGATGGTAGATTGATTTGGATCAGATTTGAGATGCAGTTTGGATTGCTGGGCTCATAAACTATAAGAATTTGAAAATGAAATGTGTCCTCTGGGAATTGAACCAAGGTCTCTCATGTGCATGGCAAGTGTACTACCAACTATACTAAGGACGCTTGCTTCCCAGGGGTTAAGATATGCTTGTAGAGGTCAATGAAAATGTCACTTTGTGAGGAAATATGATGAATGAGTACCAACTAAAAGCATGCAGGGACTATGGTCCTGAAGACTGCATGAAAGCATGTATCATATCTCAAAACTATCAAGTATGACCTTGGAATGGCTTACCACCAAAAATTACGGTGGAATTAAAACTTTGGAGGCCTCCATTACTTCCCATTCCACTAATCCTTCCATTATGAACTCAAATCCCCCTAAACTTTGTAACCCATTATTGGCTCTCTGCCAAAAAAGTCCTAAATCTTCTGCTAGCCTTGACATAATCTTGTTGACCATTGAACCAATTTCCACAATAGTGCAGCAATTTTGCCCTCTGATATGCATTTCTACATACCCTAAGGGGAAAACTTTTACACCCTCCAAGGCCTCTTCCTCAAAACTCACATTGAGGGATGCAACCTTTGCCTTGTATTTGAGTTTTGGAGGGTCCTCTTTGGTTCAAGCATACTGAGGGAAGACCACAATCATTTCATATGCAATGATTTGAAAAATCAAAGCTGATTCTTTTATGGTCAGTGATACTGGGTGGTCGGATTTGCAGATCCTCTTTGGAACCCTCCCTCCCTTTTGTGGGACCCACCCTCTGTGGTGCAAAAACCAGGCTTAAGAATAAATTAGGTCTGCCCCATAGTTTTGGGTAAACTCCTCTGCAATATTCCTTTAGCTTTTGCAAGTTGGTCATGAGATAGCAATAGATAGAGAGAATTTAATTCTTCTACAAATCAATAAAAGGATGCTGTTCTGAAACTAATATTTCATAATGGTAATTGGCTTGATTCCTCTATATTAACCCCTTGTTTGAATATTACTTATTCAATTAATTTTTTACTCTCCAAAAATAATGCTTTATATAGTAAATAAAACTGAAATTCAGACGCAAACCTTATTTTCCTACCCCCCTTACTTTCTGCTGCCTGTCCCCGGGTTTCAGGATATGCATTTTTCATTCCTTCCCAGTCTTTTTAATTCACAAAAATACCATCTAATTACTTTCCCACGCCATTGTGCTGGCCCTTTTTGAATTACATCTCCAGCTCCTTTAGGAAATCAATTTGGTGAAACCTCTTGAGGACTGTAATATTCCTATGTTGTCACCCCTGATCACTGAATCCATCTTTTTTTCCATCCTATTGATTTCACCCTACTTGTTCCTGTGTCCATTGCTTAATTGAACATTCTCTCTTGTTCCATCACTTTTATTGTATGCAATTGAGAATTCTTTTCCAGCCAATGTGCCCGCAGATCCAGCTTCCCCATTTGGTAACCCAGTGTTATTTTTTATTCAAAACAACCAGCTCCTCCCATATGCAAAAACAATGCAACAAAATTTTATGTTTGGTGGCTCTTTGCTTGATTATTGTTGCAGGGAAATCCACTCTTCAGTCATTTTTATCCATGTTTTTCTTCTGGATTGTGTCTATAAAAGACCACAACATCTCCCCAAACTTTGGATTCTGTCCCCAGGATCTTCTCCTTCCCCCAACTATCACCTACCCATAAATTACTTGCTCTACTACCCATACCAGATGTCTACAACCTCCTCTTGCAAATACTACGCCTGCACTCATTGGCACTGTTTTTGGTCCAGAGGCCAGCCTTCCTGCAATCCCTGCAAACAGGCCCATCACTTCTGCTCCTTTTTACTCTCCACAAGCCAGCCACATCCTCCTCCCCAAACCTGCTTGCCTCCCATGGGTAAACACCATTGAAAAAGACATCACCAGAATCAAATGGACACATTTGAAGTTCCAAATGAAGAAAAAATCCACTCTGATTCTTGGAATCTGCCTCTCATCAACACAAACATAATTCCCCGGAAGTCTTGGGAAAAGGCAGGATGTTGCCTCTTCCCTGCTGCATAGTTCACCTGGACTTGCTTTTGTGGGCCTTTGCTTGCCATAGTTGGGGTGGCTTTCATTTGGTGAATGTCCCGCTTTTGGGTGCCTCTGGTCCCCTTCCAGACCCCATTCCAGCACCAGCCCCAGATCAGACCCCAATTCCCACACATGCACCAACTATGCCTCCAGCTCCCTGTATCCTGACCCCAAACCCATTTGAGAGCCTTTTCCTCCATCTCCTGTCCCAGAAACAGCCAATGTCCCAAACCCTCTCCCCCCTTCTCTTGTTGAAATTAAAGATGCTTTCAGGTTGAAATCAGGAATAAGGAAAGACACAGAATTTGAGAGGAGCAAATCAACCTGGAAGGGGAGGCTAGGAGGGACTTAACTCAGGGTGTGGAGGTGAAGAGTTGATGAGAACCAGTTGGGATTTATTTCATATTGAAGAAAGGGGAAATTTAAGTAGTAGCAACCCAAGAACCCACAAATTGGTTCTGATCAGATAGGAGAAGCATATTCATGTGACTAATGGAAGAAATATGGACTAGAATCAATTCATCAAAAGAAAAACCAGAGAAATGAGTCTAGACATGGACAGGTTGATTAAAGCCTGAGAAAACAACAGTGAAATAGATGAGACATTAGTCACACACCTAGTTAGCCAATCAATCATTCACTAGAGAGTAATAAATAACAATTAAGACTGTCAAGTAGACTAGAGATTGTAAACTGAACTATCAACCATAAATAGTATGTACCCTAAAGCATGTAAGATGAGGTTTTAATAGGGGATAAAGATAAAGTGGGAATAATAAGGATGAAAGATTAAGAGAAAACTAATTCACTATCTCAAAATCTCTGCCTGCAATTCCTGAAGCTATCACCTCCAAGGGCACTCCTCCTCTGACTCTGGTGGTTCCTCCAGCTCTGTTGGTCAGTGGGATCAGTTTATCCCCAGTTGTGCCCCCCCCTATGAATGTTATTTTTTTTAAATGTGTTTTTTTTTCCATCTTTACAGAAGATTCTCCCAACACGGTTGGACCCTTGGAGAGAAATGAACTAGATTAATCCCCTCAAAGACTAGTTCTTACTATATTCATTTGCACTACCTCCCAATCCTCAACACTGGCCCCATGCATACCTTGTTTTGGCACCCCCATTATGCTTGATTTTGCCTATTTCCACCTGATAACAAGTGACAAGGAGCTGGTTCTTCTGGAATCTTCTTTTGAAAACTATATCTGCTAAATAAATTTCCATTTCTTGTTGCTAGTTTGTTTCTCCACCAATATCCTGGAATGCAAAAAAAGGGAAATTCTTTGGGACCATAATCTGAGCCACAGGGAAGATTAAAGGGTATTGCAGAGAGCACACTTATTCCAAAACCCGAATTCCTGTTCTTTTTTTTTCTTTTATGAAATTAAAGATCTTTCCCTATGCCCCATTTTGATACAATAATATGCTGTGATCTGGAAAAAAATCATGGATTCCTGGGCCTCCCCAGAAAATGTTCCTTGTAGCCCCTGCAACCATCCCCATAAAACAACAAAAAAGAAGAGAGAGCATAACACGTAACAAAAGAAAACAGACCACATAACCCCCCCCATACTTTAGATTTTGCCCCCAAAGTTCCTCTTCAAACAAGCGCTTTGAAACAGAAATGGCCTTCCAAAGCTTGAGTTTTCACTTTTGCAACGCCAGCAGCATCCTCCAAAGCTTCTACAATACTATTCACCTCTGTCAACAGTAACCAACCACAAAAAGAAAAACCGTGCAAACCAGTCTTCCTGTAGGAACAACCCTACCTTTTCTGCAGACAAGTTAACCAATGGCTGCACCTCTACCCACCCCAAAAGATCATCCCATGCTAAAAAAAATTTACGCATACTTCCCCATCTTAATGTGGAACATGTAAAGTGAAAATCTCCCAAACAAAGCATCTTCCCCTGTTGGAATACACACTTCCCTACAAAGCCAAGTAGTACAACACTGACACCTCTTGGATCCTCAAAATAAATCCCGCAATTTCCTAGAGATTCCTGGCAACCAGGAACAAACCCTAGCTTTCCTAGTTTTCTTGAATTTGCTCCTATGCTCTAGGCTGTTGTGAAAACTCTGAAGAACATTCTCCAGATCCACCCTCTAGGTGACCACAACTAATGGAAGTGGAGAAGGTTTCCTCTATATTTTCCTGTCCTGAAAGAAAAATAGAGGCACTTTTTTCCAAAACCATTTCCTCACAGTCTCTGGCTAGCTTTTGGAAACATTGAGAGTCCTTAAATAGTCCTAAAGCGCCAAAAAACAACCAAAATTTTTCTGTTTTGCTCCATCTTCCCTGATTTTTTCACCCCCACTGTCATACACTGCCTATCAAGTTCCTAATCCTTACCTTCCTCCCCTTTTTGAATCTTCTGAAGCCATCACAGGGCATCAGGCATCATGAATTATTTCCTCAGAATGTTCCTTAATGTAAAGAAAACAAAGTGTAGTGAACCCACCCATCTATTCATTGGCACATTGGGTGAAAAAGGGGAATTCATCATCTGTGCCAGAGCCTCTGCTTCCAAAAGTAAATCAAAACCTACCCCCCAAAGCACATGCTAGAGCCGCTTCACAATCCTAGTTACCCCATAAATTTTGAACTTGAGCTGAAAATACCTTTATTCCACTTTGAAAAACATCATCAATTTTTAAAGCACAGGCCAATACTTTCCCTTGTATTCCTGGGTCAACAATTTCCTGGAACCAAACTTGATAGAGTCCACAGACAGTCTAATATCCCCTTTTGAATATTCAAGGCCCTCCAGTAGAATTCCCCATCCCAAAATCTCCTTCAGTTTTTTGAATGCCCAATTTTATTCCTTGGTCCAATCCCATCCCCCCCCTTTCTGCACTAACTTTGGTAGTGGGCTGGATTTTTCTGCAAACCATTCAATGAAAATCTGGAAAAATATGCACAAACCAAAAAATTGAAAGATATGGGAGTTATTCTGTGGCACTGGCCAGTTTTGCACCTTTTTAACCTTGATGCCCATGATCCTTTGTCCCCCTGAAGACACCTTGTGCCTAAGTATCTGGAGAGCAGGAACAAAAACACCAAATTTATTCCCCAAGACTGTCAATCCAGCCCCCTCTATTAAAAAATGGACCCTTTCCAGGGTCTGGAAATATTCCCACACATAGGAACGTTGTGGTGGAATTTTATAGCCACAAATTGGGAACTGTGTTGCAGGCTGCATGCTCAGCACCGGGTGCAAGCTTTCTCAGCATTGGGTGAAATTTGGCTCAGAATTTGGGAGAACAATGGCTCAGCAGTATCAGCGGCCCAGTTGGCTCAATATCAAGTGTGGAGGGTTACACGGGGGGAACAGGAAGGTACTTGAAAGCATAAGCAGGAAGGGTTTTGAATACTTGGGAGATTCAAAGACAGCATATTGGGCAGATATAGACAGGCGGGGGGCTCCAAGTAGGGACCAGCGCAAGGGCTGCACCATGAGAAGGAAGAACTGGATGTAAGTAACAGAAGGCGGGCGTTGGAGGATGGGATAGGGTTGGTTTAGGGTTTCTTTTGTGCATTTTTCTTCTTTTAGCTGTTGGACCATGGTTGCGCTTGTATCTAGGTTAGGGTTGAGAGCAAGGACTTGAAACCTTTCTCTCAACTTTGGGTTTTAGGGACAAGGGGAATAATCAGACCACCAAACTTGGAAGGAAAGGAAGGAAATCATCTCATCTCTCATCTCTCTCTCTCATTGTTTTTTGAAGGCATTTTCTACTCCTTAGAGACACAAGGCACCATTAAATTCCAAATCTGAGGAAAAACTATAGGGGTATCCACCTCTTGTTTCCAAAAAGTATTCCTGGATTCTACATAATTTCTCCCCTGTAATTGCTCATGGGCCCCTTTATTCCTGCATCATTGATAAAAATTCACACTGATTGCAGAATTTCTTCCTGAAGAATTCAAAACATCTTTTACTGGTACATGGGTACAAGGTTGGTTTCTCCCTGGGGCAGTTGCACTAGTTTTAGGAACCCCAATCCCATCTCAAATGCAGCCAATGGTCTTGAGTTGGGGTGAAGTTCCCTTTGATTGTATCACCCCATCACATCTAGCAATCCATAACAGGCACTCCCTGTCATGTATTCAATGAATTCCTCTACTGTGGGTGTTAATCCTGCATCTAAAATAGAAAGCAAATTGAGTCACTGGAGGTTGTGCACAATCTGCAAGCTCTTGCCATTCTGTTTGGGCATGTGAAAAATAGGGTTGAAGCAACTAGAGCAAGACTTTTTGGATAAACCTTTCTGCAAATTTTCTCTAAGTAAATTGGTGAACACATCCTGAACTGATACTGGAATAGGGATAGGCTTGATGTGCCAAGGTATTTTTTACACCAATGGAATCCAATAAGGATCCCCAATTGCTTGCTTGAGAAGTCCCTGCTTCTCTGGATTGAAAGCCAAATCCTTTATCCGTAATATTACCACCCCTGCAACAGCTTCCTTTCCTTGCTCAATGACCAGCCTTCTGAGCCAAAATTTAGTTCTGTTAATTTCAGACTAAAAGAAAAGTGAATTTCAGTTGAGGAAAACACCAACAGACAGGCGTGGTAAGATCACACCTAAAAGAAAAGGCTTAACAACAGTCCAGGAGAACATCAGAACGGAAGAGGAAAATTAAGAGAAGAACAAATATGTAGACTAGGAGTTGGTCTTGAGTGCCTAGAAGGAGCTTGATGTTGATGGAAATTGATCATACTCAGACAACTGGGATGCAAGTGGTTCAGAATTGAATCTTCAAAAGGAGAAGAATCCTAGGCAATGAGCTGTTACTGAGCTATAAGCACAACAAAAGTGTGTATAGAAAAGAGATAGAGTACACACAGTGAGTTCCTGCTTATTGATAAAATGAGTTTGATAGCCAAATGAGAAAGGAATAAATAAAAAATACAATCAAAATGGATGAAACAAAAAATCAATGGAACCTAAATTTTAAACCCCACTCCAAGACCTTTCACAAGAACCCAATCAGCTTACATCAGCATCCCTCAACATACTTAGGTAAAATTCCCCCACGCTGTGGAAAGTAAGAGAGCAATACTCTCCTAGTTGTCCTTGAGTTCAGGAATCAATGGTCCTAGCGTCTGTAAGGATAAGGATGCTCCAGTAAATAGAGAGAGAGATATAGAGATGAATTTCCTTTCCTTTCTGCATCCTTTGCCCTCCCTCCATCCATCTATATCAATCCATCCAGGTATATCTGTATCCTACAAACTGGGGTTGAGAGCGCGGACTTTATACCCACCCTCTCAACCCTATCCTAAGTACAAGCGCAACAACAGATAGAAAAGAAACCCTAGAAACCAGAACCCTAGCCTAACCCTAACCTTTTCCCATACCGCAACCACCCTCAAGCCCGCCTACCGTTACACACACCCATTTTTTCCTTCTCATGACGTGGCCCTCTGCGGCGCCCTACTTGGAGCCCCCCGTGTTGTCCATATCCTCCCGGCGCGCCGTGTGATTTCCTGCCCTGCGGGTTGGCCCGCTGTGGAATTCAGAAGAAGACTTCTCCTTTAATGGTTCCCAAGTTTGGAAGTTATTGATCCCTTTTGTCTGTAAACCCTGAGTGCAACTGTTCACCCTTTGACTGAGAGATAGAGAATTGAGAATAAAGATCCTTCCAAAACCTATGACAACCAATGTGATCCTTTGTTGATCCCCTGATCCTCCCCTCATCCGGGTTGAGGATGCGGCTTAAGTAGCCTACCCATAAACCCTTACCTAAGTACAACCAGAAACAAGCAATAATAATGAAATACAACCCCTACGCACAGAACCCTAGCCTCAACCCTATCCTTCCCATCCCATAATCCACAACCCATATCCCATATCCCATATCCCATATGCATCTGTATTGCCTGCCTGCCATTATGTCCACCCGGTTTGTCCTTCTCATAATGCGTCCCTTGCGCCGCACCCAACTCAGAGCCCCCTGCGCGTGTCTGCATCTTCCCAATGGGCCATTCCAGATATCCAAGATATATCCGTGTAATCCAATCTGCATCTTGCCATGCGCGATCCATCAAATCCATCCTGCGTCTCCAGATGCTGAGCCCAATTCAACCGCTGCTGAGCCTACAGCATGACTTGCTGTGGCAAAGCCGCACCCATTGCTGAGTGCGCTACCCCTTCTGAGCCCGCCGCTACTGCTGGGCGCCCAGCGCGCAGCCAATTCCAACTTGCATCTATAAAATACCACCACATCCCCCCCAACTTGAGTTCTGTCCCCAGAGATCCACCACTATCTTACCTGCCTCCAACTATACCACAGCTATACCACCTCCCCCTCTGCACCCCTTCATCAGACCAAAAAAAAGAAACACCCCATCCGCCACTCTTCACTGAACATGTCCTGCACCTACTGCAGCCAGAACAGCCTTTTGTGCCGCATCCTTACGAGCCAGCATGCCTGCGTCCTGTACCAAGCCGGACACCCCTGCTGCTCCCTATTAGAGGGCATGCCACGCGACCGCCCCCAAGGTTTCCCACGCAAGATGACCTGTCGCGACTCCTTTGTGATCTTGAGCAACAAGGAGATCTCAACAAATGAGTGGACCCTGCCCGGCTTGCCTTGCAAGCGTCTAAAATGCGCCTCCCAAAATCCTCCATTGCGCAAGAGTCACAAATCGGCCTTGCTGTTCCGCTGGGCTGGACCTCCAAGGCGCCAGGATTTTCCAAACTTTGCAGCCTTCCCAAACGCCACCCATGAGTGGGCGTCGCAGGTACAAATGAATGTGCCAGTGATGGACCCAAGGATCCCAAACCATCTGGCCACTCCTCCTCCACCACCACCAAGGCCAGCTCCTCCTCTGCTGCCACCGCATCCTCCCACTCCTCCGGCTTCATCTCCACTGCCGCCATCACCATCACCAGAGCCCGGGTGCACGCTTTCTCCCGTGGTGATCAAGTTGTCACCAGAACCCACGGCCGCTGCAACCCCTCTGGCAGCAACTCCCAAGATCCCGGAGATTCCCCTAATTCCCGCACTTCCCTTGGCAAGCTTTGACGCAATGGTGAACAACACGGACAAACTCCTCTGGCAATTTCTAGTGGTTCCTTATGCGCACACTGCCAATGCGCAATGCAAGGTCTTGGCGCCTTTCCAATCCCTAGCCACGGCGGCTTGCACGGACGCAGAGGAAGTGATGAGGACTTGGCAAAAGTAAGTGGATTTCCCCCCCTTTCCCTTCTTTCTTTCATCTTGTATCCTTCCCTGCGCCTATGCAAACATAAGGACTTTTGCCGTGCCATCCTGAGCAGCCTTTGGGCTTGGTGAGACCCCTGAGAGAAATAAGAGCCGCGCACAAGATCCGCAAGAGTGAGAAGGATCCACGCCACTGGGATTATCCGGTGAGAGTAAGAACATCTGCGCACAAGATCCGCACTTTTGAGAGCAACCCACAAGAGTGAGAAATCCATGAGAGTGAAAATTATCTGCTCAAGGTACCTGGAAAGCCCCAGACAAACTGCAACACAGTTCCCCTTACCCATCTACAGACCAGAGAGAGTACAAAGAAAACCATCTTTGCGTGCACAATCCTTGAGAGAGAGAGAAAGAAAAAGAATCCGCCAAAACCCATTTGCACCTTCCATCTATAAGATAACCAAAGAAAAAATTAAAAAGATTTTTTTTTAAAAAAAAAACCAACCCATTGACAAGCCCGCGCCTTTGCTCTTCAACCCACATCCTTTCCGTACCACCCGCTTTCCTAGTTCCCTGAATCATCTGTTGGGGATTGTCCATGGGTTTGCTTCCGGAATGCGGGGCTTGTCCTTGTTAGAATTATGGCCAGCAATTAGCTTAGGAAAATGAGCAGTATTTAAAGCAAAAGAAATGCTGGACACTGGGTGTCAATATTGGCTAATGGGGCTCTCACAATGGGGCAATATGTTGGATGAATGTGATTGGAATGATGAATGAATGGATGGAAAACAGCAGGGAGAAGAGCTCCTTAAGTATAAAAGATTGGCCTCTTGTGAGCCCATGATACAACAAGCCAAAAGGAAAATTTTCCGCCCCAAAAGAGCTCTACAGGCTCTACTGGCCTTGTTACTTGGTTGGGACTACATCAGCCCGCATGGCATCAGTTCCTGAACCCTTACGACCAACCTATTCCGGTCCATTCCAGTGCTTCCACTGTTATGGGGCTGAACCAGCCCCTTGCTGTTCAATCCCCTTGGCTGGTTGTCCGTTACAACCAGCCATGATGACCTCATTACCTTTTTTATGGGCTGGTTGCCTCATGCAGCCAGCCCCTGGGCCCTCAAATGGGCCAGGTGGGACCCAGGGCACACCTGGGTCCGGTCTCAGACTCACATGGGGGGGTGTGACCAGCGGAAATGCTGTCCCCCCCCTCTTTTTCTCAAATCCCTGGTGGGGGCGGTCAAATCCCCTCACCAGGGGCCCTGGGGGTTGATACCCCCAGGGCGTCGTCAAGTAAGTTGGCCTGGGAGGTGACCAGGTCCCCCCAGGCCCATCGCTCCTCCCCCTTGGTAAAGGGGGGGGGAGAGCGCCCCTGCTTGGTTGCTTCACAAAATCAATGGTGGAGGGGTGATTAATTCCCCCCCACCTGCCGGTTGCTACACTTGCAGCCGGCGCCGCCACCTCCTTGGGCAAGGGGGTGGTCAGGTCCCCCCTGCCCTGACCAACCGCACTGTTGCGGTTGGTCGCTGGCTGGTTCAACCCAGCCAGCTTGCCCCCATCCCCCTTGCGACGGCAAGCAAGGGGAGGGGGAGCAAGCCGGGGCCGCAAGCCCCGGCTCCGCAGCGCTGGTTGCCGGGCGCGACCAGCCGGGCCCGCGCGGGATCCCTTGGCTGCACGACAACCCCCCGCGGGCCTTTAGGCCCCACATGGGCCGTACAAAGGAACACAGGCATCCCCAAACAGGCCACAACGTGGGCAGCGGCCCCAAGAAGGCTGCAACACGGGCGGCTGCCCCAAGCCCAAATCGTGAGAATTACATAATTTGGCGGGCCAGCCCGTCTGGCCAAGTATGTACATAATAAAGCTTGGGCCCTTTTATGCCCAAATAAGACCATCTGGCTGGGGTGGCCCATCCACCCTGGCGGGCCCGTGAGGGCCTGTGTCCCAAAAGACCATAAAAATGTGTTTTGGTGCCCAAATGCCCAAAACCAATAACACCCACATAGGCCCACGTGGCCCACGTGATTTCCAATGAGCCGTGGAGGCCCATTTTTGCATCCCATTTGGATTACACACTCCTATGCACATTAGCTGAGTGCATCCGCATTTTAACACACCCCCTTAATCCAAAAGGGATGCCATACGCATACTAGACACAAAACCTTCATGTTTTTTCCTATCTAACGCCTTAGTTAAGATATCCGCAATCATTGCCCCAGTAGGCATGTACCGTAAAACTATCTCTTTGCAGTTAACTGCATCCCGTATATAGTTATAATGAACATCAATATGTTTTGTTCTAGAATGGAACACTTGATTTTCTGCCAATGCAATGGCACTCTGGTTATCAGAATACAACAACGCAAACCCTTGTGGTTTATTAGTATCCTCTAAGACCTTTCTCAACCATTTTGCTTCCTGTGAAGCTTCCAAGTATGCTCTGTACTCTGCTTCTGTTGACAAAAGACTTATTGCTGACACCTTTTTAGACATCCAAGACACTAGATTCTTTCCTAAGAAGAATACAAAACCACTTGTTGATTCCATAGTGTTACCATCTGCCCAACTTGCATCAGAATAGCCAACCAAGTCAAAGTTTGATGACTTTGAAAACTGCAGTCCCAGACTGCTTGTTCCTTCAAGATACCTCATAACTCTCTTAAAAGCTGACCAATGCCTCATGCATGGTTTCTCTAAGTGTTGTGACAAAATCCCAATCACATAAGTAATATCTGGCCTTGTACACTACCCCAAATAATTCAAAGATCCAATAGCTGATCTATAATCATTCCTGGATTGAACAAACTCTAGGTGCTCTTCATCTGTAGACTTTTCTAACCAAATGTTTAGACTGCATTGGAGTACCAAACTCCTTTGCATCTTCTAAGCCATACTGCTTAAGTAGATCTGACACATGATGGTCCAATCCAACCTGATCCCATTCTTGCTCTTACTAAATTTCATTCCCAGCACCTGCTGTGCCAGACCAAGATCTTTTATCTTGAACTCCTTTTTGAGTGTCTCCATGACTCTCTCCTTACCATTCCCAATAATGATAATGTCATTTACCCATACAAAAAAAATTACATCCTTTCTCAAAAAGAGACAAGGGTCAGCCAAACTTGTTTTGAAACGAATCTCTATGAGTTTCATGCTCATAGTATTATACCATGACCTAGCTGCTTGCTTCAATCCATACAAGGATCTTCACAGCTTGAGGACATACTCCCCTTTATCTGCTGAGAGGAAACTTCTCACACATATTTTCTTCGTAGTTTCTGGTTGGTCTTGACCAGCCATTCCTTGAAACCATCAGGAATTGACATATAAACAGTCTCTTCCTCTCCAAGTTTTGCATTCAAGTATGGAGTCACAAAATCAGCCTGTGTGATTTCTTCACCCAACTCCACTGCCAAAGCAATGATGTACCTGAAGGTGGACAGCCTTCCAGTTGGCAAGAAAGTCTCCTGGTAATCAATACCCTATCTCTTTTTGAAGCCCTGTGCAACGCATCTAGCCTTGAACCTCTTCAAAACTCCATTAGTATCAAACTTCTTTGTTAACACTAATCTAGACCCAACAATGGTCTTTCCTTTTGGAACTGAATCCTGCTTTACCACTTCAAACACACTATTATTCTCTAGAGAATCAAATTCCTCAAAAATAGCTGTCTTCCAATTGGCTCTCTCATCAGAATTCATAGCTTGGCCAAAGCTATTTGGGTTAACTCTATTACCCATTTCTGAACTCAACTGTAGAATCTCATTAAGCCTACACTTTTCCTGAAGTGTATCTTCCTCATATTCCACAGAAGCATAATGGGACTTCCATTACCCATACCTATCAACAGGCATTCTCATCCTGCCACTCCTTCTAACTGGAGGTGGAGGCTCATCAGGTTCTGATTCCACAGACTCCCCTGAAGTGGGTACTGAACCCTCCTGTGGCATGCCTGCCACCTCAATATCATCACTGATGATATTCTCTCCATCCTCTGCTGTGGAAATAGGCTCCAATGCTATTTCCTGCTGTGATTCCTGAACAGCACTAGGTTCACCCCTTTTGAGTGGAAAGGTACTTTCTTCAAATTTTACATCCCTACTACGGATAACCTTTCTTGTCCCTGGACAATAAATCCTGTATGACTTACTTATTAAGTCATAGCCCACAAGTGCCCCTGTTCTGGCTCCAGGATCTAACTTTCAAACCATCTCATTATGGTGGACACTATAATACACCAAGCAACCAATTGTTCTTAGGTGTGATGTTTTGGGGTACAACTTCATAAACTGATAATGAGGACACTTCCCATTAACACTTACAATATTGTGCAACAGAAACACTGTGCACACCAACTCAGCCCATAAAAACTTTGGTAGACCAGATTGATCCATAATAGTTCTGACTTTGTCCAATAAAGTCCTATTCATCCTCTCAACTATTCCATTGTTTTGTGGAGTACAAGCAGTAGTAACTATATGAGTGATACCATAATCATTCAATAGTTTCTCAAAATCTTTACTCACAAACTCACCCCCTCCATCAGTAATAACCCTCTTGATCTCCCTCATCAAACCATTCTGTTTCCAGACTTTGAAGATTACTGAAACCTCCTCTGTGGTTTGATCCTTTGATCTTATTGGTTTTACCCAAACAAAATTAGTTGCTGTATCAACCAAATTGATGAAGTATCTTGCCCCTCCAAGAGACACTGGTGAAAATGGCCCTGCAAAATTAATGGAGAATTCCTCTCTAGGAAATTCTGTGTGGTCTCTACTCTTTGAGAACACATTCCTGGTCTTGGCCCCTAAGGTACAACTCTCACAGTTGCTGTCCTTTACCTTATGGCCACTTCTATTGTGAGCAACAGTGCTCAGAGCTGAAATCTTGAACAAGTCAGCACAGAGCAACTTATTCCAAACTTGTCCACTCAGGATAGTTCTCCCATTCAAATCAATAACAAACTTATCTTCTTTAAGATAACAAATCTGGAAACCCTTTTTCCAGAGCACTCCAAGAGACACAAGGTTATAAGGCAAATCCGGTACATAGAACACTTTCTCAAAAATTATTTTGAAACCCATGTGATTTGCAAGAATAACTTTTCCAATCCCCTTAATCTGGATTGTTCTTCCTTTTTGGCCAATATTTACAACACCATCAAAATCTTTAATATTTGAAAACAAATTTGGCTCAAAAAACATGTGGTCTGTACAACCAGAACCAATCAAAACAAGAACATCCTCCTTCAACAATCCTCCTGTAAGGAATGAAGAATTATCAGCCACTGATAAGTTCTCATTTTCAAGGTTAAGATTACATAATTCATAATCAATCAAGTCCATCTCTTGATCCTCTTCAATTTTAGCCTTCTTGTTGGGGACTTGTTCCACAACAGCTTGTTCCATTGGAACATCCACTGCCACCATAGCAACATTTTCCATGATAAGGTTGACCTCTTTGTCTTCCTTTTCACTTTCCTCAGATTTCTTCCTCTTCTTGGCCTCCTTGCAATCCTTTGCATAGTGCCCCTTCTTCTGACAATTATAAAACAAGACCTTTGATAAATCCTTTTTGGCCTTTGCCTTCTTCCCAGATTTTCCTGTCTTGCCCACCAGAGCAGTTCCTGTGCTCTCCTTCATCTTGAATTGAAGATCATCCTTTTCAATCCTTCTAAGCACATCCTCTTCTCCCGGAAGGGGATCCAACTGAGATATGATCCTGACCAAGGAGTCATATTCTTTTGGCAGCTTTTGAAGAATTAAGAGTGAAAAACACTCAGGATCCATGTTCAGCCCAGATGACTTGAACTTAGCAATACTAGATCTAGCTTCCCCCACAAATTGTTTACAGTTGCCAAATTTCAACTTAAACAATCTATTGAAAGCAATCCCCTTTTGATGAAAAGAGTCACCAGCATACTTTGAACTGAGCATTTCCCATAAAACACTCCCCTTCCTCTTCTGTTCCTCCAACAGAGTATCAGCAACCCATGTTACATGATGCTCATCCAAGTGTCTAAGAATAAGATGATAGGCCTTCTTCTCCACCTCTGAACAGATCAAAGTATCATCTCCTTTCATAATATCCCCACAACAGATGTTATCCAACTCACTGTCCATAAGGACAGACCAAGCATTATAGTTCTGACTATTCAAAACTAACTTGGTGGAGCTGGACTCTGGGATATAAGACATCTTCTTGGAAAACTTGAGGTCCTTGAGGTTATCCAAAGTAAGGTATAAGGGTCTATCTTGCTTGGAAATAATGATGATGATGGTACTTATAATGTGTTAGAATTATGGCCAGCAATTAGCTTAGGAAAATGAGCAGTATTTAAAGCAAAAGAAATGCTGGACACTGGGTTTCAATATTGTCTAATGGGGCTCTCACAATGGGGCAATATGTTGGATGAATTTGATTGGAATGATGAATGAATGGATGGAAAACAGCATGGAGAAGATCTCCTTAAGTATAAAAGATTGGCCTCTTGTGAGCCCATGATAAAACAAGCCAAAAGGAAAATTTTCCGCCCCAAAAGAGCTCTACAGGCTCTACTGGCCTTGTTACTTGGTTGGGACTACATCAGCCCGCATGGCATTAGTTCCTGAACCCTTACAACTGGCCTATTCCGGTCCATTCCAGTGTTTCCACCATTACGAGGCTGAACCAGCCCCTTGCTGTTCAATCCCCTTGGCTGGTTGTCCGTTACAACCAGCCATGATGACCTCATTACCTTTTTTACGGGCTGGTTGCCTCATGCAGCCAGCCCCTGGCCCTTCAAATGGGCCAGGTGGGACCCAGGGCACACCTGGGTCCGGTCTCAGACTCACATGGGGGGGTGTGACCAGCGGACATGCTGTCCCCCTCCTCTTTTTCTCAAATCCCTGGTGGGGGCGGTCAAATCCCCTCACCAGGGGCCCTGGGGGTTGATACCCCCAGGGCGTTGTCAAGTAAGTTGGCCTGGGAGGTGATCAGGTCCCCCCAGGCCCATTGCTCCTCCCCCTTGGTAAAGGGGGGGGGGGGGGGGGAGAGCGCCCCTGCTTGGTTGCTTCACACAATCAATGGTGGAGGGGTGATGAATTCCCCCCCACCTGCCGGTCACTACACTTGCAGCTGGCGCCGCCACCTCCTTGGGCAAGGGGGTGGTCAGGTCCCCCCTGCCCTGACCAACCACACTGTTGCGGTTGGTTGCTGGCTGGTTCAACCCAGCCAGCTTGCCCCCATCCCCCTTGCAACGGCAAGCGAGGGGAGGGGGAGCAAGCCAGGGCCGCAAGCCCCGGCTCCGCGGCGCTGGTTGCCAGGCGCAACTAGCCGGGCCCGCGGGGGATCCCTCGGCCGCACAACAGCCCCGGGTGGGCCGTTGGGCCCCACGTGGGCCGTACCAAGAAACACAGGCGGCCCCAAACAGGCCGCGACACGGGCCCCAAAACGGGCAGGGGCCCCAATGGGCCGCCCCAAGCCCAAATTGTGAGAATTACATGCTTTGGCGGGCCAGCCCCTCTGGCCAAGTATGTCCATAATAAAGCTTGGGCTGTTTTATGCCCAAATAAGCCCATCTGGCTTGGGTGGCCCATCCACCCTGGCGGGCCCGTGAGGGCCCCTGTCCGAAAAGACCATAAAAACGTATTTTGGCGCCCAAATGCCCAAAACCAATAACACCCACATAGGCCCACATGGCCCACGTGATGTCCAATGGGCCGTGGAGGCCCATTTTTGCATTCCATTTGGATTACACACTCCTATGCACATTACCTGAGTGCATCCGCATTTTAACAGTCCTTGCGTCAACGGATCCAACTTTGCGCCGTGCCCGTTGTGGTGACCAATCCGGGACACCACGGCAAAAAAAAAAAAAAAAAAAAAGAAAAAAATCGGATTTCAGTTGTACCCCTATGGTTACCTTCATTTTCCCCCCATCTCTCAACTCCTCCCTGTCCTAGCGGTCTAGGACAGGCCTCTTGCCTGTCTCCCCGCTTCGCTTCCCCCTTCCTATGTTCAATTCCCACTTGTTGCGCTTGCGGGCCTGACTTTTGGCGACGCGAGCAATCGTCAAACCACTTTTGACGATCCCATCTACTCATCATCCCCGTCAATACAAATCCCATGGAACGTCAAAAGATCATCTTTGAAGCCTCTAAGGATGGTTCCATCTGTTGGGACGACTCTCATCAGAAGGCAGTCTACGAACGATCTCAAGATGGTCTGGTGGGTGAAGAGATTGGCAAGATCAAGTTCAGTTACATCTCCCTCCCTTGGAACAAGACCATCATCGCACCCATCAATAAGAAACCTTCGATCAATTGCCTTGATTCCTCCATTGAACCTTGCCCTTGATCCCACCCCAAAACCTAACGGTGCCCTCAAACCCACTGGTGGTTATGTCAAGTCAAATCTCCCTCAAGGTGGTTACGTTGAACCCACATCAAACCATCAGAAGAGAGAGCTCATCTCTTGTGATTTCAAAACAACCAACTTCCTCATTAGTCTCACTCCAATTATCCCACAACCATCAGATCATCATCATCATCCTTGACTCACTATCGACTCGACGGATCCACTATCCCTCTTGACGACGCGCCTCCAGACATTCACTTCGACCCTCTGCGATCACTTCCATCCTCTTCTTGATCCCGCTCATCCAATCTCCCTCACTTGACAATTACCACCCTTGACGAAATGTTAATTGATTACGGCTCCACCGTCAACGATTCCTCAGCCTATGAAATCCATGAGAAAACGTTGATTCCCATGTCCATCGAACCTCCTGAGAACATCACTATTGCTGATCCGTTGGAATCTTCACCCAGTTGTCGCCACCGATCGGGCGACGACAACCGTTGTCGACACCCGCGACCGCTGTCGCGGGTGTCCATCTGGTTGCCCGCGGTCATTCTTGACGCGGGCAACATTTCTTTTTTTCCTCTCATGTAATTTTTTTTTTTTTTTTTTTTTTGTTTTTTTTGTTTTTTTTTGTTTTCATTTTTTTCCGCACCTATGTGTAGTATCACTTGTACATAGTATACAGGGCCTTATGTCTATAAAAGGAGGGGCTCTCCCCTGCCTTTTGGCCCAGGAGGAGAACATCAGAGGATCCAATCCATCCTAGGAGACCATCATCAGTAATCAACTTATCTGTGGGCTTCCTTCCCCACCTATCTGAGCCATTTATCCGGGTATATCCATGATTGCCCTCTTGATCCTTTGAGCCTCCATACTCAAACTCTGTCCTTTGTGACCTTGATCCTTATCACCAACCAATAGCCTTGCTGGTTGAAGAAGAATTCCTGTCTGCCTGAATTCTTGAGTGTGTTATACCACTCTGATCCCTTTTTCCGACCATACTGGTCTTGATCTCTCCTTGATCATCTTTCTGGAGCCAATCACGTTTGATTGAAGAGGTTTTATTAAGCTTAAAACCTGGAGTGTTATACCTCCCTTCTTCTTTGAGGTTGAATTTTGCCACGCTATTCTTGAGTTCCTTGAGAAGTGTTGGGATATTCTTGCTCAAATTCGTTATTGATTTGCTCCTAGAGCTTCATAAACAAATTGCTTTTGTTTTGTTCAGCCTCCCACAGTTATCTGGTACCCTTCAAGCGCTTGATTGCGGAGAGTTGGGCAGGTTCATTGAGAACCTGGAGGTTGGTTGGGATTGAGTTGATCTTTCCTAATCAGCTGCTGACGACCAGAGTTATTAGCTTGTGGGCGTTGTTACTTACAACTGCCTTGTTCTATTGAACTCTGAACAAACCTTGACTTATTTGTTCAAGTCTTTCCCTGCACCATCTTGTCTCAGATAGTGTTGTTTCCATTGCTACCGACAACTCTTATCCTCTTCTCTTAGTTTGATTTCTCATCCATAAGGTTCTGGACCTTGATTCCGGTTACATTTAAATATTATTGTAACTCCTAGGAGGGCAGCCTAAACAGCACCTTTCCCCTCCACAGAACTGCCACGGCTTAGCACCGTTTGGAGTCTTACACCGTACCTAAAATAAACCATCCATAGCCAGAAATAATCCCAAAGCTAATCCAGAGAGAAGAAAATAAGAAAACAAACATTGTGGGGTGTATAGTTTTTTGGGCTGTCAACTGGCTAGAACACCCCCTCACCAAATCCAATCATATCCCCTATTCATCCATTGTTCCCCCCCAACTTGGCTGCTGTCCCCAGCAGTCTTCAGTTGTTTACTCCACTGGACGCAAAGCCCGCGTGCGGGCTTGTCCTCAGAAGAAGGTTACGCATTGTTGTCCCTTTTGCTATCCAAAACAGCCATCTAGTCAAATGAAGTTGAGCCCCGTGCAAAGAATTGTTTCACGTGCAAAGCCGCAGCCTTCTGTTTGAGCGGAGTTCTGTCCATTTCCTCCAACTGGTAGCTACCTCTGGTGAACTTGGACAGCACGCGGAAAGGCCCATTTCATTTATTAGCAAACAGCTTCCCCCATTGAGTTTCCAGGCTCCGGTTTTAAAGCAGAACCAAGTCCCCCTTTGGCAACAGATACCAGAGTTCATGCGCACAGTTCTTGTCCCAGTAGCGTACAGACTTTGTGCGGGTTGCCTTCAGTCTTCCAGCTGCTTTCTCCAACATCCCTTCCTGTGGCAGGAGTTGCTTGGTGCGGGCCTCAACTAGGTCCGCAGCCATCTTAACCTTCCACCAGTCAATACCCAGAAAAGTTTCCAGCTTGATGTCAATTTGCAGCACGGGTTTCTGCCCAAATAGCAGCTCATACAGAAAATAACCCATCAATCTCTTAACCAAAATATGATCCGCAAAAAGAACTACCGGAAGGGTTTCCTGCCACCGCTTGCCATCCTTGCCGTACATCTTCACCATTGCGTCCTTGATTGGCTAGTGACCATGCTTGATCATCCCCGCGCCTTCTGGATAGTACTCTTTCACTCACCCAAACTTTGCTCCGCAAATTTGCACTAACTCTGCCAAACGTCCCCAGAACTCCTCACCCCCATCTACCAATACCAGCCAAAGTGATCCATAACAGGCAAACCAGTCTTCCTCCAGAAACTGACCAACTTTTTCTGCCAAAAGCTTCACTAGCGGCTGTGCTTCCACCCATCCCAAAATATTGTCCCACGCAACAAGGAGTTACACAAACTTACCTGCCTTGATGTGCACAACATCCAGAGAAACCCCCCTGAAAAAGGCATCCTCTCCAGTGGGGATACCTACTTTGCAAGGTAATGTTGCGCTCCTCTTCTGACACCCTTTGCACGACAGTACCCATTCCCGCACCGCGTGTACTAAACCCGGCCACCAGAACCTTGCCTGCACCCGCTTCCACATTTCAAGCTTGCTGCAATGGCCAAGATTGTTGTGCAGACTTCCCAGAATTACCTCCTGATCCGCCCTAGACGTGCTGACCACAAGCGGTACCCGGCGCGCTCTGCCACCACAGCTGTCCTTCCTGCAGGTAGAAATTTCCCAATCTTCACCAAATCCATCAAACAATCTTGGCTGGCGTGTCATCCAGAAACCAAAGATCCCACAAATATGAACTGAGGACTGAGTACCTCCTGGACTGCTGGAGCGGAATTTGCACACCTACTTCCATCACCCCTACATTAACCATTGGGGCCTCCACATCCAATGGTTCCATGCCTTTGTACAGATCATCCCGCAGGTACCAAGACAGCGCGTCCAGAATTGTAAAGGCCTTCCCTGGAACATGCACTACTGTTAAAGAGAACAACTGAAGGAATTCAACCCACCTGGTCAAAGGTGTGTTTGGCAGCACCGGCAAATTGATCATCCGCGCCAGCGGCTCCGCATACACCAGAAGCATAAAGTGAATCCCCCATAGAAAATGCTGCAACCTCTGCACAATCTTAGTGACCCCGCAAATCTCCAACTTTGGCTGCAAGTACCGGCTCTCCATTGGCGTAAACATAACGGACTCATAGAGAACCAGACAATCTTTCCCCTCATCCTCATGGGTCAGCACCGCACCTGTGCCAAGCTTGCTAGAATCCACAGCCAACTTAATTCCTCCAGAATCATAATCCAAGTCCCGCAGTACAAAATTGCACCCAACAATCTCCTTGAGTTTGTCAAAGGCAATGTCACAGTTCAAACCCCAGGTCCATTCTGCGCCCTTAAGCGTCAATGCCCGCAACGAGCTAGCAACCTCCGCAAACCACTCAATGAACATCTGTACATAGCTACACAATCCCAAGAACTGGAGAATGTGCCATACAGTCTTTGGCGTTGGCCACTCAAGGACTTTGTTGCATTTATTTTTGGCAATCTTCCTTCCGTCAGAAGCCACCACATGTCCTAGAAGCTCCAGCGCGGGTACGCAGACCGCTAACTTTTTCCCCAACACTGTAAGCCCCACTTCTTCAATCTGGAACAAAATCTGCTCCAGCATTGTGGTGCCCAATCTGGGACACCTCTGGACCAGTACGGAAAAAGTTCATTTTTATGAACTTTTCTATAGCCTCCATTTAGATCCTGGGGAAAAAAAAAACTTTTTGATCCGGAATGATTCCCATATCCAGTTCCCAAGTTTCCTATCTCCCCTTCTCCTAGTTATCTAGGGTGACCCCTGGGTGCTTTTAGCCCCCTGTGTACGGTGTTCAAATCTCTCTTGCTTTGCTTCTCTCTCCTTGCTTCTTTTGCCAATTGGGGGCTGAAGACAGGCTTGGCTCAGCTTGATTCTTGCACCCGCTGCAGGCGTTGCCACCAATCTGTTGAGTTTTGGACCTCATCATCATGTCCGCTCACCTCCCTCTCTCAGTGCATTTATATTTAGTTTTATTAAAATGTATGTTTGGAATACATTTAGCTTGTTCTGACCGCTTTATATATATCTTATGTTTGCTTGAGATACTTTTAGCTGTCTCAACAACCATTATATGTCCTGATACTTGTAGTTATCCAGGCCACATTATTATTGTATGTCTGGTACTTGTAGTCTACTGGCCACCTTATCCTATTTATTTCACAAGCTCTTGATACTCAAATGTCATTACTCTCAGCCTCTGTGAAACTCATGTTAAACTTCCTATCCTCAACCATTTTATCCTGTCTCACCTTATTGAATATTCTTCCTTATTCAAAGACCCATTTGTGGTTCTCTAGTTGTCTATAAATATTCTTTACTTTCTGATCCTTCAATGAAAAAATCATCAGATTCTTACCTTTTTCATCCGGGCCAACTTACTGAAGCCCATCTGAATCTGGTCCCTTCTGGACCCCTTAAGTCGGATTGTAATCTCCTCCACCATCCGCCTCTTGCCTCCAATCCCTTCTTGTTCATCTCGTCAAGCCTTGTATTTCAACAGGTTATGAGCCCAGCCAGCGCGTCTAGAGCATTTTTCTGTAGTTCTCATCAACTAGGGTCTTTGCTTTACTTGTGACCCTTATTCCACCGTTAGGATTGTGGCCCTCTTGCCTCCTCGTCTGCTTTTTGGCCTTCACGTCTGCCTGAACCTTCATGGCGACATTAATCGTCTCTCAGCTTCAACAATCCGCAACCCCAACTTCCTTGGATTTTTGTTAGCGGCAATCGGCTTCTCATCAACTGCAACGTTGTTTGCTTCTCTTCCTTCCCTCGATCTCATTTCTTGCAAATTGCTTGCTCGATTTAACTTGCAACATTGCTCGCACACCCTCGTCGCCCTCTTCACCTTGGAAGCGACCTTGTTCGCTTCTCGTCGACGTCTTACTCGCATCTCACATAGTCTCATCACTTGCGACATCATTCGCGTAATCTTCCTCACTCATCTTTGAACTTGCAATATCAATCCCGACTTTGCCGACACCATCGCTCGATCTTATCTTGCGACCTCTCTTGCCCTCACCAATCTCGCGACTTTGCTCACCGCTAGAAATTTGCTTTGCAACTTTAATTGCTATTCACTAGCCTCTCGCCTTGCGACATCTGTCGCGACTCGTTTCTCTCGCTCGCACTAGCTTTGCGACTTTGATCGCCTCATGTTGCGACCTTGCCCCCACTTGCCTTGCGACATCGATTGCAACCTCGCTTTGCAACCTTGCTTGCGCCCATTACCAACTTCGCTTGTGAATCTTTTGCAACTTCAATCGCCCCTCCATCTACCGACATCGGTCGCTACCCATCTTTTGCTTCAACCACCGACATCAATCGCGGCTCTTTTGCGACATTGATTGCACCCCCTTTTTTTTTCTATCGCTTCCAACTCTTCGCTCGCGCTCGCTTCCCAACTTTGCTTGCACTTTCAATTGCGACTTCGATCGCCTTCCATCCTCCGACATTGATCGCAACTTTCCTGCGACATCACTCGCTTCCCCTCCTCAAGTTCGCTTGCGACATTGTCACACTCTCTTCTCTTCAAATTCTTCATCAACTATCTCATCCTGTCCGCTTCACCCCAGTTGTTTCGCGCGGGGGTGTGTTGAGTTTTGGACCTCATCATCATGTCCGCTCACCTCCCTCTCTCAGTGCATTTATATTTAGTTTTATTAAAATGTATGTTTGGAATACATTTAGCTTGTTCTGACCGCTTTATATATATCTTATGTTTGCTTGAGATACTTTTAGCTGTCTCAACCACCATTATATGTCCTGATACTTGTAGTTATCCAGGCCACATTATTATTGTATCTCTGGTACTTGTAGTCTACTGGCCACCTTATCCTATTTATTTCACAAGCTCTTGATACTCAAATGTCATTACTCTCAGCCTCTGTGAAACTCATTTTAAACTTCCTATCCTCAACCATTTTATCCTGTCTCACCTTGTTGAATATTCTTCCTTATTCAAAGACCCATTTGTGGTTCTCTAGTTGTCTATAAATATTCTTTACTTTCTGATCCTTCAATGAAAAAATCATCAGATTCTTACCTTTTTCATCCGGGCCAACTTACTGAAGCCCATCTGAATCTGGTCCCTTCTGGACCCCTTAAGTTGGATTGTAATCTCCTCCACCATTCGCCTCTTGCCTCCAATCCCTTCTTGTTCATCTTGTCGAGCCTTGTATTTCAACACAATCATCATCCCAATTTTCCAAAGACAATTGGGACACCTAATCAGTCTTCCCCCTCCTTTTGTCCCCGTCATTTTCTGCGCAGCCAACAACAACAGTGGCTCTCATTTGCAACACCAACCCAGCAAGGATCCCCCTTGAGAGTGAGGATGGTCCTTGCTCCATAAAATCTTGATCACCTTGGCCAAGCAGGGATGATCTTCCCCTCCAACCAATCCCACCATCCTTGCACCCATCCTCTGCAAAGTTCAAGGATTATCCTGGCATCACCACTTCATCCAGACCATCCAAAGACAATTGGAACTCCAACCAACTCATCATCAAAAACCAATCAATTAAAGACAATTGGTTGCACTTATAAATTGACTGATCAACTTGGATTGCCTCAATGCAGTGAGTACATTCAACCATTGACCAATCACTTGCGGCTGCCCTTCCTCATCTTTCTGCAACCTCAATTGCCCCACCTCAGTCCAGATCATCCCATCCCACCACAGTCTTGCCTCTGACTGTTGTTGCAACTGTTGCACAACGTGCTCGCACTTACCATGTCAATTCTAATCCGTCAACCCATCTCCCTTGCCTTGATCTCTCCAGCCTTGCACCACCACTCTTGCACATCTTGCGGTTGTCCGCGCGGCCTGCTGTTGCTTGTTCTCTGTCACCCGGGCCGTTTTTTAATGGTTGCGGCCAGCTCATCCGTTGACCCGCGCCCCTTATCATCTTTCTGCGTGGGTCCTACTGGCAGTCATCTGCGGGCCAGCGGTTGCCCAGGCCCCTCAGCCTGTCTGCGCAGCCCCTCCCCTGCCTCGCACCTGCCTGTGCCCATCATTGGAATGGGCTGGTGTCTTTCTGTTCCTGTTCATCTAATGTTTTTTTCATCATTCCAATTTTTTTTTCCTTTTTCACTTCTTTCCGCAGTTGTTCCCTGTTTTCTCATGATCAGATAAATTTTCTTGAATTTTTGTTCTTTTTTTCTGCTCCATATGTGTCATCCTTTGTAAATAGTCTACAGGGACCCATGGCCCATAAAAGGAGGGGCTCTCCCCTGCCTTTTTTTTTAAAAAAAAAAAAACATCCATGGGAGTGTGTGCATATGTCCCCCCGTTATCATTGAAATCTGATCCTCATCCTCATCCTGGGTATATCTATGATTGCCCCCTGATCCATTGATCCTGAGTCTTTGCCCCTCTGTGGCCTGATCCTTATCACCAACCAATAGCCTTGCCGGTTGAAGAGAATTCTGTCTGTTGGAATTCTTGAGTGTGTTATACCACTCCTTGATCCCTTTCTCTGACCATACTGGTCTTGATCCCTCCTTGATCATCTTTCCAGAGACAATCACAATTTATTGAAGAGGTCTTATTAAGCTTAAGACCTGGAGTGTTATACCTCCCTTATTTTTTTGGAGTTGAATTCTGCCAGCCTACTCTTGAGTTCCTTGAGAAGTGTTGAGGTTATCCTTGCTTCAAATCATTTACTGTTTGCTTTTAGAGCTTCTTAAACATAGTGCTTTATCTTGTACAGCCACCCTCAGTCATCTGGTACCCTTCAAGCGCTTGATTGCGGAGACTTAGGCAGGTTCATTGAGAACCTGGAGGTTGGTTGGGTTTGTGTTGACCATCCTCAATCTTCTGCTGATGACCAGAGTTATTAGATTGAGGGCTTTGTTTACATGCAACAGCTTTTTCTTTGAACTTTAAACAAACTTTCGCTTTTGTTGTCCAAGTTTTTCCCACATAATCTTGGCTCAGATAGTGCTGTTCCATTGCTACCAAACTACTATCATCTTTATCCTTGACTAATTGGTTCCTCATTTACCAGTTTCTGGACCTTGATCTTGTTTACATTTAAATATTTTTGTAACACTCAGGAGGGCAGCCTAAACAGCACCTTTCCCTTCCACAGAACTGCCACAGCCTAGCACCATTTGGAGTCTTACAGCGTTTGCGTGTAATCCCAGACAAATTGTAAAATTTCCAGAGCGTCTATAAGTGTTTCCCCTCCGTAATCTGTCTTTGGGCCTTTGATGCCCGCGTTGTCAATGAAAATCTGCACCCCATCCGGAAGATTGTCCTTCAGAATCCAGGTCATCTGCACTTGGTAAACCACAACCAAGTTAGTTGCACCTTGCAGTAGCCACATCAGTTTCATCCTGCCCAATCTGGTTTTGAAGGCAGTCATTGGATGCAAACTCCAATTGAGTTTGCGCTGATTGTATCTGCCCATCACATCCACCAGCCTGTAGCACGCGCGCCCTGCCATAGATTCCAGAAACTTGTCCATGCGCAGAGGTTGTCCTGCGTCTTGGATTGTAAACAAATTGAGCCGCTGCAGATCATGAAAAATCCGTAATGGATTCCCATCCTGCTTAACCACCGCAAAGATTATACTCAAGTAACTAGATGTGGATTGCTTATAAAGGCCTATCCCCACATGCTTGGGTACCAGCTCCAAGAAGGGCCCACAAACCCCCCGCGGAATTTGAATTGGCTTGATCTGCCAAGGTTCATGCGCAACCGTTGGAATCACATAAGGGTCTCCTGTCTTGCTCTTTAACAGTCCCTTCTCTTCAGGTCCAAAAACAAGTGCTCTTTCCCGGAGGACAAGTACAAAATTCAGCAAATCCTGTTCCTCTGTGCTTAACCAGCCCGGCAGTCCAAAGTTGAGGGCTGCAACCCACTCATTGGTAATCTGCTCCAATTGTGTTACCTATCCTGACACCTTCAGCAGGGATTTCCAAGGGTCCCGCGACCAAGGGATTGGTTGCAGTGGTCCGTTCAGATCCTGCCGCATTTCTTTTTTACGGGACAGAACTTTTGCGCAACCGGCTTATACTTCCCAATATTGCACCGCGCCATCCACAGGCATCTCTTACCATAGGTTCTAGTCAAACCAAACTGCGGCTTTTTCCTTTGCTCACAAGCATGGCACAATGATAGTGTTTTCATGAAGTACCTCCTGGAAATGCACACTGAGGAAAGGAACTTACTTCCAGCACTTGGGAATCCCGTGCTTCCTACCTTCTTCCCACCTGCTCCTCACTGGTTGACCGCCTGCACAAAGCTGGAGCTTGCTCTGTGCAGTAACCTTGGCCAAATAGTCAAAATCAGCCTCCAGACCACCCTTGCAAACCAACTCTGCGCCAGGGTCCTCCTCCTCCTCTCTTGCCAAATCCTGCATCCACTTTCCCAACCCCTGATTGCAGATTGTGGTTTTGAATTGCCTGCCGGACAAATCTTCCACCATCAACACTTCCGTCCCCTCCTCTGGATCAAATGTCATTTGCGCTCAGAACCCAAACATGAATGGCCGTCCTAAAATAGCCTCCTGGAAATCAACCAATAGAAAAGAAAGTGGTTTACAGACCCTTGCGACCTCAACCTCTTCCTCCTCCACAACCCTATCCACGCAACACGCCCCGCTGTTAAGCGCGCAAAGCCTGATTGTGCATTTCTGCCAAACCAATCTAGATGGAAGGAGGTTCACCATAGAACCGCTATCCGCCAGCGCCCACACCTTCCTTCCAGCAATCTTCATTGAAAACTTAGCCAGTGGAGTTGAAACCAATTTCATCCCTGCTAGCTTGTGCTCCACTTCATCCCAAGCCAAGTTAACCCATTGCACTTTTGGAGGGATCCTATTTTGCCCACAATCCTTCAGCGCTTGAACCATCTCATCCACTACCACCGGCAACACCACTGCCAACTCCTTCAAGGTCAAGGGAATATTCTTCTCATTCCCCATCAACCTGCGCACAATTTCCATTTCCTTCTTCTTCCCCGCTGGATTCAACAGCCATCCATCCATTTCTGGAACGCCCACAATTGGCTTAGGAGCTGCCGGCGTTACCTGTTCCTTGGCATCCACATCCATCCTTTCCACTGCTGCTGACTCCTCCATTCCTAACACCCTCACTTCTGCTTCCACGCGTGGTGGTTGCCATACCCCAGGACCAGTGACAATCCCCAGCAAAGCTTGAGCAGTTACTGCCAATTCCTGCCCTTGCCTGTGCACTTGCTCCATGACAGTCAGATTCCCAGGTTTGGAGGAGATCCGCTTGCCCGTTGGGAACATGAATCCGATTCCCGCCAGTCAAACCAATCCTGCCTTGAGGTCCTTTGTCATGTTATCACACCCCAACCCCCAATTTCCCTTGTCCCCCCAGTAATTGCATAGCCGCAACATGGGCAGATTTGACGGAGGAAGAGGTACCCCAAGGTGAGGAGGTGGATTGCGCGGCCCAGAAAACATTTTACTCAGAAAGATCTGTAAAACCTTCATCAATTCTTTCATCTTGCTAACCTCTGGGCTTGTCTTTGGTGGTGTTGCCTGAGCATGTTCTGTTTTCAAGGGGCCGGCAACCAGAGCTTGCGTCGGTGCCGCCAGAGTGTGGGAAGTGTACTTCTTTGGCCCTATCAGGAACAACCTTGCCATGTCCTCCATCAGTTCCTCTAATTCCAGCTTGCTTTCCACCGTGCAACAAATGACAAGGATGTCCGGAAGAAGGGCAATACTCCCATCCAACAACCTCTTCACTAAGTTGTTGTTGTACAAGTGCCACTGCATCTGCCCGTGGAGTGGGCAACTGAGTCCTCCCAAAAACACCCTCTTCATTGTGCCGGCCTGCCCCAATATCACCTTGTTCTTTTCCAGGTAACAATAGATCCAATCAAACATTGCTACATAATCCCCCAATTGCGCTTGCGTCTGGACTCCGCCATTTGCGCTTGCTTCCGCTGCGGCTTGCTTGAAGTTGCTTTCCTGAAACCAAGGTTTGCGCCTTCCCCACTGTGCCAAGATTTCCACCTTCAGTTTTGGCCAATTGAGCTCCTCATACCCCTCCATCTCCTCCAAATCCCAAATCTTCTCTTTTTCCGTGATGAAGAGGACAACAAGCCAAGCCTTAAACAAGCCAAGCCTTATCCAAACCCGTCACACCTTCTGCATTGGAAATTCCTTCATATTGCGCAAGGAATCACTCAACATCCTTGGTGTTGAACCAGATTTGAGGATATTCCCGTGGCCTGATGCAAACAGGCTTGTGATTGGCACCATTGTAGGAACAAGGGAAACCATATCCCGCCCCTGATGAGGGTTGCTTCCAAGAATCCAGAGGAGGAGGAGGAGGAGGAAGAGGTGTGGGGGTAATGTTAGATGACCCTGCAACAGTCAATGGGTGGTACTGGTACATTGCACTTGTTAGTTTCAAGAGACAAGGAACAAAAGATTACTTCCCGGCAAGACCCCTAGATGTGGAATTCAGAAGAAGACTTCTCCTTTTATGGTTCCCAAGTTCAGAATTTATTGATCCCTTGCATCTGTAAACCCTGAGTGCAACTTTTCACCCTTTGACTGAGAGATATAGAATTGAGAATAAAGATCCTTCAAAAACCTATGACAACCAATTTGATCCTTTGTTGATCCCCTGATCCTCCCCTCATCTGGGTTGAGGGTGCAGCTTAAGTAGCTTACCCCTCAACCCTAACCTAAGTACAACCAGGAACAAGCAATAATAATGAAATACAACCCCTACGCACAGAACCCTAGCCTCAACCCTATCCTTCCCATCCCATATCCCATATCTCATATCCCATATCCATCTGTATTGCCTGCCTGCCATTACATCCACCTGGTTTGTCCTTCTCATGATGTGGCCCTTGTGCCGCGCCCAACTCAGAGCCCCCTGCGCGTGTCTGCATCATCTGCCCAATGCACCATTCCAGATATCCAAGATATATCCGCAAAATCCAATCTGCATCTTTCAACGCACAATCCGTCCAATCCATCCTGCCTCTCCAGATGCTGAGCCCAATTCAACCGCTGCTGAGCCCGCAGGGCAACTTTCTGTGGCAAAGCCGCACCCATTTCTGAGCGCGCTACCCCTGCTGAGCCTGCTGCTACTGCTGGGCGCACGGCGCACAGCCAATTCCAACTTGCGTCTATAAAAGACCACCACACCGCTACTATAGCCTTTCCCATACCGCAACCACCTTCAAGCCCGCCTACCGTTACACACACCTGGTTTTTCCTTCTCATGATGCGGCCCTCTGCTGCACCCTACTTGGAGCCCCCTGTTTTATCTGTATCCGCCTGGTGCGCCGCTTGATTTCCTGCCCCGCAATTTGGCCTGCACTTGCACACGCCTGGACCGCTCCTATAGCCCCAATTTCCCTGCTCTATCCTCCCAAACTAGCCACCCTTTGCACAGTTCCCAATCCAAGGCTATATAACAACACCAAAATGCCCTCCCAGCTCAGCAGAAACCCTGACTTCCCCTTCTGCTGAGCTAGATAAGCCTTCTCCTTTCCTACCTTCTGGGGATGCTTCCTGATTCTCATCTGATCCTACCCAAAAGATTCCTTGATTGTACTTACAAACAGAGAGACCCTGACTTCCCCTTCTGCTGAGCTAGCTTGAAATCCAATCCAATTAGGTTCTATAATTTTCTCTAAAAGACCTAATAGTCTTGTTCTGGGCCCTTTATTGTCTTCAGTGAAGGACCTGATTCAAGGTCCTTACACTTTTTTTTTCTTGAACCTACATAACCCATTGATTGATTATCACTTGATCACCATCAGACTCCATCCTCCCAGAGTTGAAAAAACAGCTGGGTAGAAGATAGACATGCAAAGACCACTTGCTGCCACATAGTCTACAGTACTGATACCAACCAGACCCAGACCACTATCAAGGCCTGCCCAGAGCCACATCAGACTCAGTTTTCATTTTCTTTCCTTGTGACTTGACCTGTAGAAATACAGCCAGTAACTAATTCTGGCTTCAATCCAATCCTCCAATCTTTTCCTTTGCATTTATTTTTACTATTTTTTTGAAGTATATTAGTTGCTGGCTCTAGAAAAAGAGTAATAAAGGCAAAATTTAGGATTAAGAGCCCTATAGTTGAACAAGCATCACTCAGATTCTAACTCATATTGAGGTTCTTCTTGAAAATATTTGGTGGAGTTGATTATTTATTTTGATATAAGTAGCTTGGATGTCTTAGGTTGGAGGGATGAAGAGAGTTGAGAGAAGTGGAGGAATAAAAAAACCTTCTATTTGTACCCTAAATTTCAGCTGATTTGCCACATGAATTTGAAAACTGGTGGTGTGGCAAATTTTCCAAAGGTTGATTGTTAAATTCCCAGAAACATGAAAAATCCCTTTATAGATCCAAAATGCAACAAGGTGATTGAATCTTATGCATCATGTACCCCTAAATAGAAAACACCTCATGAAAAACTTGATTAAAAAATTCCAAATTTATTGGATAAGTGAATGATTTTTTTTTTTGAATACTCCATGAAAAACTATGGAAAATTAACTTATTAAGTGCTGAAAGCTGTAAAATTTGGATAAGAAACCATCAATTCTCCTGAAATATAATTGTTTCAACAAATATAGTTCAATTCACAGCACAGGTGAGTTTCATGTGCCATGTTTTCTGGTGCGCTTTTTAAACAGTTTCAGCTGCTGATTTGTAGAATATGAGCAAACACTTGAGGAAGCTCTTGCATGGTGGATCCAAAATATGTAGGATCCACTGCCATTATTTGCATTTTTTGGGCTAATTTGAAATGGGCTTTTCATGGCATCTAAATATATTTTTCAAGTTTTATACCATTGCTCCCTCAGTAGATATTGAATTTTTGAGCTGTGAGATGCAGTATGTAGCAGCAGAAGAGTGAGCCTATGCATATCTGTAAAATGGGAGTGTTAATATAACAGATCATTACATCCTGAATCCATGTGAAACCTACCTATAGGACAATGATAAAGTGGGTGCTCTTAAATGGTGTAACCTGTGTTCAAACCCCAACAGATTCATTATTTTTATGATAATTGGACTTTTTTATTCTTAAAATGTCTAAAAATAACCAAATGGACAACAGAAACTTTGAAATAAGAATTTTACATTGTTCTTTGAGACATAATGGTGTCATTCTGATTTTTACACTTTTTATTTCTCATTTTGTTTAATTAAATTCATGCTGATCTATTTGGAAATCAAAAATCTTTTAAATTATTTTTTGGAAAGCAGTATGCAGCATCTGTAAAAATTCTGAATGGGAGATAATTTTAGCCTTTTCCCATTTTCCTTACACAATAAAAATTTCATTTCATCAATTTTTTCTTTGATATTAAATGATTCATTGCAACCATGAATTTCCTGGTATATGGAATGTATGAATTGATAAATTATATTTTATGGGTGATGATAAATTCACAACTCCCAGTCGTGTGGGAGTTGTGTAGGGCCCTACACAACTCAATTGATGCATGGGGGCCCATACACTCTTTAAATGGGTTTTTCCAAACACCATTTATTTATTAATTTATTTATTTATTAATTTATTACTTCATTTATTTATTTATTTTAACCAAAAAATCACCTTTTTTGATTTTTTGGTTGATTTCTGTTTTTGATTTTTTTGATTTTTTATTCAATTTATTTTGGTTTTTGATTTATTTTTTTTTTTTGGCCCACAACCCCTGTAGTTGTGTGGCAGGGGACACAGCTACATTTGAGTTCTTTAAAATGCCACAGCTCAAATTTAGTTTTGTAGGGTGCCACATGACACCATACCATTGTGTGGGGGCTACACTACTACAGTCAAGTGGTGTAGAGGCTACACAACTCAATTTTAGTTGTGTAGCATGCCACACGGCCCATTTGAGTTGTGAATTTATCATCACCCTTTTGAAAATTTATGAATTAAATGAAGTGAGAAAGAGGAAAAAAATAATAAATTGAAAAAAGCTCTACTTTGAAGGGATGAAATGAATTAAAATGATTTAAAAATCCTGAAGATCTGAAATAAATCAGATATCAATCTGGAGAAAAGTCAAAGAGAAACTGGGGAAAAATCAAGGGGATTATTTGGGGGAAAATAATGGAAACTCAAAAGAAAACTTGGATAAGTCCAGCAGAAACCAATTAGAAACACACTGGAAAATTTTAAGAATCAAATCAGAATTAATTTTTCAATTTTGAATAATTTCAGAGGAGCCTTGGATGCAATCATGGATCAACTGTGTTTCCATCCTTTTGAACTATAGCAGAAGAAAAACAAATTTCAGGGTGATTTTCTCTGGAAATTGATCATAAACTGTGAGGAGATTGTGGAAACCACCATGGTGAAGTGAAGTCTCTGGTCAACCAGAGATTCCTGATTTTTTGTGGTGAATCTCTTCAAAATAGACTTAAAACCAACCTCAAAGCTGCAAATAAGTTCTACAAGGATCATGTTGACAAAATTTGAAAATCAGTGCCAACCCTTCCAGAAGGAGAATCAGTGTGGCTTGATGCTTGAAAAATTTTCACTACTCTGCCAAGTTGAAACTCCTTAAAAATAAGCTCAGACCTTTCTAGATAAAATAATTCCTTTCTCCCAACAGCTTTAAATTATCCTTACCTCCAATAGTGGAAAGCTGCCCATCTTTTCTTTAATTTATCTCTCCTAGATCCAGCTTGAGACTTATACCCAGGAAACACTCATCCCCCTCCAGTGCCCATGAATATTCCAGATCAATTAGATTGACAATTAAGCCATGTCCTAAGGATCTGAAAATCACAGTAAAACTACCTTTTCAAATTCACTAGATACCAGTCTGATGAGTCTTGTACCTCTTGGGAACCTTCTCACCGTATTTGAAATTCTCCAAACTTGGTTTTTGATTTCAATTTTAATTATCATTGAAAACCTTTAAAATCCTAATTACAATCCATTCCCATCCAATTCCATTTCCCTTTCCATTTCCTATCTTACTTTGTTTTTTTATTATTTTTTATCCCCTTTCAATATTGTTTTTTTGAAATTGAATTTATGATTGGGAAGAAAACCTGATGTGCATACATTCAGACAAATTTTCAATAAAAAATATTTTTTTTTTATTTTTATTTCTTTTATCTTTTCTTCAACCTTCTCCAAATTCTCATTTAATTTCTTTTTTTTCAAAAATAAAAAAAAATCCAAATCCTCCTCATCTATCAAATTGGATATATCTCTCATTTTTTTACTTGTTCCAACAAACCATCCTCAAAGATTTGCTTGCTGTTTGAGTTTCCTGCTTGCTCTCATCTCGCTTACCATCCACCTCTTTCCATCTCTACTTCATATGGCCACTTCCTTCAAAACTGTTTCAAAGATCTTTTGCCAATTTCTCCAGTCAAAATACTTGGACTTTTTCCTATTGTTGCAAAAAACTTGGCATTTATTTGTTTTCTCTCTTCTTGGCCTTCTGGTCTTTTCCCTTCAGTTCCAACTCTCATCCCATCCTCTGACCTGTTCCTCCCACTTCCATTCTCTGTTTTTTATTCTCTAACCTTTCCTTCTATCTTTCCTTCCACTGCGCCTGTTTCACCTGCTTCTTGGTTTAACTCAACTCTTGAACTTTAATTAACTCCACTTTTCACTTCTTCATAGATAAAATTCATCATTGGATCACTTTTCAGGCCAAAATATGGTGGAGGTGGTGTAGAAGTGGCCATAAAATATCTTCAAAACCTTGGAAATTCTAGAAGAGCCTTATATCAGTTCCATTACCTTTTTTTTACTGATAGTCACTTAATTGTGGTACACTCCCTGATGAATTTCATTTTGGGATCTGGCAGTGGATAATAATTCACACAAGGGATATTGTAACAAACTCAATATGCACTGTTCAAAGGAAAAAGAAATTCAGGCTATCATCTTGTTTGTTCCAATAGGGTAAAATTGCAGGCCACCTTGTTTGTTTGGCACTACTTTCACTTTAAATGGTTTTCACAATCCACAGCACTTGGTGTACAAAAATCATCCTTCTTGATACAGCTATTGCATCAATTTTTGGGCAAAGAAATAATAAGTAGATTAATATTATATTATATTAAATAAGGTATATATAAGTATAGGGAGTGATACACCATGAAAAAACAACAATCACTTGATTACAAGTGACATACCTGAGGACAAAGGGGCCCTTTGTGCCCTGGTATGTCACTTTTAATCAGGTGATCATTGTTCTTCATGGTGATACTAAGTAGCAACTTGAGGAACTTTAGTAATTAGAAAAACTTACTGGAAGCTTGCAGGAGCTGGCAAGTTTTATACCCGGTCAACCGTTATGCTTCAAGCTCAAGGCTTATTGTTTAAAATTTCTTAGAGATATGCACTATCCTCAGTATTTTCTACCTCAGTATTGTCTTCCTCAGTATAATGGTGTGAAATAAAATCATGATAGAAATCAAATGCAGTCTTCTTAATACTCTGTGTGTTAAACACAAGAGACCTTCTATCTCTTGTAGCTCAGTCATCACTTGTAGTTGCACTTGCACTTTTTGCAGTGCCATCTATGACTAGTTTCAAATTTACTCTGTGATTGGGTTTTCACCCACATATTTCCCTTTTGAGTTAGCTATGTAATTTGAGAAAACCCAGTTACTAATCCAATAAATTTCTGCTCAACATCAAACAATCAGTTTCCAACTTCTATAGCCAATCATCTAATTTCTTTCCTATATTTTCAACCCTTCCTGTAAACTGCACCCATTCTTCATTTATCATCAAAATACATTTTTTAATCTGCTAATTGCATTTCATTTATCTTCATTTTCTCCTAAAATTTTTATATTTTCATTGGTTCAGTTCTGCTTGTAACTAGATGATGTGATTTAATTTATTCTTGAATTTCTGTAAATTCATTGCAGCCTTGCTATTCCTAGAAGGAGATTAAATCTATCAGTTATTATGTATTCATCCCCATTTCAATTTGAATTAAATTCAAATTTGAATTAACTTCAAATTCAAATTTAAATCCATTCACCTCCAGATTTTTTTGTCATTTAGTTAATTTAATCCATTCTTTACTCCTTGCTGAGACTAATTCTTTAAATCAAGCTTTGGCCCATTTTCTGCTTTGATACATTAACTACTTTACCTTTTGCTTGAATTTTAAAATAAGCTTCAAACTTCAAAGGATAGCCTTACTAAATTTTAAATTTTTGGTAGTCTTGGCCATTCTCAGTTTTTCCACATCCACCTAATCCATGCACCTCTTAGTAAATGGGTTGGGTGGGTGACAAACAGCAATGAGAGATTCAAGGATGGATTAGAAATGGTATTAGAAATGAAATATTCAAGGATGGGATAGTTGCAATGAAGATGGGAAGAAAAGGCTTTTATGGTAAATGTGAAGGAATTATGCATTAGAATTCCAGAAGGGAGGTCTGCCTCATCCTTAAATCCTGCTGGTGCTTCACCATGATCATCAACCAAGAAAATCTGAAGAAATTGAGATATATTTCTGTTTTGAAGTGCAATTCACAGATCCAAAATTGTTTCAAGAAGCTCAAAGATGCATGATACCTGGCCCATGTGGTATTTTTAACACAGAAGTAATCATCATGGATAATGTAAGATGAAAGAAAAAATACCCTGATGCCTTCTATCCTGAAACAATTGTGGTTCAAAACATTTATCCCTTATATAGAATATTATAGAATTGAACTAGTATCTCACAGAGGAGGAATAATAACAAATATTTCATCAATAATTCCCATTTTTTCCCTTAAATTACTCATCTTTAAGTCAAGTACCAATTCCAAATAATTGTAGAGATATGTGCAGGAATCTTAGCTGTTTAACAACTGTACAAACATCTTCAAAATTCCATGGTTGGGGTACTGTTGATGATGGTGAAGAATTTGATGAAATATAAAAATAAAAATAAAAATTAGGTAGGGATTCAAGATGGGTGACTGCACCAGAGGCATGTTGGTGGATTTTCTCATTTAAACTTTCTACCATTTTAAATTCTGCTATACAAACCAAGATTCAATTACCTGACCAACAAAATTTTATCTTTGAAACTGATGAATAACTGAATTAATTGGCTCAAAGATTGATCCAAGTTAAAAACTATCATCAAATAATATTTTAAAAGAAATGCAATTAATGGTTTTGCTAGGACACTCAAATCTTCAGAATTTCAACATTACTTCACATCCCATGCATGAAGAAACAAATGAAGGAATCATCAGAGTGGGAATTAAATTGGGAGAATTAAACCTGTTTACCTTTCAGATTTAGAAAGTTGATTATCAGTTTTTTTTTCTTTTTTGGATATCTCTGTTGTTGCTACTTCATGTAATAACCTCATTTAATTCAATAGGACTTTTGATTTAAATTTCAGACAGGTAGCTTTGACCAAGTATTTTCTTGAGGATGATCATCATGATTTAGGAAGGGAAAAAAATGGAAAGAATCTGATGAGGAGATTCACCCTATCAAACTAAGAAATATTTTTTTTGTAATTCTATCCGCAATTTTTCATCCAACAAACCTGGTTTGTGACTATTTAATACTTGCTTCAACTTCAATAATTTTGAAGATTTGATGGTTTTTCTGTAATCAAAGATCAAACTGTTCTCAAAAATCAAAATATTAACATCAATCACCCAGATTTTATTTCAAAACTTTACCTGAGAAACCATTTGAGAAGGATTTTTGGCACTTCTGAGATTTGATCAAACAGTTTTATTTAAAAGAATCAACAGGAAATTTATCCCTAAAGAAGAACAAAATTCTGCTTATATAGATGAATCAGATTTCAAGAACATTAAATATTCTTAATAGTTGACAGAAGCATCTGTTTGAGCTCATCATAAAGGCATGTGACTTCCCAACCCTCTACCTCCTTATTGATAGTCCTGGTAGGTCTTCAAAATACCTTCTTGTTTGAATGTTTACTGGATTCTATTAGATCAACAGGTAGAAAATCTATGGTAAAAATGTGCTAGAAGTGGCTTAGCTGCCAGAAATCTCCCAAATGGAATAAACACTTTTCTTACCTTTGGAATTCCACTTGAAGTTGAACCAAAGCTCTGTTCAAAGAAATATTGATAGAAGTCTCAAATGCTTGAAGCTCCCAAGAATAGATTTCTAATGAAAATCTGGGGATGAATCACCTATGACTGATTTGCATACGCTCAAGTTGCTTGACAGACTACCTAAAGAAGATTTAATGGATTCCAACTTTTCAAACTCAATCTTTTTTTCTTCAAAAAAAAACAAAAAAACTCTCAAGCTCATTGGATGATTTCAAACTTTGCTATGTATCTTCAAGGCTCAGTTTTCAACCATGGTTAATTAATAGGTTGGATTTTCAAGCAGTAAATGTAGTGATTCAACAAGGTCATGAGTGGTTAACCATAAACCTAAAAAGTATATTTAATCAGAAACTGAAAACAATCTGAGTGATGAGGTGTTGCATTTGATCCATAACTAAGAGTAAAACCTGATATATTTCCAAGAATATGTTTAATTTTTAATTTTTACTTGATTATCTGTTGAAGCACTTGAACCAATTCTTTTCCTACCTTCTTCCTCCACTTGATATAAAAATCACTTTATTTTTTTTAAAAAAAGAAATCATCCCATTTTTTCAAGTCTAAACTTATTCATATCTATGATCCAATCCTCAAACCTCTCAATCTTGATTAGAAACCATTCAAAAAATTCAATATCCCATTATTCATTCCGCAATTTATAAATTTATTTATTTATTTTGGGGGGGTAATACACTCATAAAAGTGTCCTTGCTGTGCTGAGGTCATTCAGGCTTGCACATGAGGAGAGAATAACGGATAGATAGATATGTACATACATCCCACATGATGTGTCATATGGGAGTGTATGTAAAGTAGATATGTTTCACGTATGAGTTGAATGGATAGTCAATGGATAAGCTAGTGTTGGTGAGTGAATCCAGGGAAGAATGAAGGGTTGATTGATCTATAAAGCACTCTTGAAGGTAGGGATGATCATGGGTGAGAGCTGTTGAGGATGGGGTATGGAATCAAATTACCGGTGATCAGCAGTTAGCCAAGGGTGAGGTTTGAGGGGTGATGATCAGGAGTGAGAAATTTGAAGAATTGATTGATGATTTTGGGTTTTTTTTTGTTGATGAAATTTTAAGCATGTTCCAGATACATATCCTGAGGGAGGGGGGAGGACAAGATGAGTGAGGGGATGATGTTGAATATTCTATCTATAAATATAGAAAGATTGAAAAACCTCACACACCCCACCTGGCATTGAGGTCCTTGGGTTAGTATTCATTTGTTGAGGTCATTTTTTATGCACCTCTTGCCTCCTGTTCAGTCTTCTTTTTTTTTGGTTTTCTTTTTTTTTTGCAGCTGCTTATTTTTTCTCCATCTGCTTTTTTTTCTCTGTCTGCTTTTTGTTTTTCCCTATCCGCTTTTTTTTTTTTCTTGGTCTGCTTTTTTTCTCTCTGTCAACTTTTGTGTGTACATACATCCAACACATGTATGTTATGTAACAAGGAGGGGATCAAAAAAGGGACAACACATCAACAACTAACATGGAAAACACAAGGGCATCACATTTAACAGAGAAGATGTAACAGAACAGATGAAACAGAGGACATGGACAACACATGCATGGACAACACATGCAATGGACACTGATTGCTCACTTGGTTTAAGCTTTTGGTTTGAGCATTGAACATATATATAAACCCCCTTCCATCCCACTTTCATGTGCTTCCCCCTTGAACCATATATCAAAACCAACAAGGGTTGTCCTACATTGACATTCAAAAACAAAATGAGTCACTATCCAAATTCACATAGAAGAAGGTCCTCCTCCCCTTAATTGGTGGTTCCAAATTCACTACATCAATCACATTCCAACACCCATCTTTATGATACCCATCACCATCATATTGGGACCTCTTCCTTATTCCCACCTCCAGCACATTTTCCCACCAATGGTCTTCATAGAAGGTAAAATTCTTTATTGCCATCCCAATACAATACCAGATCAACACATGATCATTATCCCATTCCTGATCTTTACAACTTGCCACCTCTCCCTGCCAATTGCATCAATCAGCGTGGACGTGAACCTCCTCCTCATTCTGTTTACATTTCAAAAATTACCCATCCTGATTTATTTTATGATCTACCAAATGAAAGTGCACTTCCTCCACCTCCTCAATAAAATATTTATACTACTCCTCAAAATCCCAAGATTCCTATTTCTGTGGAAATTCACCCTGATTTTTTCAAATCAATGAGGATCTCAATGTTGCTTTGGACTGTTTGGAGCTGAATCAACATCAAATTAATGAACATGTTGAGAAACTAAACTACGAAAATGACCATGGTTCCCCACAATCTGTATCACTTGGGATTGAAGAATAGCTGGCAGGCCAACCACAAGAGACTATTCTTCAAGGTGATCCCATGGAGATCACAACGTTGGGGAACCATCAAATCATGGTTGAAACTGAAGAGAACTTTCAAAAACTCCAGATTGGCCACCCTGTTTCCTGGGGGTGGATGGAACCAACTCTTTTTGAACCATACACTCTATAACCCACCAGGTCATGCCAACATTGCCAAGCAATCCTTTTCCAAAATGAGACAAGCTCCCTGTGCTGCAGCAAGGGACAGGTGTTAGTACAGCAGCAAAGACCACCACTTGAGATGCTCCGTATGTTCAAGATTGCTACTAGGGATCATCATTCCCATGAGCATCAAGTGCTCTCCAATTTCAGACTGATAAACTCCAATTTTGCCCTAAAATCAATTGGTCTTAACCAAAGTACTCACAATGCCCTCAATTTCCAAACGGTGTGGTGCTCTTTTATGGACGCGAGTCAGGAAAGGGCTGCAGGCGGCGCGCTCAGCAATGGGAAGGGCCTTGTCGCAGCTAGCCGCGCTGCGGGCTCAGCAGCAGTCAGGTAGGCCCAGCAGCGGTTGGGTTGGGCTCTGCACCTGGAGACGGGAGACAATGGATCGCGCGGACCAGAAAGCTTGCGCGGATCGGAAAGCTTGCGCGGATTGGAAGGCTTGCGCGGATCGGAAAGCTTGCGCGGATCAGAAGGCTTGCGCGGATCAGAAGGCTTGCGCGGATTGGAAAGCTTGCGCGGATCAGAAGGCTTGCGTGGATTGGAAAGCTTGCTTGGGTTGGACGGCTTGCGTGGATCGGAAAGCTTGCGCGGATCGGACGGCTCGCGCGGACCAGGCGGACCGCGCATTGCAAGACGCGCGGATTGGGTCACGCGGGTACGCGGATACCTGGAACGGGTTGTTGGGCGGACGCGCGCGGGCAGGCAAGCTGGGCGTACGTTGATATTGAGGGGCATGGGTTATGGGGCAAGGGATGGAGGGGTAGGATTGGGCTAGGGTTCTGTGCTTAGGGGTTGTATTTCATCATTCTTGCTTACTTGTGGTTGTACTTAGGTTAGGGTTGAGAGGGAGGACTTAAATACTTTGCTCTCAACTCTGGGCGTAGGAGGGGGGGGGAAGAACTTCACTTCACGGACTGGACTGCACTCTAGGATATCACTTTTTATGGCATCGGATTGGATTGGATTGGAAAGGAAGGAATTCATCTTATTATTTCTCTCTCTCTCTCCCTCTCTCTCTCTTGAACGGCTGCATCCAATCTCCTTACAGACGCTTTGATCAATAACTTCCGGAACTTGAGGACGACTTCTGGGGTGTTGCTCCCTAAAGTTTCCACATCTGGGGGTCTGGCCGGGAACAATCTTTTGTCAAAGTCTCTCGAAGGTACTCACGGATGCTACCAACAGCCGCTTCTCTTCCTTCCTCCTCCAACGGCTTCCGCGCTACTCCATGGATTTACCCGCATATTCGACTCAACATTGCGGAGGTGGAGCGATTCATCTCACGTTATGAAACAATCGCGGACTCTGAAGGCGTTTTGGATTTTGAGAAGGTGCGCCATGTCGTCCTGTTCATTGAGGACGCGGAAGCGCGTCGGGAAGTGGAGGAGATGGGAGGATACCTGAACCTGGATTGGCCGGAACTGAAGGAGGACATGCTGGCAAGATGGGGGAGGCACGGTTCTTGCTTTCGGAAGGACGATCTCAAGCCATCCGCGGAATTGGGTTACAAGGCAGGCGCGCGCGACGGGACCCAGATGCAAGCAGAAGTGGACTACGCGGAACTGGAGTACTACAGGGCAGAGTATGTTCCGGCCCCACCACCGGCAACCATCTCTTGGGCTAGCGAACTTGCAGAGGTGGCAAGGGGCCTCAAGGCCTATCTGGAGAGTATTCAGTCCCCCAGCGCTTCTGCGCCCCGCGTGTACGCAAATGGGGAGGACAACAACCGTTGGCGGACGGGACAAAGGGACCAGACAGCGGATTCAAACGCAGAATTGGTTTCCCCAGTGGGGGCTAAGAACGTGTTGGGGAAGCGGGACTCGATGGAACCGGTGCGGCCTACTGACAGGAAGCGGGCGAGGACAACGGAACGGGAAATGGATGCTCCGTGCGGACTGGGAATTGGCAAGCGGCGGACGGATCTTGCAAAGAAGGTACACGCGGCGGCGGAAGAGATGGACCACACGTTGGAGAATCACGACCCAAGCCAGACCTCTTTGACGGCGGAGAGCGCGCATTTGGAAAGGGTAGTGGCAGCAATGGAAAGGACGGGCGCGGAATGGACAGACGGTGGGGCGGAGCGGAAGGGTCAAGTGGTCACGCGCGGTCTGGCAAGCAGGGAGCGGTCAGAAATCTCCGGAGGGGAGAACAAGGCCGCAAGAAGGGCAAAGGGCAAAGGATGTTGTGTGGACGGGGTGGGGAAGAAGAGAGCTGGGATTGAAAGGGTTTCAAAGCCTCTTTCCTCCTCCACGGCGGGTTGTTGTAAGGACGTCTGGGGGTGTTCGCTTTTGTTTGGGTTTTGCGCGCGGATGGGCTCAAATTTCAAAGGATGCAGGAGGGTCTTGGCGGCGGGAGGTGCACCTAGGCGGTCTGGGACAACAATTTGCAAACAAGGTCCCTGCGGGATTGGTTGAGGCAACGCTCTGCGGATCTGGCGATGGGTGGGGCGCGGTCGGCTGAGGACAGCGGCAAAGTTGGGGGGGAGCTAGCGCGGGGTGGAAGGTTGGAGTTGGGACGCAGGACGCGGGCTCAAAAAAAAAAAAAAAAAAAATCTCTTGTTCCTTCTTATCTATTCATTCTTCCTTTTCTGTCTACCCATGTACTCTTGCGGATACTCTCACTGGCGCGGATTTCTCACCTTCAGACTCTCACTGGCGCGGATTTCTCACCTTTTCCGACTTCTCACTGGCGCTGATCTTCTCTCTCCAAGGCGCGGATATTGCGCACGGTCCTTATTCTTGCTCAGGGACTCACAAGCCCAAAGGCTACTCAATCACGCACAACGCATGTCTTTTTTTTTGTGTATAGGCACTAAATACAAAGGAGAAAGGATAATTACGGAAGGTGAGATGGTGGGAGATCTCTGGGGACAGAACTCAAGTTGGGGGGGGATGTGGTGCTCTTTTATGGACGCGAGTCAGGAAAGGGCTGCAGGCGGCGCGCTCAGCAATGGGAAGGGCCTTGTCGCAGCTAGCCGCGCTGCGGGCTCAGCAGCAGTCAGGTAGGCCCAGCAGCGGTTGGGTTGGGCTCTGCACCTGGAGACGGGAGACAATGGATCGCGCGGACCAGAAAGCTTGCGCGGATCGGAAAGCTTGCGCGGATTGGAAGGCTTGCGCGGATCGGAAAGCTTGCGCGGATCAGAAGGCTTGCGCGGATCAGAAGGCTTGCGCGGATTGGAAAGCTTGCGCGGATCAGAAGGCTTGCGTGGATTGGAAAGCTTGCTTGGGTTGGACGGCTTGCGTGGATCGGAAAGCTTGCGCAGATCGGACGGCTCGCGCGGACCAGGCGGACCGCGCATTGCAAGACGCGCGGATTGGGTCACGCAGGTACGCCAATACCTGGAACGGGTTGTTGGGCGGACGCGCGCGGGCAGGCAAGCTGGGCGTACGTTGATATTGAGGGGCATGGGTTATGGGGCAAGGGATGGAGGGGTAGGATTGGGCTAGGGTTCTATGCTTAGGGGTTGTATTTCATCATTCTTGCTTACTTGTGGTTGTACTTAGGTTAGGGTTGAGAGGGAGGACTTAAATACTTTGCTCTCAACTCTGGGCGTAGGAGGGGGGGGGAAGAACTTCACTTCACGGACTGGACTGCACTCTAGGATATCACTTTTTATGGCATCGGATTGGATTGGATTGGAAAGGAAGGAATTCATCTTATTATTTCTCTCTCTCTCTCCCTCTCTCTCTCTTGAACGGCTGCATCCAATCTCCTTACAGACGCTTTGATCAATAACTTCCGGAACTTGAGGACAACTTCTGGGGTGTTGCTCCCTAAAGTTTCCACAACGGGGGGGAATATAAACTTTTAGGGTGAATGGAACTATTCATCATAACATTGGTAGTCTTAATCCCATTGTTGGAAATCACCCATAATTCCTCAAATTGTATAGATATGACATGGAAAATGAATTGCACAATTGGAACAGATGGGGCTCACATGTGGCACAGGATTTGTTTCTCAGGATTCAAGAGATTTTACACCAAAATAATGGTTTGATAAATATGTTTCAAAGAGTTTCTCCTGAGGTTGTTCCAAATCAATCCATCAGGCTTGCTGATTAATCTTCACAAAATATGGATCAAAGAGTTTATAACCTACCAACAGGAGACCAAATAGCTGCAATATGGATAGAAGGTATGTTATTTCCTATTTTTTTTTTTTTTTTTTTTGGTTTCAGATCATGAAATTGAACCTTTTCTAATTAATTTGAATTTCACACAGGTAATGATCCTGCTCAATTGAACCATAGAGATGTTTTGATCAGGCAATCAGATGGCTCCCTCAGCAGAATTAGTGAACTGAGCAAATTTTATGACCCCCTGCACTATGTTCTTTTTCATCCTCATGGTGAATATGGTTGGTTTCCAGAATTGAAAGATGAACCAGGAAAGAATAGGTTCACTTCCATGAATTATTATTCAAATCATCTGGCACTTCATCATTCTGATTATTCCCTTTTTCACTGGGGTGGTTGACGGTTCCAACAATAGCCTGTTGACCAATACATAAAAATTGAGACAGAAAGATTATCCTATATTCAAAATTATTAAAATAATTTAAGTTTTGAGCAGTTCTATGGTGCGGTGGATGCAATAAACCATGGGGTTGAGTTGTTTCAGGGAACAGGTAAGTTGGTTTCTCTGAAATTTTTGTTGTGAGATTTATGTCTATATTCTACCAATACTTATGCATATCTTGATATTTTGTTATTCTTAGGTCTTTGTTTTATCCTTCTTCAATCATTGATTGGTGGCCCAAGGGACATGAAGGATTGATATCAAGATGCTATGGCTATGTTTCATAATATGGAAAAGCCTGATCTTTTTATAACAGTCACATGTAACCCAGCATGGCCAGAAATTCTAAATAATCTTTTGCCAGGTCAAACAGCACAGGATAAGCCAGATATTGTAAAATGTGTTTCCAACTCAAAATTAAAAAGGATCTTTGATTGAATATTCAAGGATGGAATCTTTGGAAACACAATTGGATGCACTAATCTCATAGAATTCCAGAATAGAGTCCTTCCACATTCTCACATCTTGGTGATCCTGAATTATGACCAAAAGCCCAGAACAGCAGAACACATTGACATGATTGTTTGTGCAGATATTCCTAATGAAAGAACTCAGCCTGATCTTTTTAAATGATTAAAGAGAAAAATGATATGTGGCCCATGTGGTATTTTGAACCTTGAATAACCTTGTATGGATAATGGTACATGCAGGAAGAGATACCCCAAAGCCTTCTTCCTGTAAACCATTATGGTTGAAGATTCCTATCCTGTCTATCAAAGATGCCAAGATGGAGTTACAATATCTCCCTCCCACAAGCAAAGAAGGTCTCTCATTCATGATTCTTGGGTTTTCCCTTACAATCCATATCTCTTGGCAAAGTATCAATGTCACATCAATGTAGAAGTATGTGCAGGTATCTCAGCTATCAAATATCTGTACAAATATGTCTATAAGAGCCACAACCGTGTTACTGTGGAGGTTGGCCAAAATTTGGATGAAATCAATTGTTTTGGAGATTCAAAGATGGGTTGCTGCACCTGAGGCATGCTGGGGAATTTTTTTTCCTTTAAATTGTCTGCTATCTCACCTGCTGTTATACAACTGGACATTCACTTGCCACACCGGCAAGATTTGTTTTATGAACCTGATGAAGCCCTGGTTGAAATGGTTCAAAGATCAAACCATTTTAAAACTATGCTGAAAGAGTATTTCAAAAGAAATTCAATCAACCCTTTTCCAAGGACCATCAAATATTCTGATTTTTCACAAAGTTTCACATGGCATCCCCAGAGAAAAGAACAGAGGCCAAGACAGAAAGTTTTTTCAATTGGAAGTATTTATACTTTTTACCCTGCTGATCCTGAGAGGTGTTATCACAGATTGTTGTTGAATAATTTTGTTTGTGCAACTTCTTTAAGTCACCTGAAGCAGGTAAATGGAATCTCTTTTACAACCTTCAGAGAGGCTGCCTTGGAAAATGGTATACTTGAGGATGATCATCATTTGGAAAAAAAAATCAAAGAAGATGCAGAATCTCTTGGACCTGCTGATCTAAGGTGGTTTTTTGGAATTCTGTTAGCACTTTGTCAACCTTCAAACCCACAATGCCTATGGAATTTTTCTTTCAATTTGATGGTTGATGATTTAATTTGTTCTGGAATCACAGATCAAAGAGTTCTTACTGATGAAATATTAAAATCCATAACCCCTATTGTATTTCAAAATTTTTGAAAAAGTGTAGAAGAAGACTTTCCTGAGCTTCCAAGAATTGATCAATCAGTGTAGGAACCCAGGAACAACAGGAACTGGATACTTGAGGAAGAACAAAATCCTGTAAAAAATCAATCAGACTTGCAAAACATTTCTCTTCTGAATCATAGACAGAAGCAAATATTTGATCAGATAATGCATGCATGTGATTCCTCTCACCCCTCTTAGTTATTTATTGATGGACCTGATGGATCTGGAAAAACCTTCCTATGTAAATGCTTGATGGCCTCTATCAGATCATCTGGAAGAATAGCTATGGCATTTGCTGGTAGTGGAATAGCTTCCATGAATTTACCAAATGGACAAACAGCTCATCTCACCTTTGGAATTCCCTTGAGGTTAAATGACTCCTCTGTATTAAGAGTATCAAAGAACTCTCAAAAGGGTGAAGCTCTCAAAGAGGCTTCTTTGATAATCTGGGATGAAGGACCTATGAGCCATAGGCATGCTCTGGAGTTGGTTGACAGGCTACTCCAAGACCTCATGGACTCTAACCTACCTTTTGGAGGAAAAGTGATGGTTCTTGGTGTGCATGCATGCACATGACTTTAGGAAAATTTTACCAGTGGTTCAAAAAGGTAAACATCCCCAAATCGTTGATGCAAGTTTGATCAACTCCTCTTGCTGGAGACATTTCCAGTTTTTGAACCTTACTTCAAATATGCGTGCTGCAGGGGATCCTGATTACCAGAATTTCTTACTCAACGTTGGAGATGGTTGGAATCATATACAAGCTTCAAAAAAAAAATTTGCTTCCTCATCACATGTTCATTGATGATTATAGTGAAGATGAAGCTTTGGGTAGATTAATCAGCGATATGAATTTCCAAACTTGCACCATAGCTACCTTGAAGATGGTTATCTCATGGACCGTGTTATTTTATGTTGTAAAAATATGGCAGTTTACAACATAAATAGATTGCTATTGGATTCACTCCCTGGAAATGAAGAAAAAACAAACTATTAAGACTTATTACAGCCATGAATCTGTTGAAGATGATAATCAAAATCTATACCAACAAGAGTTCCTCAACACATCATTCCTTCCCAACTTTCCTCCTCATAGTTAGACTCTGAAAGTGGGTTCCCCTATAATTATTTTGAAAAACATGGACCGTACAATTGGGTTTTGCAATGAAACTTGCTTGATTGTTGTTAGATTGGAAAGGGATGTTATAGTTACCAAGATTTGAACTGGTGATTCAATAGGAAGGCTGGTTTCCATCCCCTGCATCCCCTGCTGGTTACTGAGCCTGATAAAAAGTTGACCTCCCTTTTGAGTTGATTTTCAAACAGTTTCCCATCAATTTGGCTTTCTCATCAATCATAAAAAAATCTCAAGGTCAGAAAATTTCCAATGTTGGTCTATACCTGCAAGATCCAGTGTTCTCAGCCATGGTCAGTTATATGTAGCATCATCAAGGAGCAGGTCCAGCTGCTCAACAAGGGTAGTGGTCACACACAGAGCTGACAACCAAGTTTAATTTGAAACTAATAAGATTTGTTTAGATTTCTAGAGGACGCAGAACCAGTAGGCTGTACAGGATATTAGAATAAAATGAGAAATGAGAAAAAGTATAGAAACAGATAACTCAGAAAGAGAGGATCCTACAAGTTATATCATCAGTATAGGTTGAGTGGCAGCTATAAAATCTCATGAGGTTTATTGAAGGTTGATGGGCCAGGTAGATCAGATGGAACAGAGACAGACTGAGGATAACAGAGAGTCAGATGGAGTTGTTGAGTCGAGCGGAGGCTTTGGAGTCTTACCAGTCAGAGCTATTGAGTTCACAATCTTGATTAGTTGGACAGAAGTATTGAGAGGCGACAGTTTGGAAAAGGAAATAGATAAGACAGAGAGAATGGAAATAGATATGAAAGAAAGAATAGAGATGAAGAGGGAAATGGAGGAACAGAAGCACAGTTGAAGAAACCGCAATCAGAGACAGAGCCGTCTCTGATCAGAATAAACAGAGAATTTGGGGATCCCCGTTACAGGGTAACGGTTGCGCGCGCGCACCAGGAGAGATGGGTTCAGAAAGTTAACACCCTTGGTGACTGGTAAGATGGGAAAGTTAAGAAGCAACAGTTTTGGAGAAAATATGTTGTTGTAAAAGTTTGAGAGCGCCTACTGAAGTGGCCTTAGTTAAAGGGTCTGCTATCATTTTATTGGTGGGCACAAGAATTAGATCAAACTTGAGAAGGGAGAAATTGTCACGCAATCCTTTGGTCTTGATATCGATGTGTTGAGATTTTGAGTGAGAGCCAAACTTTTTTATTTTATCGTCTAAACCTTTATTATCTATATGAATTATAGGTTTGATACAGATAGAAGAGTCAATTTCACTGACAAGGTGAGTGATCCATTTCAATTCGAGGTAGCAGTCGAGTAGGGAGTTGAGTTCGGATTTGGTCAAGGAATAGGTTATATTCCACTGTCTAGACGAGTTCCAGATAACTGGACTGCCGTAATGGAATACTATGTATCCCGTTTGAGACTTGCAAAGAATAGGCTCATCCCCCCAAGTGGCGTCACTATATCCAGACGCAGTTTCTTCTGAAGGATTGTACTTGAGTGTCAATTTTAGATTTCTAGTTAATTTTAGATATTTCCATACCATGTGTACTTCTTTCCAATGAGATAGACCGGGCTTAGCATTAAACCTAGCCAAACTTGATACAGCGTAAGAAATGTTGGGACAAGTGTACTGGGAGATATGATTCAAGAGTCCAATTGCAGATTGGTAATTTATATTGAGTTGAGAAAACTCTGCGTGATCTACGTTGGAAGCCGGCTCAAGATGGTGATTTTGTGTGAGAGGAGAGTTGGTGTCCTTACAATCAGTAAGTCCCAATTCCTCCAATCCACAATTGATATGTTTGGGTTGGCTCAGAAGGATTGTATCTCCTTCAATCTCCATTAGCATACCAAGGATAGTATTTGGGGGATGGCAGGATGAGTTTGAGAATCTGGTCAGAAAGTTTTTAGCGAAATCGTCCAATTTTCCTACTAGTATGAGGTCATTGACATGAAAATAGATTACCTCTCTTGACTTTGGATTAATATATAAACAAGGATCACTTGTTGATTCTTGGAAGCCTTGTGATATGATCCAGGAGGTTAGAGTCTCGTACCAGTTTTTGGGAGATTGACGGAGACCGTAAAGGGACTTTTTTAATTTAAGATAGGGTGATTTTTGGTTTGAGCCCTTGGGCGTTCTAATTATTACAGTCTTGGTCAGTGGAGCATGTAGAAAAGCTCCCTTCACATCAAATTGAGTGAAGGACATTCCATTCTTCAGTCCATAGATGAGCGCAAGTCAAAGAGACCCGATTTTTCCAGTGGGTGCCCAGGTTTCATCAAAATCTACACCTTGAATTTGATCAAACCCCTGGACGCATAGGCAAGCTTTATACTTGACAGGTTCGCCGTGACTGTTTTCCTTCACTTTGAATACCCAGGTTGTGTTCATCATAGTATTCTTCCCAGACTTTCTGTGCTTCAATAGATGCAAGTTTGTCTTTGGAAGCTGTTTTCAATTTAAGCCATTTGGGGCACTTCCGGGCAGCTTTGTATGATGAAGGTTTGTAGTAGTGATGGAACCCGTATCTTTGAGGTTTCTGAATTTCGCATCTAGGTCTTAGATCCATCCCTCTTGTTGTTGGTTCAGGAGCAGTAATAGTAATAGAGTCTGAGCTTTGAGAATTGGAAGAATTCACTTCATCTTGATCAGAGTTGGATTCAATTTGAGAAGTATTAGTTTCTCTGATTGCATATTGCTTATTGGCGGAAGAGAAATTGTTTTCATTGGATTCTGAGGTAGTCTGAGAAAAGATGTCTGATCTGGGAGACTCAAGGAGGGGAAAATTGTCTAATCGATGTTTGAGAAATTTTACATGTTTTGTTTTGACTATGCCTCCAAGTGAGTTGAGGATTAGGTAGGAGTGGAAGGCAGGATTAAATCCAACCAACACTCCTTCAAGACCTTTTTTGTTGAATTTTCAACCCTTCTGGAGTCGATTGGCAAGATAAATAGCAGACGAGCCTATGGGTTTCAAATAATTAGCGGGAAGTTTCTTACCAAACATAAGTTCCCAGGGAGAGGATTGAATATCTTCTCTTGGGACCTGGTTGAGTATAAAGCAGCAACTACAAACCACAATGTGCCAATAATTCTTTGCCAATTGAGATGAGGAAAAGGTGGCTCGAGCGGATTCTATTATAGTTCTATTCGCCCTTTCCGCTTGCCCGTTGTGTTGAGAGTGATAGGGTTCAGACGTTTGAAGTGTGATGTGTTTCTTCTTAGCGAAATCTTTGAGAGTTGTGTTGGTAAACTCAGTACCTTTATCTAAGAAAATTTTGGAAGGGTAGTAATTTAGCCTTTTATATTCAGTTTCTAGAATGCTGATGATAGTGTCTGGAGTTTTGTCTTTGGATGTGAGAGGGAATGCGGCTAAGTAGCCGGTATAGTTATTGACCAGGGTGAGCAGATATTGATGACCGGCCTTAGATTGAGGGCTAATCGGACCAACCAAATCAAGATGAATTCTGTCTAGAGGTTTGCTAGCGGGGGTAGAGGAGCCAGAGAACAGCAATCTTGTGATCTTGCTCTTGACACAACTGTCACATTGGAAGTTGAGAAGTTCTTCCTTGGTGTAGAGATCTTTTATCAAAGGTTTGAGAGTGGTGAGAGAAGCATGTCCGTACATCTGGTGGATATTGAGAAGAGAAAGATTAGGACAGGGGGATTGATTTGAAAGATTCACCGTTTGGTGCTGGTCTACAGATTGGGGTCTTTCAATGACGAATAGGTTATCTCTGATTAAACCCTTCAGAACGAGTTGGTTGTTTCGAACCACGGAGAACGTGTCACAAACTTGAGAGAGAGAACAACCTTTCTTGGCAAGGAGTCCGGGGCTAATCAGATTAACTACAATGTCAGGAACGTAAAAGCAGTCTTCAAGAGTGACGACTGAGTCATTCCATTCAAGTTTAACTGTCCCCGTGCCGCGTATCTTAAGGTTAGCTTTGAGTTTGCCTGTTTTGATTTCATCAGGTTCTTCCTGAAGTTTGATGGTAGAAAAGAATTTTAAATCGTTAAAAATGTGGACGTTTGCTCACAAGTCTAGAAGAAGATTAGGGGTGTTGTCCGCGTTGATCCATAACGTGAGTAGGGCATGGTAATTAATAGTTGGATTCTTTTTTGTTTTATTTTTCCAAATGTTTTGTTGCTCTATCCACCACTCTGGAGCAATCTGAGGATGTAAATGAAAGCACAACAATTTGGGATGAGGAGCGTTGGGGTCATGGTATCCTTTGTGGCATTTCATCTTGACCCTCTTTTCGTCCTTGTTATTTTGGGTTTTGGTAGCTACTAGAGAGACATTGGTTGAGGGTTTTGTAGAAGTTGATTGAGCCTTTCTTTCATTATTATACTGGGTGAGGTGATTGAACACAACGTTTGTCGTCAGATTCTTCTCAACATGCATAATTTGCTGTTTTAAATTTTTGAGAATCGGGGGAAATTTGAAGAGAAGGAGATAAGCTAATATATCTTTAGGTAATTCTATACCAACGTCCGTCATTCTGGTGATGGCCTTTTGCATTTCAGTAATGAATCCGTCAATAGCATTTTTGTTGAAAGAGGAATGGAGAAAGTGGTTGAAGACCCTAGCTCTGTTTGATGTCTCTGAAGACGCAAATCTTTGAGTGATCTCGGCCCATAAGAGTTTTGACAAGTGGATGTTAGAGGAATTAACAACATTGGCATGCATTGTACTGTCGAGTTTGGAGAGGATAATTGCCCAAATTTCTTGGTCTTGTTTTGATGACATAGGGCCGGTATTTGTAGTGATGGCATCCTTGATGTCTTTGAGATCGAATAGCATGAGCATTTTGTCTCGCCATATGGAGTAATTCTCTTTGTTTAAGGGGGGTATGGCGTCGACAGATGCTTTGAGAGCCACCTGATGAAAATAATTGTTTGTTCCCACTGGTTCTGTCATGTTTTGCTGGTTGAGTTTGCTTGTAGACCTTTGGCTTTTAACCGTAATAAGATTTGTTTAGATTTCTAGAGGACGCAAAACCAGTAGGCTGAACAGGATATTAGAATAAAATGAGAAATGAGAAAACGTATAGAAACAGATAACTCAGAAAGAGAGGATCCTACAAGTTATATCATCAGTATAGGTTGAGTGGCAGCTATAAAATCTCATGAGGTTTATTGAAGGTTGATGGGCCAGGTAGATCAGATGGAACAGAGACAGACTGAGGATAACAGAGAGTCAGATGGAGTTGTTGAGTCAAGCGGAGGCTTTGGAGTCTTACCAGTCAGAGCTATTGAGTTCACAATCTTGATTAGTTGGACGGAAGTATTGAGAGGCAACGGTTTGGAAAAGGAAATAGATAAGACAGAGAGAATGGAAATAGATATGAAAGAAAGAATAGAGATGAAGAGGGAAATGGAGGAACAGAAGCACAGTTGAAGAAACCGCAATCAGAAACAGAGCCGTCTCTGATCAGAATAAACAGAGAATTTGGGGATCCCTGTTACAGGGTAACGGTTGCGCGCGCGCACCAGGAGAGATGGGTTCAGAAAGTTAACAGAAACCAATAACATTGTTAATGATGAGTTTTTAGATGCTATACATCCCAGAAACTGATTAATTTGGAAATTTAAATTGTGTTTGAGTTACTGCTACATCAAGAAATTGACTTGTGTGTTTTTTTTTTAGTGTAATGCTGATTCAATTGAAAATTAAGAATGACATGCATGATTTAATCTGGGAAGATTAAAAATTGTCTTCTGAGCAGTGCTCAAATAAGCTTATTAAAGCCCAATCAGACCCCAAGATTAAATCCCAGAAACTGATGGGTTTGAGATGTGTATCTTGTTTGACTAAACTCCTTAGATCGATCGAGAGTAGCTTTAACATGATTTGATGGAAAAGATCCAAAACTGTTTTTATCCTTCACATCTTTCCAATCAACCCACATTCCATCCTAATTATCGAATTCCAATCAGTCCCCAAATTTGGGGGGTGGGGGGTAATACATTGATCAGTAAGTAGGATCTGGGTCATGGATGGTGATGTATGTATGTACATATAGATTTAATGAGTCGACCCGGGTCGTCCTGGGGCCGTCGGTGGATGGAAGCCAAGTTGCTGCCTCCTGCCTGATCTATATTGCTGCCGGGTCTCTCTGGTTCGTTAGAGGGATATATATATGTACTACATGCTCATCAATATGGTGTGGTGGGTGGTTGGTTTCTCGAGCGGTGGATGATGAACCCGGAGGCCGGTGACCGGGGTGCTCGGATCAGCCGCCGCGCGACCGGATAGCGCGCGCTGCCCCCAGGCTTCCAGTTGGAGCACCCAGGCCAAGCCAATTTCACTAGTCTCACCGGGGCTGGTTTGGAGCAGCAGCAGCCAGGCAGGCAGGGCAGACGCTTGGGTAAGCCAGCCACCGCTCACACTGTCATCACTCAATCTCAGTCTCAGTCTCAGTCTCAGTCTCAGTCTCAGTCTCATGACCATCTCAACCAAGCCATCATAATCATCATCACCACTCCACACCACACCACACCATCCACCATCCATCATCCATCATCCATCATCCACCATCCACACCACACCACACCACACCACACCATGTCTCCCCTCTATACCTCCTCAACCAACTCTCGTCACTTCAACCCTTATCTCAGGCGACAATCCCATCACCATCCACCCATCGATCTCCCTCAAATCGAACTCGGTATCGTATCCGGTTCTCCTCTCTCTAGGACTCAACCTAGATCTAGATCTAGATCTACTAGACTACTAACAGCACCAGCACCAGCACCAGCAACAACAACAACAACAACAACAACAACAACAACAACAACAACAAACACCATCGATCAACCTCCCAATCGGTCTCATGACTCTCAAGATCATCCCAAACTCAACTCGACCTCCAAGTCTAACATCAATAAACATCCCAAGACCGGTTTGTTCACCAAATGCGTCGGTTGGATCCTAAACCCTTCAAAACTCAAACTCGGTTCATCATCACCCTCCAAAAACTCGATCGAACCTACGACGATCACCAACGAGCTTCCTACTCCTACTCCTACTACTACCATCCATCCTTCAGCTAGCATCCTAACCTCCGATCACCCCAGATCATCATCCAACCCATCCCAGATCATCAAACCAATCGATCCAGCCTCACTCTCCAACGATCACCAGCTACATCCGATCCATCCTACCTCATCATCCTACCCATCCTCTTCCTCATCCTCATCCTCCTCCTCCTCCTCATCAAATCCCATCCACCCTCGTCCTTCCATCTTCTCCCGCCCCCAATCTAACTTGAACTCATTCCCCCATCCCAAGACTCGATCGTCAGATAGGAATTACTCCATCAGATCTCAGTCCCCATTCGTCCTCTCCAACCCTTCCAACCTCCAGAACTCCCTCCCCTCTAACTCATCACTCCTCTCTACCATCGATCCTTCCTCTTCCAACTCTCTCATCCCATCCTCCTCCTCCTCCTCCTCCTCTCGTCCCATCCTCTCAAAACCTCAACGAAGGAGACCTAGTACCTCTCACGCCACCCTCAACATCCCAATCTCATCCAATCCCAACCCCGATCGGTCTCATCCCATCTCCAATCGGATCTTTCGCCCTCCAAACACTCCCACCACCACCAACATCCCTCGTGCCGATCTCAACCATCATCTCAGGATTCGTTCCATCTCTCCCCTCCGGCAACTTCACTCTCGCCCTTCTACCCGCTCCCCATCCACTCAGATCTTTCAACCCTCTACTCTCTCCAGCCTCGGTCGCATCAACTCACCCCGTCGAACGTTGGTCTCAACCGTCGGTCAGATCGATCCAAACTCCAACGATCCACTCATCAATCGCTCCCCTTGCTATCGATCCAACGAATTCGACCCGAGCCTATCGAACCAGAAGAGGGATCACGATCAGATGAGCATCAGTCCGATCCATCGATCGGAAACTCGCTCACAGAGTTGTAACGTCTTTGGGGGAGATGGCACTCAAGCTTACAAGAGGCAGATGTTTTGGGACCCTTCGCTTGGGTTTCTGACTTGGGAACAGAGGGATAAATTGATGAGAGAGGCTGAGATCAAATTACGGCAGAGTAAGTCTTCAAAAGATCGACTCGTCAAAAGCCCACACCCTCCACCCGATTCCAATCGATCTCGCTCTAATCCTCGTTCTCTCTCCTACCCCGAATACCCCCACTCACAGAGGAAGGTAGACCATTTCCTACCAACGAGGCCGAGAAAATCTTGGAAGTATTGGAAATCGGTCGTGGTCCTGATTCCATTCTAGGTCTCCAACAGCGTTCGACTGCCAAGGTATGAAATCGATCCCGAGTTCTCCTCCATCGATCGATAAGAAAAAAACTTGACCATCCTTTCCCGTGGACCATATCATAGATCCCCAGGATCTCCGTACCCACCCCTTCAAACTCAACTCGGCAAATGAGTTTAGCCAAACAGGTCCATCGACCAACCTTTGCGACAAACCTGAGTGCCATCTATGAGGAGCAAGCCTTACATTCGAATTCTGGAACCATCATCGCACCGATCAATAAAAAATTACAAGCCGAACGGATCAAACGCCTGGAAGAGAGAAAGGGACAACTTCGAGTCGAGCTAAAGAAACGTAAGCTGATGGAAGAAAACCTTGAGAAACGACATCTTCGGCTACTACAGGAAACTCGAGAACAGGCCCAGCAAACGAATCCAGAGTTGGTTGCCAACGATCCCAACGGCAGAGTCTTACGATCCGTCTCGGTCGAAACCTCCGTCGCTGCTGATCATCCCCCCCCTAGTCCACGTCGCAGATCGACTCGCAAGATTGGTAAACTGACCAGTAGTTCCTCTAAGGCAAAAGTTAACCAAGGTAGAAAGAGTCGCTCCCAATCGGTCAACGAGGAAGAACCTAATGAGACTCACCCCCGTCCCAATGGGGGCGGCAGGGTTACTAGAAATAGTCAACTCGACCTCAGCCGTGGGATCGATGCCTCAGTCAAGGCTTCGAAACCAAGTTCCTCAGAGACCAAGAAGAGGAACGCTACGACATTCAAGTCACTCAAATCTCCCTCTCCCATCCAAGAAGAGCCAGAGGAAGCTTTGCGACCGGAAGATCGGTTCGAACCACCGGTCATTCACGATACTACTTGTCTACATCCTTCCGTTCGCTCCTCTTCGATCTCCTTACAGGTACCTTCATCGAGCGTGATGAAATCCACACCCACCACCTCTTCCCTCCGTCCTGGTCGAACGTTTTCGAGTAGGCGACATATCAAGGCTAAAGTCTTTTCGGCTCGGGAGGAAGATCTTCCACCTCTGAACGAAGACGATGAGGAAGAAGTTGATGATCAGAACGAACAACTGAAAAAGATCAAGCTTCCCTCCACTTTCCTCAGTAGTTTCAAGTTGGAGAAATTTAGCTCATCTCCTCAATCAGCTCTTCCATCCGTCGAGACTCCCCAAACCAATCAGACTCAAGAGTCAACCTCCACCGTCGTCAACCAAATCGGTCGGTCATCTTCGAGCGTTGGAACGACGAGCTTGTTTGGAGCTTCGACTAACACTCCCACTTCTTCACTGAGCGCTGTTCAACCATCCGATACGGTGACCCCGAGTACCAAGCCATCGATCTTCGGTGCTGGTGCCACCCCATCCGATCCTACCTCAGATCATCCGGTCCAGCCCATTAGCTCATCCACGGTATCATCTTCATTCTTTAGCCTGACTCAGGAGAAAGGATTACCTCCGACTACCAGCAACCCCACCTCAGATTCACCTCCCAAATCAACCTTGACCGTATTCTCCAGAATCCCCAGTGACGCTCCACCACCCAATTTCTTTGGTCCTCTCAATCCTCAGCCCAACCCATCCGATTCAAGTTCTCACCAAGACAAATCGACACCATCGTCCACTCAACCCAGTCTGTTTTCCTTCAAGCCGAGCACTGCATCGACTCCTGAAAGTAGTGCCCTCAAAGACTCGGAGTCGAATCCTAATCCTATCCCTCAAAGTTCAACCTTTACTTCCATCGATCCAAGTACTACTCATCCCTCTCAACCTGACAACGGACAGGTTAGTTTGTCCTCTTTGGTTTGGATTTTTTTTTTTTTTTTTTTTTTCAAGACAAACCAAAAACAAAAGGAAAGCTTATCACATTCACTTGATCCATGCTGTGGTGTTTGTTTCCCCTCATGCCCTCCTTCTTTGAATGTGTCGATTCAGCCCCAGTCATCATCGCTATTCGCTTTTGGTACTCAGTCGAGTTGTCAACCGACCTCGACGAACGAATCGACTACAGCCTCTGCGACAAATCCCTCGGCAGCGTCCAGTCAACCTGGGTTGCCAGCTAATCTATCCAGCTCGAAGCCGTCATCCTCGACGCCAGCGTTTAGTTTTGGAAGCGGACTCAAACTTGGTGGATCGGTCTTTGGAAACCAGACCGATTCGAGTAGCAACGCCTCCAATCAAATGTCATCCGATCCGGTACCCACTCATCAGACTCCCTTCATGTTTGGTGGTCAAGCCTCGAATTCTCAGACCACTGGCATTCAGTCACAATCTCAAGCTGCTAGCTCTAATGGGATGGCTGGTATGATGGACTCGACTACTCAACCGACTCCGTCGGTATCGACCCCCAGTATCTTTGGTGGACTTGGTGGAGCCCCTACGACAAGCAATCCATTAGCAGCTTCCTCAACCATCCTTACTCCTTCTAGTAACCCCTTTAACTTTTCCGCCTCGGCCCATGTCACTAAACCTGGGATCCCGTTCGGTGTATCGTCCTCTTCTTCTTCTTCGGCGGCAACCACCCCACCTACGTTTACGTTCGGGGCTTCCACCGTGGCCACTAATACGGCTGCGAGCGTGAACGATACATCCGCTCAACCTTCCGGGTCTTCTAGCCTGTTTGGTGGGACTTCCGCAACCTCCACCAGTAGTAGTAGTAGTAGCCCATTCACGTTCGGTGCTACTAGTGGGACGAGTACCTCGACACCGTTCGTGTTTGGTGCATCTACCTCTAATTCGAACCTGGGTACCAATACGATCGTGACACCCACTCCAGTGTCGACTCCCTTCGGTCAACCTGCTGCGGTGGTGACCCCGAGCAACAACTCGACGAGTAACGTCTTTAGCTTTGGAGGTTCTCTCACCAATTCATCATCGAATGCAGCTATCAATGGACCCGTGACGACTGCCGCGACCGGTTCCGGATTCGGAACGTCGTCAGTCTCGTCTATCATGAACTCCAATCCTGGAGGAACGTTTGGGATGATGGTCAATAATCATGCTAGTAAGGGCGGCAACAGCAGCGGGTTCACTTTTGGAGGGACGGCCACTACCCCTAACCCTTCATCGACTTCGACTAGCACGTCGACGAATGGATTTGGAGGTATTTCCAAACCCGCCCAGGACCTCTCAGCTGGTAATGGTGGCTCGAGTAATGGCTTGTTTGCTGGGTTTGGGAGCAACAAGAACGTCGGTTCGATCTCTAATTCGAATACGAACTCGTTTCAATCATCCACTGCTCTATTCGGAAGCGGTTTGGATCCCCATAAGGCTAACATGGGCCCCGGTGGTAACGTTGGACAAGGGCTGTTTGGTTCTGGAAGTGGAGTGAGCGGCGGCAGTAGCTTATTCGGAGCGCCAGCTCCGGCTGCCAGTTCTGGGATTCACAATCCATCGATGAGCGCGATGATGACAAATCAAAACAATCACGGTCATCAAGCGAACATGATGGAAACCCACTCGAGTCCGGCGTCGATCTTTGGTGCTGGTAATAATAACACTAGTCAAAGCACGACCGGAGTGTTCACGTTTGGAGCTCCAGCGAACATGGGCAATGCATCAACCAATACTAATGGCCTGTTCGGTAGTAGTAGCAATCCGATCGCTTCTAACCCTTCTTCTGGGATGGTCGGCTCCGGTGGTCTCAACCACCCACCCCCACCGCCAGCTCAACCGAGTACCCCGGGTGGGTTCGTCTTCAACATGGGCGCCATGAATACACCATCTAATGGGAATCCTTCTGCGACTAACCCCGGAGGTATGGCCGGTAGACCGGTTCGAAAGTTACCTAGTGGTGCTCGAAAGGGTCGGAGGAATTAAAAAAAAAAAAACCCTTAAACGCACGCACACACATATCCACTCACGCACCGACGTTGGCCATCGTTTACAGAACAAGCCCCTAAGAACATCCAGTAGAGACCTTTGATTGATGAATTTTCTCTTTTCGAACGGAGAACAAGTAGCATGCTGTTTTCCCCTATGACTTTATTTTTATTTTTATCCGATGAATATATATTGGGATCTCTTTTGTTGATCTCGTTTACTGAACCCTTTACTCATACACCCATATCCTTCTTCTTTTTTTTTTTTTTTGGTTATCAAGAGGTCCTTCGTCTCTCTCTCTCTCTCTCTCTCTCTCTCTCTCTGTCTCTCTCTCTACCAGTTATCCTCTAACGTTTTTTAGAAGTCGTTCAAGTTAGCTGACAACCCCCATGATCCTTAAAACAAAAATTGAAATCCGAGCGCAGAAGAATTAACACTACAAAAAAAAAAAGCCATCCAACAATGAAAAACGAAAAAAAAAAAAAATTAAAATCGATCCCCCTTTAACCTTTACTCCTCAACCTCCCCACTCTTCTCTAGCCTCTCTCTCTCACATCTGACTCTCTCCACCCCCCCCCCCCTCCAGTGACAAGATCAATCTATAATTCATCGAGCTTGATAATCTAGCCATTTATTTGCCCCCGTCCCCCCCGCCCCTCCCTCGATCGTCGATCGGGTCTTAGGGTCTTGCCTGCCGCTTAATCGTCGGTCTCGAGTCCTCTTTCGATCGTCGGCCGGACCCTCGAGCTCGTCGGGGGGGGGGGGGAGCGAGTGGGACGATCGGATGGGATCGGGGCATGAGAGACTGAGAGACTGCTGGTACCTACTAGGAGGAGTAGGAATTCTGAGAAGTCGAAGTGAGCGTCGGGGCAGATCGCAGAGGTCGAGTGGAGTGGATCTCTGAGCGCGGGAGCGTTGGACAGACGGCCGAAGAGGCGCGGTGACGAGGAGGTGTCGATCGAACCTCGAGCTTAGCTCTCTCGATCATCCGCCCTCGATCGTCGGGTCCGGACCGACTCTTAAGCTTGAAGGACTCGATGGGTGGGGGTCGTAGAGAGATTGAAGAACAGCTTGATCGGTGCCCTATCTTTGGGGGGGGGGTCTCTCTCTCTCTCTCTCTTCTCCTCCTCCTCCTCCTTCTTGTCGTCGTCGTCTCCTGACGACCGTGGCGACGATGATGACGAACGTAGGAGGGGACGAGAGGAGAGGAAGAACGGGCGGGATGGATAGATGGCGTGAGGTTAAATGTAGAGCGGGCGAAGGCGAAGAGAGGGAGAGAGAGAGCTGATGCATGCATGCATGCATCCATCCATCCATCCATCCATCCATCGCTATGGGCTAGGATCCCTCCCTCCTCCCCTCCGGGTCTGACTCGACACGAGCCCGAGGGAGATGACGACGGTCGTTCCAGTCTCTAGGCTCTCGACCTTTTTTTTTTTTTTTTTTTTTTTTTTTGAAATGTAATTTCGCATTATCGGATTGCACACTTGAATTTGAACGAGACATGTACCGCCTCTGCAGGCCAGAGGGGAGTGAATGGCGCTGAGCCAGCTCCGAGAGCGGAGATACAATTGTAACCGGGCAATCAACAAACATGAGAGAAGAAAGGAGAAAGAAAGAAAGAAAAAAAAAAAAAAAAGAAGAAGAAGAAGAAGAAGAAGAAGAAAAAAGGTAAAAGTTAAAAAGTAGCGGAAGTTAAGGGTTTCAGAGGAATTTGAAAACGATTCGTGCTGGTAATAAAACGAGCCATTGCGGAGAAGGCCCGCGGCACCAAAAGGAGTTGATGAAGCCGGTTCGGGTTAAATCTCAGACCGGACACCCGTAAATCCAAACGAAGTCGCCTGCGGTGTACTCGGAAAGCCTCGTAATGGTCGATGAAATGTACCACCGTTTCATTGAGTCTGCAAAAGGGGCAAAGCGGGTCAGTGCGCTGACGGATCCGGAAGAGGAAAGCATTAAGGGGGCAGTGGCCTGCTGCAAATTGGAAGATCAGGGAGGCGTAAGCTCTCGGAAGGGGGGAGGAAGTGTGAAGGGGGCCACACACCCCTTTCCCATGATCAACCGGGCAATCTTGTTTTTGTTCCCTCTCGTCATAAAGATCTCGGCGGCTGGGTCTTCAGCAGCGTTTTTTGCGAGCCTGTCAGCCAACTCGTTGCCCGCAATGTCAACGTATCCCGGACACCAAACTACGGTAACTCTACTAAAAGCGAAGAGGGCTTCCAAAGCCTCCTGAATCTGTAAAAAAAAAAAATGTACTGTCGAACCTTGGGGCTTCCAGGGTTTCGTAACCTCTCTATAACCCCACTATTATCCACAAAAAAAATGAAAAGCCTCCTACTACCAAACGGGCGAGCGTAGAGCCATTACCCGCCAGCCTGATTGCCGCAAGCAGCCCGATCGCTTCGCACTCGTGGTTTGATATAGTATCCCACGGACTGAATTTCAAAGGCGTAATAAGAGTTCGCTGCTGGGCAGAAAGCGGCCCCAGCTCCTCCTTTCTTGGAGTCGTAGGACCCATCGCAGAAGATGATTGTAGTCCCATCATCATTTGTCAGAGCAGATAACCAATCCAAAATCTGGGACTTGACTGATTCCTTGTCCCCCAAGCGGATGACCGCCCCGATTGTCCTGTGACCCGAACACGTCTAGCTTGTCCCAAGAGGATCTCAGTCAGCTTGCTACTATTTTCAGAGCAAGCTGCAAAAGTAACAGAAAGAGCATAAAAATAATAATAATAATAATAAAAAAAAAAAAAATTAACCTAAGAAGGAGTAGGAAAATCATAAATATTATTGTAAAAATCATTTCTACACCCAAAATTTGGTAGGGTCACTCACTCACTGACCCCACCCCAACGCTTGAAATTCAACTCCTTAAAGTTTTAAATAATTAAGGAAAAGAAAGACCAAAATACCATGGTACCACTATTGAACTCTTTGACCCATGTGAATATCTCACACCTACTGTCACCTATAGGTTTCACACCTAAAATTCAGTCAGAATTGAAGTGTTGTGTATATTTTAGGAGTTACAGACAGAAATGTGTTCTGTCACAATTCCTACACACAGCTGTGGCAACCAATGCACCCGGGCCCAGCTGAGCTACAGCTCTCTCACTCTGTCAAAGTCATCTACACAGCCCCAGGCCTCTGACAAGTATGCAGCCATGGGACTATGGGTTGACAAAGTGATAGGTGGCCTGAGAAACTTAGGTACCCCATCAACATGCTACAACCCACACGGGAACATTCTACATATGTAATAAATGTTCCCATGGATAGTAGATCCTCTAAAAGTACATAAGATTATATAAAAATACTTAAATAAACTTTTATACGTATTTGTTTTTAAATATAATTCAAAGTACCAAAAATGTCAAAAAATAAGACAATGACTACTTCTAAAAATATATTAAAATACTTCAATATACTATTATGAGAATTTCTAGACATCAACGTTTTTTGTGACATACTAAGAAAACTTATGATGTAAAAAGATTACATGAATACCCATGACTTACATTTTTTAAGTCATTATTTTAGTCAATCTACTGAATTTCAAAAATAAGGAGTAAAATCAATATCATGACTTTACTCCAAATATTTAATACATAATGAGAAATCACCTGACATCAGAATATCCATAGGAATGTCTATTAAAATATTTATTAACTTACTGGGAACATTTACTAAGGATAATTAATTAAATCATAAATAAAAAGGACAGATTAGTGTTATTCACACCTCCAAACATCAATTATAAAGTAGAATAATTCTCATACCCTGTGGAATTAGATGCTACCTGTGTTACAGCACCAAGAACACATGACAGGCTACCACTGGTTACCTTGCTAGCCTCAGTGTCTGTCCCTTTGAGCTCCTGTACCCCTCAGAAGGATATTATTGGGACTCCAAAAGCTATAAATAAAGAAGAGCTCTTTAGAGGATGTTGATACCCAGAGACCCAGTTATATTTATATCCAGACACTGTGCCAAGGTAATCAAATAATTATAAGAGATAATCAAGTGATTTATAGCTTAGTCTGATTCATAATATCCATCCTCAACCCTCTTTTTATCAATTTAAACTGCTGAACAACCTTATAAACCCCAGTATACAGGTTTAACCCATCAGTGCAAATCACAAACAGATACCCAAAGGATTTAATAATATACTAGTGAGTTTTATTATCCTTTCTCTGTCATGGCAGCTTGGTTACAAAGCCTTGCTACTCCACCTTGTATTTTATATACATATTATCTTTGGGTAAAATATCCTTTAAACTAAAGGGCTCAAAGTAACCAGGACTAGGTGTTTTCATACTGAAATCCCTGAAGAGAGGTGTTAAAGATCCCCAATATAATTTTGACCACTCTATAAAAATATTTAATAATCAATTTATCTATATTGATTTATAACAATAAACCATAACCAAACCAATTAACCTTGCAATAAGCTTTATCCAAATATTTTAGGGATTTTTACTGCATTTATTAAATAATATATAAATTATTTATTCTATCACCTCTGGGTGCTAAAGGATAGCAAGGGTCTTGGAATCCAGGAGGCTGAAAATCTCCTCCGGGTGGAGGTTCAGAGCCCTTGTTAAGATATCTTGGAAAATTGGAGAACCAGGAGAAAATCTGGGGTTTGGTGTTCCTGAGTTGGGACCATCCTGCAAAAAGATCTTGGCCGGGTTGTTTGATGAGGTGATAATACGTTTCCTACCATGAAAAGAGAAAGAACAGCATCTGATGATCTCCCAAAAGCCCATGGGGCCAAAGAGGGGACAAATGAATGATACCCCAGTGGTTTTGAAAACCCCAAGGAGGAAGACTCCTACCGCTTTGTCAGCCTTGTCCTCTAAAGCCTGGATTTTACCACTATTGCTACTTTTACCCCACACCAAGGCACCATATGATACCCTAGGGGCAAAGACCATCTGGATGAGCCTAGCTCTATTATCCAGGCCTGAGTTGGTTCTAGATGTTCCAAAAATCTTGAGTTTGTTGATTGTTCTAGTGGCTCTTAACTTCATCATCCTCAAATGTGGCAAGTATAGGAGTTTCCTGTCTAGAACAAAGCCCAGCCACTTAACCTCACACAAGGGGGGAAGAGGAGTGGAGACAAACTGGATCACCAGGAAAGGCCCCCTTCTCCAAGTCAGCCATATAAGTTGAGTTTTTGAAGGGTCAAAAATTGCCCCTGCCTTCTTACCCCATGCTAACAAACCATCACCCTCCTGTGTGATCATCCCCCCTGCAGCAGTTGGAGTCCTGGGGGCCACTAAATCTACAACATCATCAATGTAGCCAATCAAGCTCCTGTTGTCCTGTAGGGTGAGTGAGTGATTCAGCAAGCTGTTGTTATAAATGATGTACAGAATGACTGATAAGCGGGAACCCTGTGGTAGGCCAATCTCAGACTGGAACACGTCCAAGACGTAGTCCCCCAGACGTAAAACTGTAGCCCTGTCTGCAAGAAAGTCAGCAATTATTACAACAAGGTGAGCTGGTCATTTGGGGCCTCTGAGGTAATGAATCAATCTTGCTGGCCGCACTGATGGGTAAGCCAATTTCAAATTGAGAAACAGGGCTTCAACCACTTTACCCTTGTTCCACTTTTCCCAGACCCAAGAATCAGCCACAAAAAGAGCATCCTCTGTCCCCACACCCTTCCTACCTCCAAGATGTCCTTGAGCCAAAATTGTGTTCTCCTCTGCCCACTGTTTGATTCTCCTGGCCAGTATTAGCTCAAATAGCTTCCCCATAGAATTTAGCAGAGCAATTGGCTGGTATGCCAAGGGGTCCGTATAATCTGGCTTACCTGCCTTGCCAATGATAACTTTAGTGGCCAGCTTCCAGGCCTTGGGGAAAACACCATTGCAAACTGCCTCAGTGAAGATGGAAGTGAGAACAGGAACCATGTTATCCAAAAAGAGCTGGAGAAGCTTTTTCCTAATCCCATCTGTCCCACAGGCCTTCTTCTTGCATATTTTAAACAGGCCCGCAAGGGTTTCCTCAAGTAGGAACTCCCAATATATAGCCCGGCGGGAGGAGTCTTGGATAAATATGTTGGAGTTGTCAAATATTGTCCCCAGGGCTGCAGTAACTGAAAAAAGAATCTTAGCTTGTTTGGCCTTGTCATGGGAGAGATGGCCAGAATTTATCATAAGGGGTAGGATATTGCCCCCCATCTGGCGCGTATTAAAGAGCAGAATCAAATATATGGTGTCTGGACCTGGAGAAAAGAAGGCTTGCTCCCAGTCTGGCTCCTTCAGCTTGGCCACCAGAAGCAGGAAATACCTGTTCCAGTCACTATAACATTGCCTTGCTTCCTCTGACCTTGTCAGGATGAACCAGCTCCTGGCCCTACTTCAATTCCTAACAACAGGTCCCAGGGTTTTGGCCCACCACCATGACTTATGCCTATCATTATTCACTTGCTTCATTCCTCCAAGGGCTTGTTGGGTTCCCTGTAGACTCTCAGTCAATACCTGGAACCTGGATTCCAAAGGGAGATCAGGTCTATTGTAAGAGGAAACCAGTACCTACCTGGCAGCCATGACCCACCCCAGAGGGAGGCTTTTCCATTTGGGGGTCCCCCATTTGTAAGTCTTGAGAGGCTTTCCCCACAGAAGTTTGATAACAACACCTTGGTGATCCAAGCCATAGTTATCCACTGTAATTGTGACTCTCCTGGTGTGTTTTGATCCTAGAAAATTAGACCACACCTGGTCAATCTTTGAGACTTGTCCTGACCAAGAAAAGAAAGTGGGGAATCCCTTTGGTGAGGCAAATCAGAAACCCACAGCCAATAGGAGTTGCAACATGAATATTGCTTCAGGTTTGCGTTTGTGATAACCTGGGGGATTTCAGTGAGGATGGTGGAGATTTGAGTCCACAATTATCCAAGTTGGTATGGCCCTAGAGTTGAAGGTGGCCACCCATTTGTCCATGGTTATAAATGAGGGAAACAAAGGGGGGGAGTTATAAACATTGATGAGGCAGAGTGGGCAGGAGTCCATCATGATTTCTATTGCCACAAGACATTGGGAGCCTCCTTTGAGGATTTGGATTTGTGAGGATGGGACAGAATGCTTGACATAGAAGATCACCTTATGACAAGTAGACCATTTGTGGGGCAAATGTTCAAAGGCTGAAAAGGAAATCCAGGATGGGTGAGTCAGGGGGCAAAGGGTGTACAGGTTGAAACATGGTTCCTGGAGAGCCAGAAACTCAAAGTGTAGGGCTGCATTCAGTAAGTGAAGTGTGACAGATTTAGAAACATGACGGTTGAGTTGAAGAATTGAGAAAGAATCTTGGTCTAAGACTGGGCACAGGGCTGCCTCAGCTCTGGAAGCTAAAGTCAGAATGGTGTTGTCTTGGGGAGGGAGGGAAGATGGGGGGTTGGTGGTCAAGGGAATTGCGCCTGGAGATCTATTGGGGGTTGGGTTAAGGTGTTCTAAAATGATCAAGTTAAGGGTTGATTATCAAACCATCCCTTCCTGTAAGGGCAGAGAAAACTAAAGGGAGTGTGTTCAACGTTGCAGACACCTAGGGTTTTGTTCTTGAGGCCATCCTTGCACAGGACACATGTGGTCACACCACTTGGGCCATCTGGGCACTTGTTTGTTGAATGTCTGCCATTGCACTTGGCACATCTGGGGGCTTCCCTGCACCACTTACCCAAATTGCCCATACGTAGGCACTTGAAACATTGTGGCAGGTGGTGTTTAAAATTTTTGGTTCAATCATGATTGAAATGGAGAAAGATTCCTGAACTTTCTACTCTGATGGCTAGACCAAGGGCTGGGGGGACCTGATCCCCCTTCAGCCCACTCTTTTTGATGGATTTCCTAGGGCAAATCACGTCCCAGGCAACCAGCGGGGGATCTGACCACCCCTGCTGGTCACCTAGGTAGGAAAGAGGGGGGGAGGTGGCATGCCTGCCAGTTACATCCCCCCCATGTAAGTTTGAGACCAGGCCCAGCTGAGTCCTGGGTCCCACATGGCCCATATGAGGGGCCAGGGGCTGGTTGCATGAGGTAACCAGCTGGTAAGTATGGTCAGAGGGGTAACAGGGCTGGTTGTAAGAGACAACCAGCCAGGGTATGAACAGAAACAAGGGCTGGTTCAGCGCAGTAAGGGCAAAAACACCAACTTTGACTTGTAAAGATTGGTCATAGGGGTTCAGGGACTAATTCCAAGTGGGCAGAGTAAGCCCAAACCAATTAGAAAGGCTTGTAGAGCCTGTAGAGACCATTTGGGGCGGAATTTTTGCCTTTTGCTTGTCACATTACATGAGAACCACATGGGCACCATCTTTTTTATTTAAGGAGCTCTTCTCCCTGCTGTTTTACATCCATTCATTCACCAATTCATTCACATTCACAAGTGTGCCATTGCCTCTGAATCATATTAAGGATCAATCATAAGACATTATTTTCTCAGAATTTCTTTTGCTTTAAGTACTGCTCTTTGACTAAGCTTGTGGGCCAATAATTCTCACACATTATCAGTACCATCATCATCATTACTTAGAAGCAGAATAGAACCTTATAACTTACTCTGGACAACCTCAAAGACCTCAAGGTTTCCTAGAAGATGTCCTATATCCCAGAGTCCAGCTCCACCAAGATTGTTTTGAATGGTCAAAACTATAGTGCTTGGTCTGTCTTAATGGACAGTGAGCTGGACAACATTTTTTGTGGGGAGATTATGGATGCAGATGACACTTTGATCAATTCAGAGGTGGAGAAGAAGTCCTATCATCTTATTCTTAGACATCTGGATGAGAGTCATATTGCATGGGTTGCTGATACTCTCAAAGAGGAACATAAGAGGATGGGGAGTTTTTCATGGAAAATGCTCAAGGCCAAGTATGCTGGTGATTCTGTTCATCAAAACGGTATTGCTTTCAATAAATTGTTCAAGTTGAAATTTGTCAACTGTAAAAAATTTGTGGGGGAGGCAAGATCAACTATTGCTAAGTTTGATTCATCTGGGCTGAACATGGATCCCAAGTGTTTGTCACTCTTAATTCTTCAAAAGATACCAAAAGAATATGAGTCCTTGGTTAAGATTATATCTCAATTGGAACCCATTCCTGGAGAAAAGGATGTGCTTAGAAGGATTGAAAAGGATGATCTTCAATTCAAAATGAAGGAGGGCACAGGAACTGCTCTGGTGGGCAAGACAGGAAAATCAAGGAAGAAGGCAAAGGCCAAAATGGATTTATCAAAGGTCTTGTGTTATAATTTTCAGAAGAAGGGGCCCTATGAAAAGGATTGCAAGGAGGCCAAGAAGAGGAAGAAATCTAAGGAAAGTGAAAAGGAAGACAAAGAGGTCAACCTTGCCATGGAAAATGTTGCTATGGTGGCAGTGGATTTTCAAATGGAACAAGCTGTTGAGTAACAAGTCCCCAACAATAGGCCAAAATTGATGACAATCAAGAGATGGACTTGATTGATTATGAAGTAGGTAATCTTAACCTTGATGATAAGAACTTATCATTGGCTGATAATTCTTCTTTCCTTGTAGGAGGATTGAAGGAGGAGGTTCTTGTTTTGATTGATTCTAGTTTTACAGACCACATGTTTTTTGAGCCAAATTTGTTTTCAAATCTTAGAGATTTTGATGGTGTTGTAAATATTGGCCAAAAAGGAAGAACAATTTAAATTAAAGGAATTGGAAAAAGATGATCTTGCAAATCACTTGGGTTTCAAAATATCTCTTGATAAAGTGTTCTAAGTACCAGATTTGCCTTATAACCTTGTGTCTCTTGGAGTTCTCTGGAAAAAAGGTTTCCAGATTTGTTATCTTAAAGAAGATAAGTTTGTTATTGATTTGAATGGGAGAACTATCCTGAGTGGACAAGTTCAGAATAAGTTGCTCTGTGCAAACTTGTTCAAGTTTTCAGCTCTGAGCATTGTTTCTCACAATAGAAGTGGCCAAAAGGTAAAGGACAACAACTGTGGAAGTTGTAATTTAGGTGCCAAGACCAGGAATGTGTTTTTAAAGAGTAGAGACCGCACAGAAGTTCCTAGAGAGGAATTTTCCATTGATTTGGCAGGGCCATTTTCACCAGTGTCCCTTGGGGGGGCAAAGTACTTCATAAATTTGGTTGATACAGCAACTAATTATAATTGGGTGAAACCAATAAGATCAAAGGATCAGACCACAGAGGAGGTTTCAGTAATCTTAAAAGTCTGGAAACAGAATGGTTTGATGAGCAAGATAAAGAGGTTTATGACTGATGGAGCGGGTGAGTTTGTGAGTAAAGAGTTTGAGAAACTGTTGAATGATGATGGTATCACTCATATAGTTACTACTGCAAGTACTCCATAAAACAATGGAATAGTTGAGAGGATGAATAGGACTCTATTGGAAAAAGTCAGAACTATCATGGCTCAATCTGGTTTGCCAAAGTTTTTATGGGCTGAGTTTGTGTGCACAGTGTGTCTGTTGCACAATATTGTAAGTGTTAATGGGAAAAGTCTGCATTATCAGTTTTGGAAGTTGTACCCCAAAACATCACACCTAAGAAAAATTGGTGGCTGAGTGTATTATAGTGTCCACCATAATGAAATGGTTGGAAAGTTAGATCCTAGAGCCAGAACAGGGGCACTTGTAGGCTATGATTTAATAAGTAAGTCATACAGGATTTATTGTCCAGGGACAAGAAAGGTTATCCATAGTAGGGATTTAAAATTTGAAGAAAGTACCTTTCCACTCAAAAGGAGTGAAGATAGTGCTGTTCTGAAATCACAGCAGGAAATAGAATTAGAGCCTATTTCACTAGCAGATGCTGTAGAGAATATCATTAGTGATGATGTTGAGATGGCAGACGTGCCACAGGAGGGTTCAGTACCCACTTCAGGGGAATCTGTGGAATCAGAACCTGATCAGCCTCCACCTCCAGTTAGAAGGAGTGGAAGGAGTAGGATACCTGTAGATAGGTATGGGGAATGGAAGTCCCATTATGCTTCTGCAGAATATGAAGAAGATACTTTTTGGGAAAAATGTATTCTTAATGAGATTCTACAGTTAATTTCAGAAATGGGTAATAGGGTCAACCCAAATAGCTTTGGCCAAGCTATGAATTCTGATGATAGAGCCAATTGGAAGAGATATATTTTTGAGTAATTTGATTCTCTGGAAAATAATAGTGTGTTTGAAGTGGTTAAGCAGGATTTAGTTCCAAAAGGAAATACCATTGTTGGGTCTAGGTTAGTGTTGAATAAGAAGTTTGATACTAATGGAGTTTTGAAAAGGTTGAAAGCTAGATGCATTTCACAAGGCTTCAAACAAAAAGAGGTTATTAATTATCAAGAAAAATTTTTTCCAACTGGAAGGCTGTCCACCTTCAGGTACATCATTGCTTTGGTAGTGGAGTTGGGTGAAGAAATCAGACAGGCTGATTTTGTGACTGCATACTTGAATGCAAAACTTGGAGGAGAGGAGACTGTTTATATGTCAATTCCTGACGGTTTCAAGGAATGGCTGGTAGAGAACAAGCCAGAAACTATGAAGAAAATCTGTGTGAGAATTTTTCTCTCAGAGGATAAAGGAGAATATCTCCTCAAGCTGTGTAGATACCTGTATGGATTAAAGCAAGCAGCTAGGTCATGGTATAACACCATGAGTAAGAAAATGATTGAGATTGGTTTCAGGAAAAGTGAGGCTGACCCTTCTCTCTTTGTGAGAAAGGATGCAATTTTGTTTGTATGGGTTGATGAAATTTTCATTATTGGGAATGGTAAAGAGAGATTCATGGAGGCACTCAAAAAGGAGTTCAAGATAAAAGATCTTGGCCTGGCACAACAGGTTCTGGGAATGAAAGTTAGTAAGAGCAATAATGGGATCAAGTTGGATAAAAACCATTATGTGTTAGCTCTAATTAAGCAGTATGGCTTAGAGGATGCAAAGGAGTTTGGTACTCCAATGCAGTCTAACCTTTGGTTAGAAAAGTCTACAGATGAAGAGCATCTGGAGTTTGTGCAATCCAGGAACAATTATAGGTCAGCTATTGGATTGCTAAATTATTTGGGGCAGTGTACAAGGCCAGATATTTCTTATACAATTGGCATCTTGTCACAACACTTAGAGAAACCAAGCATGAGGCATTGGTCTGCGTTTAAGAGAGTTATGAGGTATCTTAAAGGAACAAGCAGTCTGGGAATGCAGTTTTCAAAGTCAGCAAATTTTGATTTTGTTGGTTATTCTGATGCAAGTTGGGCAGATGGTAACACTAGGGAATCAACAAGTGATTTTGTATTTTTTTAGGAAAGAATCTAGTGTCATGATTGTCTAAGAAGGTGTCAGGAATATATCTTTCATCAACAGAAGCAGATTACAGAGTGTACCTGTCAGCCTCACAGGAGGCAAAGTGGTTGAGAAAGGTCTTAGAGGATACTCATAAACCACAAGGGTTTGCGTTGTTGTATTCTTATAATCAGAGTGCCATTGCATTGGCAGAAAACCAAGTGTTCCATTCAAGAACAAAACATTTTGATTTTTATTATAACTATATACATTATGCAGTGAACTGCAGAGAGATAGTGTCACATTACAAGCCCACTGGAGCAATGATTGCGGATATCTTGACTAAGGCGTTAGATAGAAACAAACATCAAGGTTTTGTGTCTAGTATGTGCATGGCATCCCTTTTGGATTAAGGGTGTGTGTTAAAATACAGATGCACTCATGTAATGTGCAGATTATTGTGTAATCCAAATGGGCCTCCAAGGCCCATTGGACATCACGTGGGCCACGTGGGCCTATGTGGATGTTATTGGTTTTGGGCATTTGTGCACCAAAACACATTTTCTAGGTCTTTTGGGACACGGGCCTTTATGGGCCTGCCGGGGTGGATGGGCCACCTCATCCAGACAGGCTTATCAGGGCATAACCGGGCCCAAGCTTTATTTTGGACATACTTGGCCAGACGGGCTGGCCCGCCAAAGTATGTATTTTGTGGTCTTTGGGCCTTGGCGGCCCATTGGGGCCGCTGCCCATGTTTTGGCCACTTGTTTCTCTCTGGGGCCCAACGGCCCACACAGGGCCATTGTATGGGGCAGGGGACTCCATTTGGAGTCCTCCCACCCACTGTGTGTGGGGCCGCGGCCCCAGTTGCGGCCGCAGTGGCTGCCAGCCCCTGCCTCCCTCCCCCCCCTTGTTCAGTTGTGAGGGGGAGGGAGGATGGCTGGTCCTCCCCCTCATTGAGGACCAGCAAGAGGTTGGTTGCATGTGGCAACCAACCAGGGTGGGGTGGATTTCATCACCCTCCCACCTGTTGGTGGTAGAGGGGATGATGCAGTGGGGGGGACCTGATCACCCTCCCGTCAAGCAAAGCGGGGTGCTCTCCCCCCCCCCCCTGTTACCAAGGGGGAGGCGCCAAGGGCTGGGGGGACCTGATCCCCCTCCAGCCCACTCTTTTCAATGGATTTCCTGGGGAAAATTGCATCCCAGGCAACCAGCAGGGGATCTGACCACCCCTGCTGGTCACCTAGGTAGGAAAGAGGGGGGGAGGTGGCATGCCCGCCAGTTACATCCCCCCATGTGAGTTTGAGACCGGACCCAGGTGAGTCCTGGGTCCCACCTGGCCCATATGAGGGGCCAGGGGCTGGTTGCATGAGGTAACCAGCCGGTAAGTATGCTCAGAGGGGTAACAGGGCTGGTTGTAAGAGACAACTAGCCAGGGTATGAACAGCAACAAGGGCTGGTTTAGCCAAGTAAGGGTGGAAAAACCAAATTTGACTGGTACAGACTGGTCATAAGGGTTCAGGGACTTATGCCAAGTGGGATGAGTAAGCCCAAGCCAGTTAGCAAGGCTTGTAGAGCCTGTAGAGCCCATTTGGGGCGGAATTTTTTGCCTTTTGCTTGTCATTACATGAGCTCCACATGAGCAACATCTTTTTTATTTAAGGAGCTCTTCCCCCTGCTGTTTTCCATCTATTCATTCACCAATTCATTCACATTCACAAGTGTGCCATTGCCTCTGCCTCATATTAAGGATCAATCATAAGACATTATTGTCTCAGCATTTCTTTTGCTTTAAGTACTGCTCTTTGACTAAGCTTGTGGGCCAATAATTCTCACAAGCCATTCTCAGATGTAATATGTGCCAGCTCTGTATTGAAGGTGATATTAAAATTCCGGGGGACGCCATGGGCCATGACGGAGGACGTACAAGGGGTGGCTTCCAAGTCTGGGTGGACTTCCTTTGACCAAACATGTTTGTTTTTCATCAGCAACTTCTGATGCTCTTTGTTGTGAGTATAGAAAGAAAAATCCCCAGAGGGGAGGAATTAAGTGCCTCTTATAGATACCAGAGCACCATTGGCCTTTGCAACCAATCTAGACAGAGCCTTGTTAGCGGTTTGCACCAGGGCCCAGCTTGGGAGCTCCTTCAAGGTAGTGTTATTTGGGTTGGAATGGATGAGGACCCGCTTTGGGCGGAGGCTGGGGAGAGTCAAGCGCAAGGGGGAGAGAACCGTGGTTTTGGTGGGATAGCTGAGAGAGTTGTAGCAGCAGCTTTAGCAAAGGAGCAAGGTGGGTTACCTGGGGGAGGGTAAGCTTGGCCACCCAAAGCCAACTTCTGTTGGAAATCAGCAAGGCCAGTAGCCAACAACTCCATCATTGTGTTCATCCGGTCAATGGTTTCCTCCAGCCTTATTCTGGCCCAATTGGACTTGTCAACCAGGTTGATTATCATCTGGAATAAACAATTTTCAATCTTCACCAATCCATCCAAGCCAAAAATCAAACAGTCCTGAGCAAGCTCCTGCAGGATAGATGCTAACCCAGATGGTGGAGGTACAGAGATTGGGGGGGAGATGTTTGGCCAGGCGCTGGGAATGTCGGATGTGTCCATGGATGAATCATCATCCACTGGATTCAGTGGCTGTAATGCGGGCATATGAGCCTGTGATAGAGGCACGTTCAGTTGGGGAGAAGAGAGGGCAAGAGGGGGGAGGGAAAGGGCAGGCTTGTGAAGCGGAGGGGATATTCTAGTATAAGGCACAATAATGAGGGTTTCAATGTTATGGTTCCAGACAGAAGCCTGCTCTCAACCTTGATTGACTTTGCCATCACACTGACACACACACAGCCGCCCAAAGAAAAAAAAACGGGTTGAGTAGTCTGAGAGATACTCTCTCACCCTCTCACACACACAATATCTACACACACACCCACAGAGAGAGAGAGAGAAGAAGAAGAAGAAAAAAAAGGCATTCAAAAGATTGATGGGTAAGCCAATTGAGTCCCCAAGCGGTTCTTGGGATTGGCTCTTGGCTTCTCACAAGATCCTTCTGGATCAACTAGGATCCATCCATCCATCTTCCAATCTCACTCCACTCTTTCTCTCTCTCTCTCTCTCTCTCTCTCTCTTGCCTCCTTCCCCCTTCCCCACCTTCTTCTTCTTTTTTTTTTTTTTTTTTTTTTTTTTTTTTGATGGATGGATTAATTTTGATTATTATTATTATTTTTTATTTTTTTGGTATTTAGTCAAGTGGCTTGGGATCTGACTGATTTATCCTTCCCATATCAGTGCCCGACAATGATCCTCAAAATTGACTGATTTTTTTTTTTTTTAAAAAAAAAAAATACATCAACAAAAAAAAAAAACTTCAACTGTTTGAATTTTTTTTTTTGATTTTTTGGTGGGAGAGACCATGGGGGGGGGGTGGGGGGGCTTCAGTGGTCTGAGAGGCCAGAGGAAGAACTGGTTAAGATGAATCCTGATGATGATGAGGAGGAGGAGGATCCTCATTGGTTCAAGTTCAAAGCTCAGATCAGCTTGAGGTTTGATCAGAATCAAATCAAGATGGATACCCAAACCTGGTTTAGAGCTGATCCTTAGGTGAGAGAAAAATGTGATGAATTGGTTGATTGGATAGAATTTCATCATATTCTTCAAGAAAACAAAAGGATTCTTGATCAGAAATATTGAGATCTATTTCTGAATTATTTTTACACCATCCATAATCATCATCATCATCATCATTAGTCTCTTTGTTTTTTCTTCCTGCTTTTTTTGCTTGCCCATCATCCTCAGATCAACATGAATCATTCTTGGATCAATTTCTGTGTGAAACATTTTCCTTACATTCATGTGAGTTTTAATGGTGGTTTTGATTTTTTTTTTTTAAAAAAAACAAAAAGAGAGAGAGAGAGAGAGAGAAAATATGGATGTATAAATTTGACACCATAATCAAGTCAAATTCCAATAAAAACACCAAACCTTTGGGATCCTTTGAAAGTATTATTGAAAACTTCAAAAATCCAGCTTTTAGGATTTGAAATACAGAAAAAAAAAGAAAAAAAGTGTCAACAGATAATTTTTCTTTCTTTCTTTTTTTTCAAAAAGAGAAAAGAAAAAAAAAAGAAAAATTCTAAAAGAGTCACATGTCCATAAAAAATCTAATAAATAAATAAAACAATGAAGAAGAAAAAAAAGGAAAAGTAGAAGAAAAAGGGGGGAAAAGTCCCAGAGAATAATTTGAAATATATTGGAGAATGGAAAGGGATGGTACTCATAATCATGATGATGAATGTATGAGAAGAAATTTGATGAGGATGATTATGATAAATAAAAACACATCAAGATGATGATGGTATAAAAACAAGATGATCATTGAAAGATCAATGCTAATCCAAATGATTTTGAAATATAAAGATCAGTTTGAAGTTCTGAAATCATGAATGGATGATACATTTTTCTGAGAAGGATGATTGAAAGAAATTGATCACAAAAAAATCAAATGAAAATCTATAAGACTAAGATCCTCTGAGCTTGAGGTGATGATGATAGTAATCAGGATCAGGATAATCATTCAACCAACCAATCAATCAATCAATCAATCAAAAAAAAAGTTAAATAAAATAAAATAAAATAAAATAAAATGATCATCATAAGCTATATAAGAATATAAAAAGATTGAAAAACTTCCCACACCTCACCCAGAATTGAGGTCCTAGGATTGGTACTCATTCATCAATGTCATCATGTATGCACCCCTTGCATCCAGTTCAGTCCTCCCCCCCTTTTTTTTTCTTTTTTTTTGGTCTGTTTTTTTTTTTTTTTTTTTCAGCCACTCCTTTTTTTTCAATTGACTTTTTTTCTCTTTGGCTATCCGCTCTTTTTTTTTTCTGTCTGCTTTTTTTTTCCAGTCTGCTTCTTTTTTTTTTTTTAAAAAAAAAAAATGCAAATACAAACTGATCTGTGTACATAGATAATAAGGTTTCATAACTTTCAATAACATCTTTGTATGTTTATAAGGTTTGCGTGATGTATGTATGTACATATGTAAGTTTTTTTTCTTTTTTGATACTTTTCAACTACCTCTTTGTATGTATGTATGAGGCTTCTTTTGTACTATCACACACATACAGGACTAATGCACGTAACAAGGACAACACATGTAGCAAGGAAAACACATGTAACAAGGACTGTAATAGAGGGCATTGACAACACATGTAATGAAACCTAATTCCTCACTTGGCTTGAGCTTTTTTTATCATTTACATAAACCCCCTTCCATCCCACTTTTATTTGATGTACCTACCAGCAGGAGAAAAAATAATTGCAATATGGCTGGAAGGGATGGTATTTCCTGCTTATTTTCAATGGGGGACCAAATAGCTGCAATATGGCTGGAAGGTATGGTATGTCCTCTGTATTTTAAAAAGGAGACAAAATAGCTGAAATATGTCTGGAAGTTATGGTATGCCCCGTTTGTTTTCTGATTACAAAAGTGAAGTTTTTCTGATTAATTTTCATTACAAACAGGTAATGATCCTTCTCAATTGACCAATAGAGATGTCACAATTCGGAACTCAGATGGCTACTTGAGGAGGAGGATTGAACTGAGAAAATTGTATGACCCTCTGCATTTTCTTTTTCATACTTGGGGTGAATTGGTTTGTTTTGAAGAATTGAAAGAAAAACCAGGGAAGAATAGGTTCACTGCCATCAATTATTATTCAAATTTTCCATCATTTTTTCATCCTGATGATTCAATTTCGCACTGGGTTGGTTGTCTGTTCCAAAAATATTTTTTTGAAGAATACATAAAGATTGAGAGATAAAGATTATCCTATGATTTTCATCATGAAAATAATCTAAGGGTTAGGCAGTTCTATGGTTTTTTGGATACCATCAACATTGGTGTTGAGATGTGTCAGGTAACAGGTGATTTTATTTTCTATTCCTTATACAACTGTCAGAGAGGATGCATTGTCCAAGGGTCTAATGGAGCGCAATCAACATTTGGAAACAAAAATGCAAGAGGCTGAAGAATATCTTCAAACTTCTGAGCCAAGGAAGTTGTTTGGAATGCTTTTATCACTTTTTAAGCCTGCAGAACTGCTTTTCCTATGCAATTTTCCCTTCAATTCTATGGTTGATATTTAATTAATTTTGGAATCTAAGACCAAAGATTTCTCAAAAATGAAATATCAAGATCAATATTTTCAAAATTTTGGCACAAGTGTTGAAGTGGTGTGGTGGAAATTTATAACTGTGGGATTGGGAACTGCACCACAGGCAGCGCACTCAGCATTGGGTGAAAAGTTGGCACAGCATTGGATGTGTGGAAGGCTCAGTATTGGCTGCTGAAGGCTCAGAATTTGGTGTTTGATTGGCTCAGCATTGGCTGCAGTGGATCTGCAATCTGCTCAAAGGAAACAGACCAAGAAAAAAAAGCATATCCATTCAGGTTTGCTGGTGTTTCTAGTTTGTGGAAGCAGGAGCAGGATGATTGTGCAGGGCTATCCAGGGAGGAAACCCAAAGACAGACACATTGGGAAGATGCAGAAAGGCATGGGGTTCTCCAAGTAGGGCGCGGGAAAGGAAGCACCATGAGAAGTACAACCCCAGATGAACGTAATGGAAGGCCAAAATTGAGGGCTGAAGAGGGTGGGAGCTGAGGGTTGCTTGTTCTCAATTGTTTGTGTACCAAGGTTAGGGTTGAGAGGGAGGTTGTAATACCTTGCTCTCAACTCCAAGTTGTAGATATATCATCAGAGCACATTGGAGACCAGCTCTGTGAAGGAAGGAAGGAAAGAACTCTCTGTATCTCTTTTTTTTTCTATCATTCTCCCTCTGCCTCTCTCAGTTTGAAAGTTTGACGGCGCTCTCAGCTCCTTACAGAAACAAGGGACCAATAACTTCCAAACCTTGGAGACAACTTCAGGGGTTTACAGAAACAAGGGACCAATAAATTCCAAACCTTGGAGAAAACTTCAGGGTTATTCACCTCTTTTTTTCCACAGCTGCTTTTCCTGATCTTCCAAGACTTGATCAATCAGTAGATTAAACAAGGAACAACAGGAAATGGATCCTTGAGGAAGAGAAAAATTCTCTTATAAATCAATCAGATGTGAGAAATACCTCCCTTCTGAATCACAGTAAGAAGAAAATATTTGATCTGATAATTAATGCATGTAGTTAAAAGGCTACTTCCAGACCTCAGGTATTCCAACCTACCTTTTTGAGGGAAGTTTATGGTCTTTGGTGGATACTTGGGGAAATTTATAATAAATTGTTTATTCAAGTTTGGTTAATTTTTCTTTCTGGAGATATTTCCAAGTTTTGCAACTGAGCACCAGAATTTCTTACTCAATTTTGGAGATGGTCTGAAGAATATAGAGGTTTTGAAAAAAAAATTGCTTCCTGAAAACCTGGTAATTCATGGCTATAGGGAAGATCAAACTTTGGATGGATTGATAAGGGATTTTTTTCCAAACTTGCACCATTGCTACCTTGAAAATGGTTATCTAATGGACCATTTTATTTTCCAAACTATGAAGAAATTACAGCCATGACTCTGTTGAAGATAACATTAAAAATCTATGCTAAAAATGGCTTCTCAAAAATTTATTTCTTCCCTTCTTTCCTCCTCAAAGCTTGAATCTGAGGGTTGGTGCCCCTATAATGATTATGAGGAACATGGACTGGAAAATTGGATTTTGAAATGTAAATTGCTTGATTTTTTTCTGATTGAGAAGCAATTTTATATTTTCAAATATTACAACTGGTGATTAAATAGGAAGGCTGGTTTCCATTACCCACATGCCCTTAGTTACTGAACCTGATGAAAATTTCCTCCCTTTCAAGAGGATTTTCAACTAGTTTCCAGTTGATTGGGCTTTCTCATTGAGAATCAACAAACCTCAAGGTCAGAAATTCTCAATTTTTTTTTATCTGCAAGGTTCAGTGTTCAGCACAATATGGTCAGTTATATGTAGCATTTTCAAAGATGAGATCCAGCCACTCAACAAGGGTTGTGGTCACACATCAAACTGACAACCAAATTTAATTTTAACCTGATGAAATTTTGTATGTAAACTGAGTTTTTAATGTCTATACATGCAAGAAAATGGTGCATTTGAAGCTTATATTTTGGTTTAATTACTCCTATATCAATAAATTGAGCTTAGCTTGACCATGATTCAATTGAAAATTAAAAAAATGTTTTTACTTCTCACATTTTTCCAATCAAGCCACATTCCATTCCCTATCCAAATTCTTAAATTTAAACTGAGTTTTTAAAAGTTAGTCCTATATCAATAAATTTACATTAGTTTAACCATTATTTAAAGTGAAAAATTGTTTTATTTGTCACATTTTTCCAATAAAACCACATTCCATTTCCTATCCAAATCATTAAATTAAAACCAGTCCCCAAATTTGGGAGCAATACTCTAGTTAAATAATAAAAAGAAGCATATCAAGATGAATTCAAACCATTAAATTTAAATTATCTAGTATTTTTCATGATTCTTAGTGATTCTTATACTACTGTGTTTATTTTAGCCCTTTTAATTTTTGATCATCACAATCATCATTTTTTTCAATTATCAATTTTAATATTTTTTTTTGATATTTTTATATTATTTTTTCTGTTTTCTACCATTTTGATTGTTTTCATTAGTTTCTTTTTCTATTCCTCAAATTGGTTTATCCTTCATAATTTTCTGATAGTTGTAAATCATTTTATGATTTTCTTTTTCTTTTTCTTTTTCTTTTTCTTTTTCTTTTTCTTTTTCTTTTTCTTTTTCTTTTTCTTTTTCTTTTTCTTTTTCTTTTTCTTTTTCTTTTTCTTTTTCTTTTTCTTTTTCTTTTTCTTTTTCTTTTTCTTTTTCTTTTTCTTTTTCTTTTTCTTTTTCTTTTTCTTTTTCTTTTTCTTTTTCTTTTTCTTTTTCTTTTTCTTTTTCTTTTTCTTTTTCTTTTTCTTTTTCTTTTTCTTTTTCTTTTTCTTTTTGTTTTTCCTTTTTCTTTTCTTTTTCTATTTCATTTCCTTGTTGTTCACTGATTTCATCCTTACAATTATTATCTGAATGTTGTTGTATTTTTCTTTCAATTTTTTTTTCCCTTTACAACCATGAAGGAAAAAATAACACAGAAATTTGATGAAGACCTGCAATTTGAAATAGTATCAAATAGGAAAAATAGTTAATCAATTAGCTACAGAGTTTCCTGAAGTTTCAGTTGAATTTGGTAGACTTGAATATCATCTTTGATCCATGCACCAAGTTGAATTATACTCAAAATACCTTTTTTACACACACCAAGATACCTTTTAATCCAAAGAGGATAATCAGAAAAAATACATTCCAAGAGGATGAAATGAAATTTGACCAAGAAAAATGAATTCTTAATTATTAGGGAATTAACATGGAGCTTTCCAACCAAGAGTAAAATCAAATCAAAAATCATCAAGAGAACAAGAATCTCCTTCACCAGCAGGATGGTCAAGAAACCAGCCTTTTTTAATTTGATCCTTAATGGCCAAATTACAAGCAGACCTCTTCATTTGATTCTGGAATTTTGTTTGTCATCAAATAATCTGAGCCCTTCATCTCAGCATGTCTTATGTACCTTATTTAAAAATCCAATCCTATTGGTTAATTTTTTTTTAAAATTTCTCTATTCATCTGCTTATCCCATTTCTTTCTTAACAAGTCTGAATATTAAATTCTCATTTGAATTTTTTACTGTACGTTAGGATTTTGAAAGTAGCTTTTTTTCCCAGTTAATTTGATTTTTTTTGTTTCTTGTCTTCATTCTTCCTGATCTTTTATCTCTGAATATTTCTGAAACCATAAAACCACAATGTGTATCTCATTTTTGGATCTGGGAAATTGAACTTAATACTTCCTAAAACTCCTTCAACATGCACACAAGAATAAAAGTCTCAGAAGAATCATTCCAAAGGTCTTATCACATCCATTCATTCACAAATATTTATTTACTATAGCCATCAAAAAATTAACAGCAGAAAGCTTTTCCCCACCTCAGTAAGATTATTAAAAGCCTCAAATTGGGATTCAATGCACTAATTAATCCTACAGGAAATTTTAAGGTTCTCAACTCATAAATTTAGAAAGTAAAATTATATACAAACTCAATAATCTAATCTTGGATTGAACCAAAAATTAAAAACCTATTATAGAGATTGTTTACATTTATCACTTGCAAAACAATCATTTTTTCAGAAATAGTCTCACTCAAATCGCAGGGACTGTTTGTTTCTAAATTAACTATCTTACTAGATCTATCTTGTGTTAGTTTTCTGAAATATTTCTAATGTGATCTTCCTCCCTTTATTCTTTCTTATAAAAAACTCACCATGAATAATTTGATGTCACTTGATGGCAAGTGTCATCAAGGAATTTCTGGTTGAAGCTTTCTCAAGTCTACACAAAAAGCTATGTCAATTTTCCAACAAGGTTTTTAGTGAAAAGTGACTGTTCCATTGAGCTTTGTTGAAGATTTACTTGAGCTTATTCATTTTTTGGGGCTGAGCTCCTTGATTTTTGTTATCTGAAATAAATAAAAAAACATTCTTGTTCTGTTCTCCAACCTGATTTCTCACACCTTCTATTGGATGCAAAATTTATTATCAATATATTCTTATGATATAACATGAAAATCACTATTTGACAAATTATTATAACTGCTTCTGACCACTTGAAGATCATTTAAAATAAATTTTAAAATATCAGATTTGTATATTCCCTTCTCAATTAATTTTTAAAAATCTTTTGCAAAAAGAAATGGCAAAGAAAAAAATTGACAGAAGAAAAAAATCAGTGCATTCTTATTACCTTTCTTATATCAAGTAAACTGAATTTTTTTCAAAGAATTAGAATTTTTGGAATATTATTATTATGCTAAAATAGGAATCCACATGTAGCAATTGATCATCAAATGTTAAGTTTCAAGCTGAATAAAAGACCCATTTGTAAAATAAAATTTATTTTAGCTTCAGGTTCAATGTCAATATTTGAGTGTGAGGATAATAAGTTTAAATTTAAACAGTGAAAGAAAATCCATACAAAATTTTAAAAGAGTAAAGCCAACAGGAATTATTTGAGAGTTGGAGTTAAAATGAAAGCTATGTATTATGATGATTAGAAGACTTTTTTTTTTTAAAAAAAAAATCAAGTTTTAAATAAAATTCCTTTGATATAAATGATAAAGAATTAATAATTAAAGTTCATGCTCTCAAGAGATTGTTATTATTACTGTGAAACTGATTAAAAATTCCACAACTACTCATGATTTAAATAAAAAAAAATAGGTGTAAGGATAGATTGAGGAATATTAAGAATTTCTAAAAGTAAGAGTTGTATATTCTTGGAGATGATCATTTCTATCTTGGAAAGAACTGACCAGAGGTTAATTGTGTGTGCTCTGTTAATTGTTTGATAGTATTTGAAGAAATAATTATTGGTTAATTACCCAAAACCAAGGAACAGAAAGCAGACTGAGGAAACAGGAGCATGATCAGAAAAACAATGAGCAGTGAGAATGAAAACAAGTAGCACTTAAAATGAAACTAATGACTGATAGCCTCATCAAAGCAGGTAAAAGAAAAGGTGAGTCTCACCAGGCAGGCATGGCAGGTAAGTTGTCTTCTTAATTGGTGTAGGGATGAATGAAAATGAAGTTGTTGAGTTAGTTGAGCTGGAGTGTTGATATAAGTCAATGAGGGTGAGACTTTATTGAATGAGAAAAGAATGTGGCGTGTAGATTAATAGAGGAGAAAAAGAGCATGGTTTGATGCTCATCAAGAGTTGAAGTGATAAGGCGGGGGTTTAAGTTGTGAGGTGGTGAAGTTGTAAAATTTAGTAGTTTTGGTCAAGGTTTTAGTTGTGCAGCCCTGACATTCCAACACCCCTCCATTCCTGATGAGACTCACTCAGAGTAGTATTATAGAGAGAGAAGACAAAAGAAACATGCAACTGGACAACAAAGAAATGAAAAAGAAAATGAGAAAGAAATAGGGAACAAAAATTTTGAAAGAAGGAAAGATCATTTGCTTTTGGCAAAACACTTCACAAGGAGCTCAATGCTCTGGGAATTGCAGGCTTTAGTTAGAGCATCCACAGGCATTATGTTTGAACTGATTAGTTTTATGCTAATGTTACCTTGGTTAATTTTGTCTTGCATTCCTTTTTTTTTTGAGATCAAGATGGCGGGTTTTTGAGTTTGAACCAAATTTTCAAATCTTATCTTCAAGACCACTTTTATCAATTGAGAGAGGAATGCAAGTGATTTCAAGCCCAAGGGTGTCCTTCATAATAGCTTTTAGCCAAGTAGCCTTGTGGAAGCCATCCACTAAAGCATTGAGCTCCGCGTCAGTAGACAACCAAGAGATATTTCTTTGTTTTCTACTGTTCCAAGATACTGTGCTCCCATACACCATGCAAATATATCTGGATTGTAATTTTTGAGTCGTGGGATTGTCTTCCCAGGATGTATCAGTAAAAATTTTGAGAGGAGCACTGGTAGGAGTGAATTCCAGCTTGAGTTTGAGATCCCTAGTTCCCTTCAAGTACCTCCATGCCCATTTAAGTTTGTTCCAGTGAGTAATGCCTGGTTTTGCAGAAAATCTAGATAGGCTTGATACCGCAAAGCTTAGGTTGGGTTGAGTATACCACGCAATGTGGTTCAGCATACCAATAGCAGTGCAATAGTTGATGTTCATAGCCTTGAAACTTTCATGTTCAGAGTTGCTGGCTGGTTTGAGTTGCAGTCCAGGAGACAGGGGTGTAGGTGAAATTCTTGCTTTGGACAGGCCAAGTTTGTTCAATCCAGAGTTGATGTGATTTGACTGACTTAGCAAGATCACATTTTCTTCTAGATCAATCTTCATACCAAGAACTGTTTGAGGTGTTTGGGAAGACAAACCCGGAAATCTTTCAACAAATTTCTTTTCAAAGTCAATACCAGGACCTACAAGGATTAAGTCATTGACAAGGAAGAAAATTTTAAATTTTTATCATTGGAGATGTACAGGCATGGATTGGAGCTTGATTTGCTGAACCCTACATATCTGAACCATTTGGTCAGGGTCTTGCACCAATTTTTTGGGGACTTTTTTAATCCATATAATGATCTCTTGAGTTTGAGGAATCTAGAGACGCGTTTGGATCCCTTGGGGGTTTGAATGATCACTTCCTCCCCAATAGGAGTGTGAAGAAAAGCCCTTTTTACATCAAACTGTCTAATTGGAGACTTTGATTTGAGGGCTGATAGGAGTAAAAGTTTGAGCTTTGATGGTTTACTTGTAGGGGAAAAGGTTTCTGCGTAGTCCAGCCCCTCAATTTGGTTGAAGCCTTGAACACACAGTTGGGCCTTGTACTTTATTGGATCCACATGGCAGTTTTCTTTGATTCAAAAAGCCCACGTAGTGTTTAAGCAGTTGATTGGTTAAGGACCATAGTAGTCTTCCCATACATTTAAATCTTCTATAGTGGAAAGCTCCAGGTTAATGGCGGCTTTCCATCTTTTGATTTCTTCACATTTAATGGCCTGTTTGTATTTTTTTGGTTCATATTAATGATAGAATCCATATCTTTGAGGGGGTTTAATTGAAGAACGGTCTTGGAGAGTACAAGTAGGAAGAGTGACAAGAGGATTTTGAGTAGGAAGAGTTACATGAGTATTTTGTAGGGTTGCATTTTGAGACTTTTTAGCTGGGAGTGATACCAATGTGCGTGGATTTTCAGGCTGATCTTCATTGGACTCTTTGTTCATACTCATTTCAGAGGACAAGATGTCAGAGTCATCCTCTCCCTGATTTCTATAATTTCTCCATTGAGTTTGCTGGAGCGGTCCGCTAGATTCAGGATGAGGCGGAGTTTTGACATCTTGCATAGCTTTGTTGGAGGAAGGTTCATTTGCTTGATCTTCCTCTTCAGGATACCATGGCGTGTTCCAGTTAGAGTAGTTCATCTTCAAAAATCAGACATGTTTTGTGGAAATTAACGTACCTTCTTTTTTCAGGATTCAATAGGAAAGTAGAAGGGGATTAAAGCCCACTAAAATTCCTTTGGCTCCTTTTTGATCAAATTTGAGAGATTTCCTGCGTTTAGACACTAGGTACACACATGGGTTCCCTAGCAGTTGAACAAATGAAGGAGGAAGTGAGTAACCATGTACCTTTTCCCAGGGAGTAGTATTATTGTCACCTCTAGGAATTTGATTCAACATAAGGCAGCTGCCTTTGATTATCTTGTCCCAAGTTTTTGCAGGTATGTTCCCGTCTTTGATGATTGACCTTTCCAATTATACTATAGTTCTATTTGCTTTTTCCGCATGGCCATTATGTTCCGGATGATACGGTTCTGAAATAATCTGATGGATATGTTTTTTGTCTAGGTAAGAGGTGAGTTTTTGACTTACAAATTCAGTCCCTGCATCTGAGAAGACCTCTGAAGGGTAGTAACCTCTCTTTTTGAACTCTTTCTCAATTAGATCAATGAGGAAATCAGCCGTTTTATCCTTTGAAGTCAAAGGAAAAGCGGCTAAGTATCCAGAAGCATTATCAACCAAAGTTAGAGCAAATTGGCAGCCTTGTTTCAATTGTGGTTTGAGCGGACCAATTAAATCAAGGTGAACTGCTGTTGAACACTTTGCTGACAGGCTTTGAAGCCTGGCTGAAGGTCAATTTTTTAATCTTGCTCTTTATGCAATTAATGCATTGAAAGTTTTCCCAAGCCCTGCTAGGAATATGCTTGAGGAATTGATTAATACAAGTTAAAGAGGTGTGCCCAAACTTTTGATGAATATCCATCAGTTCATCTTTGACAGTATTTTAAAAACATGAATCAGCTGAATCCTTTGACAAATTCTGATTGAAAGCTGGGCTAGGGATGGAGTAAAGATTGTTTACTTCTTGATGATTTCCTTCCAGAGAAGCTTAGCCAAGTTTTTATTGACGGGAGTAACTATAATTTCATGAGTGGAAGATTCAAGTTTTGGGATGATGAGAATTTTGAGCTCATTGTTGATGTTTGAATCTAGTTGGGAGTTATCATTGTTCAAGGTATTTTTACATCCCCTGATGTCTAAGATTGTGTCCATCTTGTATTTCCAAATTCCATAGTTATCATTTCCAAGCATTGGAATTGTCTCCAAGGGGGTTTGAGCATGCCTTGTTTAAAGTGGTCCATGATGAGCAAGTAGAGGCTTGAGAAGAAGTTCCTTGTTTTCTGGTTATGGGCTGAGAGAGACTTTTGGCTTTTAACCGTGAAGAAATAGTTATTGGTGAATTACCAGAAACCAAGGAACGGAAAGCAGACTGAGGAAACAGGAGCATGATCAGAAAAACAATGAGCAGTGAGAATGAAAACAAGTAGCACTTAAAATGAAACTAATGACTGATAGCCTCATCAAAGCAGGTGAAAGAAAATATGAGTCTCACCAGGCAGGCATGGCAGGTAAGTTGTCTTCTTACTTGGTGTAGGGATGAATGAAAATGAAGTTGTTGAGTTAGTTGAGCTGGAGTGTTGATATAAGTCAATGAGGGTGAGACTTTATTGAATGAGAAAAGAATGTGGCGTATAGATTAATAGAGGAGAAAAAGAGCATGGTTTGATGCTCATCAAGAGTTGAAGTGATAAGGCGGGGGTTTAAGTTGTGAGGTGGTGAAGTTGTAAAATTTAGTAGTTTTGGTCAAGGTTTTAGTTGTGCAGCCGTGAAATTCTAACAGTATTGCTTTTATTTCAAAAGAAAATCCAGAGACACGTGTGTTTAATTTTAAATTCCAATCTAAATTTAATAAAATTTTATTGGTTGAATTTATTCCCAAACATGGAACAGGAATATCAAAGTTCCAATTTTTTTTTTTTTTTTTTTTGAGAAAAATCACCATTGTCAGATCTGTTTCTTCCAAAATATACATACCCTCTAGCTGGTGTATTTCAAAATGGCATGTTTCTAAAATACATCTACCCCCTGATTGGTTTATTTCAAATTGAATTTTTAAAAAATCAAACTTCCCATTTATGAATCATCATCCATCAACATTCAAAACACCCATTAATACCCTTGGGATGGTTGATCAGCTTGGTGAAAATGAATGATGAATTGATTACTAATAGTGGAGTCACACAATGATGATATATAGTGCATAAAGTGTGTCTGTGCACCTGTGCAAGTTTTAAATGTCATGCACCAAGCAGTAGTTGGATTGGTTCCCAGGGAACTTGATTAGGCTGGGCTTGGAGGGGTTAAAAATTGGAGCCCAACCAAGCTTCCCTTGATGCAAATCAAAGCTGGTTACACCAAGCCAATCAGCCTCCCTCCCTGAAAATTTCAACCTGTGGACTTTTTAAAAAATATGATCATGTTTTATGGGGTTAAATGCAACCAGGTTTGATTTGCACCAAGATAAACTTGGCCTGGTGCCAGACTTGCTTTGCCAGGCATTCAGGTCAATTTGATTGGGGTCAAGGTGGCTTTTTTTGGAACCATGCATGCTTCACAAAAAACTTGAGTAAATTTAGGTGTCTCCCAAATGGGCTTTAAACACAATATAAGTCCTTTTGGGACAGATATAAGTTGTGCCTATTAATCTTAAAAACAATAATCACCTATGATGTGAGACAAAAATAGATCCTACAGGGATTGTAAAATATGATAATATAAGAACTCTAGGTTCTTTAAAATACAATAATAATAGGAAACATGGGTTCAAAATGATAAGGGATGAGTAAAAAGAGATGGTTAGGATAGTATGATATAACTGTGGTGATTAGAATAATACAATAAAAATTTTAACAGAAATATCTGAAAATGATATTACTGATCCTTGGAAATCCATTCCAATCTAATCTTAGCCTCAACCTTTTTCTAGAAAGAAGAGAATTATACCCCTCACTCTTGCTCACTTTTATTCAGGATTTTTCACGTTAAAACTTTTTCAAAAATCAAGAACTACTTCCCAATATTTTGCCAAAGTTCTCTTTTTTTTCCTCCTTGCATCAAATTCCACTCAAACCACCACATACTCTACAGAACCCATTCAATATACCATCAAACCCAACATTGAAATTAATATCACCTCAAAAACACTACATCCTGCCCAGGACTTCACAATCATCACCATCAACTTGAGATAAATCTATCATTACAGGAACTAATCTATATTCTGCATAAAACCTACCAGGTCATTGAATTTTAAAAACAATCCTAACATATTTCTTCCTCTTCTGATTATTTGTTAATTTTTGTGTGACCTCACCACTAGGACCATATCTAGAAACCCCTTGATTCAACTCCTGATCCTCCTATTGATTCTCCTGTAATCCACTGCCCCCCCCCCCTTCTTGATCCTCCCTCCTCACTCCTCCACCTCATTCTTGCAGTTAATTTTTTCCTTTGAGTTGCCATTTTATTATCAAATTGAATTTGAGAATTGATTTTCTGATTGATTAAAAAAGAAATTTGATATTCATATTCAAATTGATTCAACAATTCATTTTATATAAAATTTGATATTGTTTTGCAGATCAACTATTGATCCCCTTTGGTTCATTTCCATTCCTTCTTTTTTTTTCTATTCTGCTCACTTTTTTTCATCTAACTGACCAATACCCTTCTTCTTATGATTATTTTTTTGTACCTTTTGGCATTGAATTCCAACTCCAACCCCAGATCTATCTCATAATCCCCCATCAAGAAGATTTTTTTTCCTTTTGAATTTTTGTGTTGTGTTATAAAATTACCAAGAGGCTAGAACCAATTATTTCCTTTCCTTTCCTTTTTTTGGGGGTGGGGGGGGGGTTTGGTTTTACTTACTCTATTCTGATGAATTTTTCATCTGATTTCTTCTGTAAAAGACTCTTACACATTTTATAAGCAGTCACCATGAAAAATGTTTCTGAACCTGCTGGCAGGTGTTCCACCAAGACTTTTGAGCAGATTTTTTTGAGGATTCCAACTGAAAATTTAGATTTTTATTTTTTAGCCTTATTCTTATATTGTCTTTCATATGTAATGAGTTTTATGTGAATCAGAATCTTTAGAACAGTTGAGAATTTTTTGAATTTGTTGTTATGTAAATTTTTCTGGTACATAATGTGCAAGAAGGGCATTTGCCTCAATGACCTGTTGGTTTCTTTAGGTTGACCAAACCATCACATACCCAAAAAAAAAAAAAAGGAAAATTTGAAAAAAGTGAAATTTTATGAATTTTTCATCAAAAATTTGTATTGATTCAAGTGATAATTTTAGAAGAAAATGGTTTTCCTAGATGATAAAATTTATTTTTATATTCAGAAATCTCTTCTTTGAAATCCATTTTTCATTTTGAATTAACAAAATATATAAAATTTGAAGGAAATTTATCTTTTATTTCCCTGATTTGATTGGGAAATGTCCTGATTTGAAAAACAAGTTCAGAGAGTTTTGGGTCTAATTTTTTCAATTTTTTCAGTTCTTTCATTTTTCAAACAATGAATATAGAATTTTTAAGTACATATGACAGGAAAATCTTTCTGGAAAATATTCAATATTTTGGTGTATTTTGTTTTTATTTTCTCTTTTTTGCATTTGGTTAGGAAAGAAATTAATGATGTTTTACCCATGAAATCGACTATTTTTCAGTTTCTTTTTTTTTTTGTTGAAGTTTTAAATATGTATATTAATGTTTTCCTGATCTGAAAGCAAACAGAATTCCATTTTGTGAATTTGATTAGGTTCCCAAAAGTCACAAAAGAAGAATCATGTAAAAAAAAAAAAAAATCCAAAAATTCTCAAATCTCTCAAAAATTGAAAATATTTCAATCTATCATGAATGAATTCAATAAAAAACAAAATATCAGAATATGAAAAAACATTAACTTTGCACTTTTGACTCACAATATCAAACAAATCCCAAATAGTTTCAAAACAGGTTCCAACTGCTACATTTGCTGGAAGGTGTAGCCAATTCCTTAATGGTATGATTCTCAATTGGAACCAATCAAGTGATAATTTGATTGAATTCATTTCAATTCCAAATTAATCTTGGAAAAAGAAAATCAGAGCTATTTCAATTTTTCCATCCATAGGATCACAAGGATTGATCAAGATCATTCCTTGAGGTAACTGAGGGGTTTTAGAATTCTATTCCTCAGCTGTGTGTTTCCTAATGCTTGAGTGCAACCATGAACTCTTGAAGATTTTTGATCATATGTTCATTATCAGTCAAAGTATGTATGGTTGTTTAGTGAGTGCTTTACAATCTATTACTATTATATGCCCCCAAATTTGGTGAGGCAAGCCTTTTGCCTGGTTGAAAAGCTTGATTGAAGTAGATGCGTGGCACACATCCAGTTTGCCTCTAAGATTGCAGAGAAAAAAACTGAATATCCAATTTTTTTTGAGGGAGGTCTCCCAAGGAGGCCAACATTGTTATTTACCAACCCTCAATAAAGCAACAGTTTTATAGGAGTAGATGAGATTGTATTTCTATTCTTTTAATGTAGTTTCATTGAGAGAATTCTTAGTGATAATGTTTGAATTATTCACAATCTCCCCTTTTTATTTTTTTACAGAGACCCTTGGCTTTACTCCTATTTATTCATACTTCCTTATAATAAATTATTTTCAACCACTTCTAACCATCATGTAATTTACTTACCCAAGGCTGAAAACACTCTAGCAAATCAACCTCATTTGTTCCTCCATTCATTAATCAAGATTTCCCCTTGAGATCCCTCTTTCAATCTATTGCTCTTTATGTAACAATTCCTTTCATTGATATTCATCATTAGGCCTTTGCATAATTGTTGAAAATTCTAACAAGGTGGAACTTGAAATCAAGCTGCACAGCCCATAAACTCCCTTCAAAAAAATAAAATAAAAAAATAAAAAAAACCAAAAACCAAAAACCAAATATATTATTCATTCATGGTTGATTAAAACCAGAGTGATTCCCATAAATCAACCAAGGATTATTCTATCCAACCATATCAGGGGATAGCCTTCATAATTTTAAACAAAAATATCTATATCATTTTTATTTTTTGAATCCTGGTGGGACTTTGAGGCCATGAATTTGAAATATTTAGGTTAATTTTTTTTTTTTTTTTTTTTGGAAAGAAAAGCCAATGAAAAAATTTTGGATTTTTTTTTTTGATTGGTTTTATTCAGCAATCTAATATCCTCATCCTCTTAAAATTATTCAAGATAACTCAAATTCAAATATTTTGATTTTTCTCTCAGATACTCATTTAGTTTTGAGGATTTCCAATTTTGAATCCAACTGTGAAATTATAGGTTGAAAAACAATACAATCACTCTTTTTTTTTTTCTTCTTCTTCTTTGGAACTTTTTTGATTTTGAATTGAACCATTCTTAACTCCTTGATTTTTCTTTTTCAAACCTGGATCAATTTCTTCACAGCTCAGCTGATGGGTTCTAGAACCATCTCAAAATCAAGATTGGGATAGTTTTTATTCTTCTATTTGTTTCATTTCTACCACTGATAACAACCCAAGCAATTTTCACAGGATTCAAATTGAGTGCTCATACTAATCAAATCTTGCTTGAGCTTGATATTTCCATGTTTGTTTACAAATTTTGATTTCAGGATTGATCTAAATTAAATCTGAATGATGGAGTTTTCCTGAAGAAAAATTAGAATGAGTTGAAAATTTCCTGAACTTGAATGTCAGAGTTAGGTTTTTTCTTTTCTTTTTTTGTCAATTTGATTAATATGAATCAAAAAAACAGAAAAAACCAGAGTTTATTTCAAGAATCCAGAAATTGGTTTCTCAAAGGGGCCAGCTTGAATTTAAAATCAAACATGAGTTTTTTAAGAATCAGAGGCCTTGAAATATATATATATATATATATATTATCAAACATGAAGTTTTAAACTTTTTTTTTCTTTTTTTGAAAAACAGGATATGATAAAATCTCAATTAAAATTTGAAGTCAAAGTGACATTATGATTTTTTTTTTCTTAGAAAACCACACAAACTGGTTGAACAGATACAAAAACAAGGGATGACTAAGAATCACTTGACCCATCCATCCATGATTTACATCAATCTCTTATATCAAACCCAACCTTTCTGCTCCTTATCAGCTTGAAAATCCCACCAATCTAATCTCAAACCCTTATCTCAATAATATCCTCTCCTACTCCCCCCCCCCTTTTTGGTTCAAACTTGAGGATTTTTAGAATCAAACTTTTCTTTTTTTCTTTCTTTTTTTTTTTTTTGGTTCATTGATTCAATCTCTTCTCTATCTTCCATCATCTCATTTCAAAGCCTCCAAACTTCAAATAATTTTCTTGATATAATCTTTATGTTTGTTCATAATTTCAAATCAATGAAAACACAATCAAGTTTTTTGATCTTGGTTGGAATGATGAAAATCACTCTTGATGAACATGATCAATATGGTTTGAAGATGATCTGGAATGAATGATGGGCTTGAGAATTTCCAACTCTTTGTTTTTTTTCATTAAAAAAAAATGGGGTGGATGGAGGTGGGGGGGGGGTGGTTCAAACAAGAGATTTCTGATGATATATCAATCAAGGAATCAATAAGAAACTCTAATACTGATGACTTTGATCTCATGCTAGCTTTGGGGTGTTGGTAAGATCAGAATCATCTACCTGAGGTTTGGATGAACTCAGGGACTTGATCCAAGCCAGAAAACTGATGGATCCAAGGGGAAGTTCATCCATCCATTCACCAAGATCTTGTTCTGGATTGGGATTCAGGGACCCACTTGGTGCTATCACAATCCTTCTCATCCAAGATGATCTCTTCTTTTGACTGGTTCCCACATCATGATCATCACTAGTTTGAGGACTTGAAGCTTTTTAGCTCAATTTTTTTTTCTCAATTTTTCCATAAAGGGTTCATGATCAATCACCCTTTGACCCCCCCCTTTTTTTTCTTTTCTTTCTTTCTTTCTTGAAATGGCAGACTTGGGTAAAACCTACCATGTATATATATCATGGGGAAAAAGGTAGGGATGTTATATGAGCCAACGGACCAAATTTGAGGTCAGGGCATGACAACAACCAATAGGTACACTGAGACTAAGGTTGGCGGCCCAACAATTTTGGCGCGCCAAATGGTGTTGCCCGGGTGCACCAGCAATGTCTCAAAACCGCCAATGGTGCGCCAAAAATGTATGTACCTTACTTAAGTGTGGGGGTGTGGGGGGTTGTATCAATGAGGAATAAGCCAGGAGGTTGATTGAGATGGAGGAACAAGTGTGGGAATGCGTACCAAATGAGACTGGAGAAGTATGTACATACAAGGTTGTTGGTCTGAATGACCAGGTGGGGAAGCAACCTCAACTGTTGCAAGGGGTTGGGGTTGGGGTTGGAGTTGTTTGACTTGGGCGAGGAAAGTAACAATGGGACTGGTGTTGTGGTTAGGTCAAACTATACTTAATATTTCACGAGCGGATATCACACATACTGTGATACTTGTACCTACTATTATACCTGCGCGCGACCTACATGAAATAAACGGTATGGATTCTGACTCCTAACACTCTACAGGTTAAAAGCTGGCTCTTCCGGAAATCAATGGCACCCTTGTATCATTGTAGCAAATTGGACTCATACATCCTTCTCTTCCTCATTGGTTAACTATCTCCTTGGAATCAACTGGCCTACTGTTGCATGCCACTGCGGCAAGGAAAGGCAAGACCCAGCAGACCTGGTATAAACCCACACAGTAACCCCACCGGAACGGACGACACTTGCATTGACGACTTTGACAACAATTCTTCACAAAATTCCGCCTATACAACGACCAAAAAACACAGTATGGATTCCAAAGTCCCAACGGCAGGAGCGGCGCAAGCAATTGAGACAATGGTGAAGGCGTGTTTCTTATCCAACCCAACGGAGTATGTATCAATGGTTGAGCGACTCAAACGTGATGGTAGTAACATCAACGAGTGGATTGAGGGCATCAACACAATTGGATTAATGGTCTTTGGTATTGGCAAATTCACACATGACATCAACAATTTGGGGAATTTAAGTGAAAACAAAAGTATCATTGTTTGGGTGTTTTTTACTCTTACCATTGACCGGGAGTTGCAACCTCGCATTTCAAAGGAGTTAAAGGCAGCAGGGGCTTTTGAAACAATCCAGAAGAACTTTCAGCTATTGACTCGCACAAGACAAATCAAATTATTGGACAAGCTGTTTTACAAGCTGACCACCATGGAGGGTAGTATCTCTACTCACCTCAGCCAAATATCCAATATTTTCATCAAACTCGGTCGGCTTGGTTTGCGTGTCCCAGATGAATGCGTCTCTCTAGTCATGCAAGTGTTGACACCACCACCGCTGGGGTTGTCTCGGACACAAATTCTCCAAAGCATTGGCCCTCAACTCAAACACCTTGATAAGCCAACGGCGGCCAACACTCAGTCCATCATCACCTTGTTCTACACCAAAATAACTTGCGGGAACTTGTCTGACAATCCTTACTTGATAGCTGCCGTCAACCCTTGGCCATGGCCTGCTCTGGAATCCCATCGGCGTCCTGAACAGCAGCCTTGAAACAGCACCACAAACCGTCCCCTGGGTACTTGGGCACAACGGAACCAACCAATGGCAGCCAACATCCAGGCGGCACGGAACGTTATTGCAAACGGAAACTGTCTGATTTTGGATGAAGTCTGGACTTGGGTTGGCGGCACTTGCGTTTACTGCGGGTCCCCTGACTACTGGCAAGGGGACTGCCCACACCTTTGAATTGATTCTCAACTACCACCTCCAGGGATACCTTCCGGGGGGATAACTTGGGATCCGCCACATCTTTGCAATCTGCGTACGTTTTGGGCCAACCCTTTTGAAGGTGAAAGGATCAACAACGTTGCAGGCCCAGATCCCCCAACTGCCAATGAGGCTTGCCCTGAGCAACCCGTCGTGCAGTCCGTGGTAGCCCCCAATACGCTAGTTGTGGACTCTGGGGCAACCTCAACGGGGGCCGCTGCAGTTGATGACAAAGCAATCTGGGGACCCTGGGGACCCCCTTCTGACTAATGTGCTGTACTGCCCTTGCGTGAGGGGTACCCTGCTCTTGTTGGGTCATCTCATCAAAGTGGGTTACTCACCAGTTTTTTGTGGTCCGGATCTTGTTCTCATTTCTCCCTGTTATTGTCTGTTTGCTCCCTGTTACAATTGTACCTGGGTTATCACTTCTATCTCTTGTTCCCTGTCTTCTTCCCCTATTCCTCCTGTCCCTTCAATCTGCGCTATGGTCTTTCCCCCTCTCCCTCTTTCTCCCCTTCCTTTTGTTTCCCTTTCTTTCTTTTACCACTGCGCTCTTGGCCACGTCTCTGACCGGGTGGTAAAATTGTACATTAAAGCCCACATCCCAGAATTTGACCTCAAGACCTGGAGCCCATTTTTCTGCAAGGCCTGCCAAACTGCAAAGAGCTCTTGTCAATGTGAAGTAATGCCGGAGGGGATTCCCCTCAACAAGCTGCTTGATCTCCTTGTAACTGACATCCTGGGCCCCCTCCCCCCTGACATCTCCGGCAATTGCTACCTTCTGACGGTTTGGGACCACCTATTGACATTCATTTTTGTCCACACCTTCAAGCTTTGGTCAGAGGTTGCAAAGCTCCTTGTCAAGACTTTCACCCACCTAAAGAATTTCTTGGGGAAGGCACCTATCCATGTGTGATTGGAAAACGCAAAGGAATATCACAGCGCCACCCTTTTGGATCAAATGGAGGCCATGGGCACCAAGCTAATCTACACCTGCCCCTACATGCCGGAACAGAATGGCAAAGTGGAACGGGTTAATTGAACACTCAGTGATATGGCCCAGACTATGCTGACATATGCCCGTCTGCCTGACACGTTTTGGTTGATGGCTTACAGGCACGCCTGCTTTATCCAAAACCAATTACCAAACACGCAATCCTCATCCAAATCACCATTTGGGTTGTTATTCAAAATTCCCAACCGGACAATTTCCATGCACCCGTTTGGCTCAATAGGGCTGGCACATATTCCCAAAGAGAAACGCCTCAAACTTGACAACCATGCCAAGAAGATGGTGTTCCTGGGCTTTCAGGATGACCATTGGGGTTTCACCTTCTGGAGCACCTGGCAGCAATCCCTGATATATACCAATGCAGCTGAATTCCCGGACACAAAACCGGCCCCCTTTGTACCTATCCCTACGTCCCTGGCCAACATTGATCCCGCTCTGAGGGCTGTTGAGCTCCAATTAGGCAAAGTCCCAACCAAGTGTATTTGCAAGGAGCAGGAAGGCCAAATTGATTCTTGCCCAACGGTCTTGGATCTTGATATACCGGCAACTGTTGCCCAGGTACTCTTGTCAAAACTTTGTCTGGTGTGGCTGCCCCCCATGGAAAAAGAAATCAACCAGCTTTTTGAAATGGGGGTATGGACGCCGGTGGAACGCAAGCCCGACATGAAGGTCATTGGGGCCAAATATGTCTTCAGCATGAAGCGCCCACCGGATGGATCTATGATTGCGCCAAGATCCAGATATGTGGCAAAGGGCTTTGGCCAACGGTTGGGTGTTGATTGCTACAAAACATTCTCTCTGATGGCTTTGCTATCATCACTTTGACTTCTACTAGCTTTGGCAACGTCAAACAACTGGCTCATTCACAGCTTTGATGTGTTGGCCACATATCTGCATTCCCCCATCCAGGAAACAGTGTACGTCAAGCCTCCGGTGCGTGTAAGGCCGGAACTTAAGGGCAAAGTGATGCTGTTGAACAAATCTTTGTACGGGACAAGAAAAGCGGCTTGTTGCTGGTGGCTTTTCTTTAAGGGAGTCCTATGCGACTTGAGTTTTGAAGGTGGAACGATTGAGCAAACCCTGTACATCTATTGGAAGGGTACAAAAGTGGTGGCGATATGGTTGCATGTTGATCATGGGCTGGTGGTGAGCAATGATAAAGAGATGGTTGGGGTGTTGGGGTTTAAAATGGAGCAGAAGGTGAAGCTGAAGTGGGTGGAAGGCTGTGATTGAATCGTTGGCATCAATCTCACACAAATCAACCGTGGGCTGGCTCTTGATCAGTGGTTGCTGGCAACTCAAATTGTTGAAAAATAGAACGGATTGTGATTGTGGCTCATAATTTTAAAATACAACACTACCCAAAATCTTGCTGATGACTAACAATATGGGGCACACCATTGATGCTGAGGATTTTCAAAGCTACATTGGGTCTACCAACTACTTAGCACTAGGCACAAGACCGGATATCTCTTTTGCAGTGAGTTACCTCTTGTGATTCAGCAAAAGTCCCAATGAAACACACTGGGAGGCCCTCGAGCATCTCATCCGATACATATCGGCCACGACTACCAACCAACTGCTCTTTAAACCTACCAAGACGGGCATGCAACTCTGGGTTGATGCTGATTCAGGAGGCAAATTCCACCATTCAACATCCGGTTTTTTGATCCTACTCGACGGCTGCCCGGTATTGTGGGCATTGAAGAGACAGAAGACGGTAGCCACTTTGACATGCAACTCCAAATTTATCTCTCTGGGAACAGTGGTGGAATTTTTTGTGTCTTTACATCCAATGGTTTTAGATATATTTCCTACCATCAAATTGTCTTTACTATGTGATAACAGGGGAGCGGTGCTTGTGGCTAACAATAATGGATCACAGTCTCAAATGAGACATATAGCACAGAATTTTTTCTTTTTAAATGATGTTATCAGGTGTCTTAGCATGGAGGTGAAGTGGATAGAGACAAAAAATCAACTGGTGGATGTTATGACAAAGCGGTTAGGTGCTCAAAAACAGTTTCTTTTTTGTCAGCATTTTTTCTTGGCTGCATAGTTTGTAGGGGGGGTGTTGTGGTTAGGTCAAACTATACTTAATATGGCACAAGCGGATATCACACATACTGTGATACTTGTACCTACTATTATACCTGCGCGCAACCTACATGAAATAAACGGTATGGATTCTGACTCCTAACACTCTACAACCGGGAATGGCCAGGACACTGGCCACCAGCTTTGCCAAGTTACCCCCAGCTTCTCAACAGTGAGCACTTGCCTACCAGCAGCCAATCGCACCTCTCAGCCAAGCACCACAAACTGGTTCAAGCCCTCCAAAGGACATGAGGGCTCAATGATCCTCTTTTCTGTGCCATAGAGAGAAAAAGAAAAAAAAAAAAAATCACTTGAACAAAAAAAAAAAAAAAAAAAAAAAAAAAAAAAAATTGGCGCGCCACTGTCGCCACCTGCAAATGGCGCGCCAGGGTGGGGTGAAGGGGGGGGGGGGAAGCGGGGAAATGGCGCCATTTTCTCCAACCTGTCGCCGCCGACCCTAACTGAGACCCATAGAGTCAGCTCCCCACTCCTCAGTGACAGACTGGACTTCAATCACTCTGTTTTCCACTTCTGGTCGACTAAAAAAAAAAAAAAAAAAAAAAAAAGGAAAAGAAAAGAAAAAGGAAAAGAAAAAGAAAAAAGAAAAGAAAAGAGAGACCCTCTCAAGGTTTGAAGCTCCGACCCCAAAAGGTTTTCTCCTCGCTGCACTCCCTCCATCCTTGATTGCTTCGAGTACAGAGTCCATGATGACCATCCAAGGGTCCGAGATCCCGACCGGCTCTTTCCCAGCCCCTCGCGTCATGGTTCAACCACTCTTGGCTCCCCGACCAACACCTTGAATCACACCGCTCCAACCTATCCTCACTCACTCCCAAACTCTTCACGACAGATACGCACCACACAAGACGAAGGAGACATCAACAGGGGGGCGGGGGGGGGCTGAAGATCAAAGCTGAAAGGTAGAGAGGGTTAACCGATACATATCCAACGTATATAAGATGCATCTCTATCTAGCATTCTTACATAAAGATGTACTTATATTTACAACCCACGAAGATTATCTACAAAAAAAAAAGGAAGAATCGAGAGAGATCACGGCGGGGGGAGGGGATAGCAGACTCGGCGGGTGCCCTCCCTCCTCCTCCTACTCACCCCCCTCACTCTTTCTTCTTCTTTTCTTTCTTTCTGTTTCCTTTTTTTTTAAAAAAAAAAAAAAAAAGAGAAAAAGAGAAAATAGCGGCCAATTCATATTCAAAGTAAAACTAAGAAAGGAAACGAGGGCGCGGTGGGAGGCGAAAAAGGAGGAAGGGCAGAAGAAGAAAGAGAAAAAAAAGCCAATCCAACATCGTCGAGACGAGATCACTCGACCGTCGTCGGTTTGAGAATGAAAAACTGTACTAATCATCTTGCACGAACAACTAGACCTGGGCTATCTCCACTGAACTGATTAGATGTAGTGAGTAGAAAGTGAACGAGGCGGCGATATAGATATGTAGAGGAGGGTGTTCAAAGAGGTACAGTGTTGAGAAACCAGTCAAGGCTGAAATGAGGATCTTCAAGGGCCCAAGATTCTGAGCGAGCGTAAGCCCGTTTAAAAAGCATACAGATGAAAAAATAACCCCCGACATACAAAAGAAAACAAAGAGTGAAGATCGAGAGAGGGGTCAGAGGTGAGTGGGGAAGGATGGTGAAACTATCAGGAAGCGAAGGAGGGGCAAAGTGTGATGACGCGTAAGAGTCAAAGAGGGGAGAGTTGGGTCCGAGTGATAAACGAAAAAGAGCAAAACCGGATACAAAGGAACAAAACATTTGAAAAGACTAAACTAAACTAAGGATTATTATCATTATAGGTTCCTAACTGGTGACATCTGAATAAACAAGGACTACTACATGGTTGGTGGAATTAGACTACTTTATTCCTGGTCTACAAGGTTATTACCATTTGGAAGGACCGAATCCTTCAGGCGGTGGGTCGAGATAGGGAGTACCTTGAAAGTCATCAGTCCTACGTGATCCAGGCACACCGATAACCCAACGCACGAAAGGGATATTAGTCAGCTTGTTGTAATCAAATTCAAACTTCTCACAACAGAGATTGAGGCAAGACTCAACTCAAGATAAACGTTATTGCCCCACCAATTCAGATTACCCCATTGGCCTCCTTTAGGTAATTGCAGCATAAAAAAGATCGCGATCGCCCCGATCACGGTTCCGACATCCAATCCGGCCGACAAGACGAAATTGTATTTACTCCACCATCTAAACTTTAGCCTCCTCAAAACATATTCTATACCGCCCAACGGTCGACCGGGAAAGAGAAGGTCATCAGCGACCACCAAGGCGCAACCAGAGTTTGTGGGCAGATGGGAAAAAAAAAAGGAAACAGAAGGAAGATCGCATACGAAAGATAAACCCGACCAAGATCCAGGAAGTATAATTGATAGGAGTAGCTGGAGGAATCCAACAGGCACCTAACAATAAGACCGGGAGATTGGCATACTTCACCCAACTGTTAGGAAACCGTTTCGTCAACAGGTAGAAAGGAATCGGCAACAGGGCGCCAATCAAAGTAAAATAAACGATCGGTCTGTAAATCGTTCCTTCACCAAACTGCCTATGAGGTCCCAATAGACCCCTGAATTCAACATAATGGATTCCAGCGAGTCACTAATCCAAGTCTAATTGAACTGACGTGAACCATAAGCAAAAAAAAAAAAAAAATACCAGAGAACGGAGGCCGAATAGAAGACTGAGGTATTAGGACAAGTTAGCAAATTTGCTTGATGCTTGTCACATAAATCGGGAACGGTCGAAACCAAGAATTTCTTGACACCGATTTGAACTATTGCTGAGAGAATCGCGGCTACGATTTGCACTACGAACGTCACCCTGGGTGGGATCTTCATGTAGTGACCCAGCTTCAGATCTTGAATAAAGGCTAATCCAACGAGAAGTGATTGAACACTAAAAGTTTTGAATAACTGAGATTTTTAGACTCAACGCATCAGTGGTGTCACCATCTTGGGTCGCGAGAGGGAAAAAAAGCAAGTAATTCGTAGGTTGGAAAGCATACACACCATGTTGCTAAACGGTTTACCGGGTAGTAAATACCCAGGGATAATTTCGGCCACCAAGTTAATCGAGATCTGTTGACTAGTCATCGCAAAGATAAAGCCACCAGGTAGGACGTAGGCCAGGGCGACAAAAAGAGCCAGAAGCAGACCCCAAATGGGCAAGCCAGTATCGTAGGCCTAAACAAGAAGAAGACGATTGAGTGAGCGCCCGAGACCATGGTTTTTAGGGGATTGACCCCTGCCCCCGTCCCTTCAACCAATCGTAACAGGTGAACATAAAGGCACCTGACCTCAATCATGATGACACTGAATCCCGTAAAGACGATGAAATAACTCCAGTACCACCAATCGGGAACTTCGGGATAATTTCTCATCAGTTTGGCATGTACGTCCTCATCCTCGGTCTTAATGTTTTTGATTTTGTCCCAGATGGAATGGCCGTGATAGAGGAAGGTGTGAACGATTGCTGAAGTGGCAAGGGCAAACGCGATCGAATAGACGGCGGTAAATGTAGTCGGTAAGAATAACGGAGAGTATTCTTGATAGGCCGTCAGGTTTAGGGCCCCGGTCTTGAGATCGACCACTCGCGTAGTATTGTAAGGTTGCCCATATCGATCATAAACTCCAGTGCCACCTAGAGGTAGATAAGCCTGGGACCAAACCTATCGAGATGGCCGAGCGCAAACGTGGGAAAGAAATATTAATTCACAAGTAATCATAGATTGAAATTAGGCCGGGAAGAAGGACTGTCTGGAGGGAAAAGATCAGACCCACGTTGGTATAATAGAGAATCGGACCGAAAATGTAAAAGAAGAAAATGAACCCGATCACGACGTTGACTTCAGCCCACCAAGGAACAACCAAGGGAGACCCAATGTAGGCGATTTGAGACCAATCAAACGTCAACAGACTCAGGCCGAGTCCGTTGACGGTCCCAAACATTTGATTGACCAGTCGATTATCTATCGATGCGATCGGATTCAAAAAAAGACGCTCAAATGGAAACCAATGGGTTCGATCAACTCACGTGGTGCTATCCAACAAACCCACGAGAAAGTCGACAGAGCAGTAAACAAGTAACCTGGAGGAAGGACAGAGGAAAAAATCGTGAGAACGATGGGGCAACAAAGCAGAGTTCATCTCAGGCTTTGCGGTGGAGGATGCTGAAAAGCGATACGAATGGATGACTGACCAGGAATCCAATACCAAGCAAAGGAGCCGACAGCAACATACATAAAGAACCTAAACCTAGTGAAGCTACCATCCGAGCCGTCATCATCCTCGGCATGGAACGTATTCAAGAGAGTGCAGACGACGAGGTTGGAGGGCCAAATCATCGAGGCGGGCCAGATTAAGAACCTTCGAGTGACCCCGGCGAGGGCGAATCCGAGGAGTTGAGTGGCCAGAGCGATACAGAAATCGAATCCAGCACCAGGAGGTCTTTGGTAGTACTTTTCCATGACTAGAGTCATGTTGACTGCATAGACGGGCCCCACGGCAGCGTTAGCCATGATAGCAATGACGGTATGCTCCTTAATATTAAACGGGCCTGGATTCAATGACCATTCCGCTCCGGCAGCTAACCAAGAGGGCCAAATTCTATCCAAGATTCCTTTGAATCCTGACCGAGGGATTCTATCCCTTCCACCCGGAACCTTATAGATTGTGTCGGGAAGGATTGTAGCGAATAATTTACCGGACGGGTAGGAGATAATCTGAACGATGACGGGCGTGATGAAGGGAGCAGGGTACCTCAACTGAAAGAACATGTTCAACGATCCGCAGATAACGACGAAGAATAATCCTAATGTCCAAGCTCGAAACGTTAGGCAGGGCATCTCAGGATCGTCAATGTTGGATACCGAAGCCCGGACTTCGGGGTAAGGTGAATCTTCTTCATCCATCTCGAAATCATCGATGGGGTAATCCAACCCAGGTGATAGCCGAGATTGAGAGTCGGAGTAACCCTTGGCATCGGCAAAGGAACCGTGTTCTAAGCGATTGGCTGAGAGGATCAAGTTTGAAGCATGTGATTTTTGGGTGATGGGAATGAAGAAGAAGAAGGGAGAGAGAGACGAGACGAGAATTAGTCTGAGGAGGTGAGAACAAAAACCAAGTCGACAGGTTTCTGGTTTGCCGGGAGCAACGGTACTTCCACTCACCCATCTCCTTCATCCCGAGCGAGTAACCGTTTGAATCTTCGTGATGCAGTGAGGCTGATGGAGGTTTAAGGTTGGCAGAATGGTGATAAGGGTTTGGAGGAGACCGAGAGGATCGATGGTTGAGATGGTTGTAATAGTCAAGCTTGTGTAAGGAATGAGAACTACCTGATTTAATCGAGTCGCGGTCGCCATCTTGAGCGGCCCTTCTCGAGGCGACGGTGAAGCCGGTCCTGAGTTCGATGACGGGGGCATCTTCGACCGAGTTGGCGGTCTTAGAGGGGATCGCCGAGCTGAATCCACGGGAGGAGAGCGAATGGGCGGGGGGCGTGGCACCCTTCCGGAGTCTAGTCTCTGGGTTGGAGTGATACTGCGCGATGATGGCGGCGGCAGGGGTGACGTTCGCCGCGGGCTGGGTGGGTGGATAGGTGGATGGGGCGAAGTGAGAGGGGGAGTGGGAGGAGCTGGAGTGCGGCTGGTCGACATGGCGGGGGTTCTGGGCGAACGAGGGAGGGGGGGCGCTGGTGAACTGGGAGGCCTGGTGGAGCAGAGGGTGAGGCGGTGGGGGGGGAGGGTGCTGGGGGAGCAGCAACTGCTGTTGCTGCTGCTGCTGATGGTGGTGGTGGTGGTGGTGGTGGTGGTGGTGGTGGTGGGGCTGGTAGATCGAGGGGGGCGCCTGAAGTGGCGGGAGGGGCCCGTCGGAGGTTTCGGGAGGAGCGAAGGAGAACATGCCCTCGTCCTCGTCCTCGTCCTCCTCCTCCTCCTCCTCCTCCTCCTCCTCCTCCTCCTGGTCGATCCCATCGTCCCATAGCTCGTCTCGATAGAGGTCGTCGTCGAGTTGGTTCCTGGTGGCCGCGGTGGCCGGCCGGCGGCCTTGGGAGGCCGTCATCGGACGGCTGGTGCCAGACTGGGCCGAGTAGTTGTTCCGATAACCATCGCTCGAGGGAGGATAGGCTGAGCTTCCGAAGGCCATCGCTGAAGCGGCCGAGAGGGTGGGGGCAGCAGGGGATGGTGAGGCGCCAGACAGCCGTTGGGGTGGGTGGGCTGGAGAGGTTCGACGGCAGCGGGAGAGTGGGTGTGGGGTGGCTGGGTTGGGCTGGGCTGGGCTGGGGGGGTGGATGCGGCTAGCGGGCGCTTGGCGGGGGCGGAGGGGCTCGAACTCGAATCCGAGGGAGGGGTGGGCGCATCCGGCGGCGGGCGGGGCGTCGGCGAGGGAGGCGAGTGGCAATCAGACGAGCGGCTGGGTGCTGGGGCGCAGGACGGGGTTCATGACCGAGGGGGGGGGTCGAGGATGAGATGGCTTCGAGCGGGGAGCTGTCGCGGCTGGCGAGATGGAGGGAGGCGTGATCATGACAAGCTGATGAGAGGCTACGACGAGCGAGCGATGGAGCGTGGGTGGGCGGTGGGGGTCATCAATCTCATGGCATGGGTGTGCTGGCGTGGTGATGACTGTGAACGTAGGTAGATTCAAGTCAGGCTGTATGTAAATATTTAAAAGTATGGATGGATGGATGGATGGATGGATGTAATAAATGGATGGATGATGTGTATTATGATGTCTGTATCATCCACACGACCATCACAGTGTAAGTATGGAGGAGATAGGTATGATCATTCATGTATGGCAACCACAAACAACCGGTAGTAGTACATACAACGAACTGCAGTCGTCGAGAGTCATCATCGCCCCTATAGGAGGGTCAGGACGGGAGAGATGAGAGTTTTAGGGAGCCGATCAGAGAAGAGTGAAGACGAGGGCGCGACGGGAATCAAGCCAGCCTGGAGTCAATCGATCGAGCATTTGACCTCCTTCCTTGGTCCTTGACTTCGAGGAGGAGAAGGACCAACGAGCGATCGATTCCCAAGCTGGGCTGGAGGGCTTCTCGATGAATCAACTTGGGTTACACTCAGCTATACGTATGATGTATGTACATATATGTACAGAGAGAGACCCATACAGATGTATGCATAACACCCAGCCAGCTTGGCTTGGTCACACCTCGGGGGTGATCGATAATTTATGATTGGGTACAGTGCGCACACACTGGACCCCGCTGGTCCACGAGCTGTCACCGGGCTATCACCCAGCCGGCACCCACCCTCCCACACACCGATCACCTCATGGCATATTACGTCCATCCAATCGACGCTCGTGATGATCATGAATCACCCCAGCACGAGCCTGCCAGGTGGACCAAACAAGTATGCGCATCATATTCGAGTACCGAGCTCTCATCCGAACCGATTCGCACCGGTAGAGCTTCGATATCGGACAATATCCATCAGCTTGAGAAATCATCCATTTTACCATTTTTAATCTTGGAAAGCTGAACCACCCACTGCTTGTGATGACTACCGACATGAGGTGCCTCCACTCACATCCTCTGCGTCCTATGGACCCACCCATTCACCCACTCACTTATGGATGTAGATGTACTTACATACTTATCTACATACACACATACCTATCTCCATGCAGACCATGCTCTTCCACATCCGATCACCCCGTTCATGCGCAACAGCGGCCGTCGGCTCCTGGACACCCGAAAGGCATATAATCTGCGCCCGGCGAAGGTGGCTGACGAGCCAATGGCAAGAGAGATGATTAACAGGCGCACGAGAGAGAACTCAGCCTGGAGATACGATACCACTCGAGTTTGGGTTACCACATGTGCCCATATGCATAGCGCTCGAAGCTAAAAAAAAAAAAAAAAATTCAACTGGACTTGAACCACAAAAAAAAAAAAAAAGAGAGAGAGAGAGAGACAACTTTCAACTCTTGAGTGCGAGGTCTCCCTCTGGATGGATGGCTCGACATCTTCATGGAAGTCTTGACCTGGCTAATTCACTCAGGTTCAAACATCACAACTCTAACTCAGGTTCAGACCTGCAAGGTTCACAGACTCGACCGGGCATTGATGATACCTACCAGATCCTGCTCCAGTCTGAGAACTTATCTACTGTTGTGGCTGAATCATCAAATCAAATCACATCTCTGTTCAACACTGTTGAGGATTCCTCCATAAACTACTACTACTACTACTACTACTACTACTACTACTACTACTACTACTACTACTACTACTACTACTACTACTACTACTACTACTACTACTACTACTACTGTAACCTCAACACTTTCTGTGCTCTTCTTTCTGTCTTCAAGCATTCTTACAGTATTACTTCCTTGATTGAGTCCCATTATCTCCTACAAGAAGTCCGCTTATGCACTAAGTACAACACAGCAATATGAACTACAACCACTCCTCCACCACTACCCATACCAGTTCTACACCTTTTGAACATCACTGGTCATCTCCAACATCTTACTCATCTGATGGTGGCCCCACTTTTTGAGGAGGCTCTCTACCACATTGGTCCCAAGTCATACTCACCCTACTAATCCTTCCTATACTACAAACCCCCCTCCTTCTTCCCATCACAAGCCACCCCATCTTCCATTCCCCTTTTGCCCTGCCCATCCCCCTCTGTTATGTCTGTTCCATATTGAGCACAGGCTCATGCTACCATCATGACCCCTAAGCCAAAGAAACAAGGTCAGACTATGGACATAGACAAGGAGGCTGAGACCAAGGTTTGGACCCTCCCAACTCCCCCATCAGGTCTATGCAGCTTGCTGCAGGAACTGGCCAGAGATCAGAAGGACATCAGCACCACTGGCTTGGTAACACTGAGCCCCAGAGGATGATTGATTTGGTGATTGGCTTGGCCACCAGGGCTGATCCCATCCAAGCTTGTTTAGAACCCACCATCAACAGTATGAACACCCAGATAGACTCTCTTGTGGCTGGATTTGCTGAGATGTGACAGCAGCTTCACTTTTTAACTGCAAGAACCATTGCTGTGTTGGAATATTTTCTTACTTTTTGTTCAAAACTATCTCTATATCTCCCAATTTTCCACCCTCCATCTTTGCCATACACACATTCATGGTCATTCTGCACTACCATCAACCACCATCATTAAATAACTGTCACCAATCCATTTCAAATTCATTTCCATCACCATTACCATTATCATTACCATCACCATTACCATCACCATCATCACCATCCCCCATTATCCATCATTCAAGGCATCTATGACTGAGGGCCTAGTCGTTTCTCTTGAAATATTAGTATCATTCTCCCCATCATTCTATGTAGCTATGCCTGAGGACCTAGTTTCTTCTCTTAGAATAGTCATATCATTCTCATCTATCATGCTTGGAAACTATACCTGAGTTCCTAGTTTATCCTTCTAAAATATAACTTCATTCCCCATCTCATATCCTGATAAGGTGGTGTCTTGTCATTTATTCCTCAACTCTCATATCTCTCTCATTCTCATATTCTCCTCTCATATTCTCATGAATCCCCAGAATTTTGATTGGCCTCAAATAAGTTTCAAAATTTCTCAATCAAGGTGGTGTGTTGCCTTTTGTTGTTCATATTCTGTAACTAACAAATTTAGTTAGTTACCTTTCTTTCTATCTTACTGTTTTTTTTTTCATCTTGTTAATCCTGTCTCAGGCCCCCTCTGGGGCTCTCTAGTTGTCTTTAACCTGCTGCCTTAGGCCCCCTTTGGGGTTCTCTATTTTCCCTTGAATACTGGTCCTTTCCTGGGAACATCCATGAAAAACATCTGATTACCAGACATCAACACCAGAGGACCCCCTTCCTCCCAAATCAGATCAGTTACATGGGAATTTAAAAGTAAGATCTCCTCTCCCTTGGCTCTTTGTAGCCTTATCATTACTACTCAATGGGCTCTTCATTATCCTACCATGTCCCATTCTTCTCTATCATGCCTTACACCTAATTTCAAAATCTTCACCCTGATGGAATCAACATATCTACAAAATTTTCAGGGCTGGCCTCTGGTGGGGCTAAGCCCACCCCAATAACTCTCAAAACTGCAAAAATCCCCCTCCCCACTCAGGCATGCACACACCCATCACCAGTAAGTCTTGAGCCCAAGAGATTGGTCATTCACACAAAAGAAGCAATCAAAATTATCAAGGACAGAAACAATGTACTCTGATCCAAAATGTAAAGAAGGCTTTAGCTAACATGGATGCAAATTCAGGTGGTTTTCTGGTGGAAATTAAGAATTCTAGAAACCTCCCCTCTGGTAATGTTTCTTTATAAAATTGAAATAAGGCTTGAAAACAATGGTTGATGGATAAATATCAAGTTTGGTTTGTTATAATTATGTCCAGCAATTAGCTTAGGCAAATGAGCAGTATTTAAAGCAAAAGAAATGCTGGACACCTTGTGTCAATAATTTCTTGATGGGCTCTCACAAATGGGGCAACATGTTGGATGATATTGTTGATGAATTTGATTGGATGATGAATGGATGAATGGAAAACAGCACGGAGAAGAGCTCCTTAAGTACAAAAGATTGGCATCTTGTGAGCCCATGATACAACAAGCCAAAAGGCAAATTTTCCTCCCCAAAAGAGCTCTACAGGCTCTACAGGCCTTGTTACTTGGTTTGGGCTACATCAGCCCACATGGCATCAGTCCCTAAACCTTTACAACCAGCCCATTTGGGCCCATTCTGGTGTTTCCACCCTTACGGGGCTGAACCTGCCCCTGCACTGTTCAATCCCTGGGCTGGTTGCCTGTTACAACCAGTCCTATTGCCTCACACACTGGCTGGTTGCCTCATGCAACCAGCCCCTGGCCATAAAAATGGCCAGGTGGGACCCAGGACACAACTGGGTCCGGTCTCAGACTCACATGGGGGGGTTGTGACCAGCAGACATGCTGTCCCCCCCCTCCTTCTCACAGATCCCTGGAGGGGGTGGTCAATTCCCCCTACCAGGGGCCCGCGTTGTCAATGGAAGTGGGCTGGGGGGTGGTCAAATCCCCTCAGCCCCGTTGCTCCTCCCCCTTGGTAAAGGGGGGGGGGAGAGCGCCCCTGGTCTCTGCTTTGCTTTGATGGTGGAGGGGTGATCAGATCCTTCCCACCGCCGGTTGCTCTCCTTGCGGCCGGCCTTGTCATCCTTTGAGAAAGGGGGTGATGAAATCCCCCTGCCCTGACCAACCGCCTTTTTGCGGTCGGTTGCTGGCTGGTTCAACCCAGCCAGCCACCCCCTCCCCTTTGCAATGGAAAGCGAGGGGAGGGGGAGGGAGCCGGGGCCCGCGGCGGTGGCCGTTGTTTGCGACTGGCCGGGCCCGCACGGGATCCCTTGGCCACCCCAACAGCCACGCGCAGTCTGTCAGGCCCCGCGTTGGCCAAACCAAGGGATTCAATTGGCCGCCAGCGGGCTGCAACATGGGCGGTGGCCCCAATGGGCCGCCCCAAGTCCAAAACCTGAGACAAACACACTTTGACGGGCCAGCCCCTCTGGCCAAGTATGTCCAAAATAAACCTTGGGCCCAATTATTCCCAGACAAGCCCATCTGGCTGTATTTTCCCATATCCCCCACCGGGCCCGTTAGGGCCCTTGTACCAATGAGCCTGTTTCACGCGTTTTGAGGCCAGTTTCCCCAAATCAGTGACATCCACACAGGCCCGTATGGTCCGTGTGAGTGTCCAATGGGCCGGAGAGGCCCCTATGTGCCTCCCGTTTGGATTATACTTATACGTAGCACACGCATAAGTGCATACGTATTTTAACATGGTCAAATCAATGAGATCCAGAGTTTGAGGCAAACCCAAGTAGAGGTTTGGTCATGGCACACAGCATTTCAGAATCTATCAAGATTGATTTGAATTTAAATCTGTTGGCTTTAGAAAATTAGAATACATTCTGGGTAATGATCTAGTACAGGTGCAATGGATGGGGTCCCAATGACTCCCCAGTCAAGCAGGAAGTTATTCTTCTTCTTCCTTTCAGATTAAATCATCTGCAAATTAGAATCAAGAGGTCAGGAAACTTGATGAACTATGAATACCATCAGACTGAAAATTTTAAGCTGTACCAAAGGTAATTTCAAAAGTATTTGAGGATGTTTCACTACATTAAATGGTCTAGGTAGGTAACCAACTTTTCAAAATTAGATTTTAAGAACTCAAATAACAAGTATCTCAATTCATCAGGCAATTTATCCTCCTGTGTGTCTGGGAAATGATGGCCTGAATAAAAATAAAGAAGGCATCACCAACACCAATTGCACCCCATTTGGAATAATCTTCCATTACTTCCCTTACCAGAAAGGGTGGCTTCACATTCATCATCTCCCCCAAAAATTTTAGATAAACCCTCCACACATAAACCTTATATTACTCTTCTGTAAACAAAATCTCTCATTTCTTAACCACTAACCCCAAGTTCAGACAGACTTTAGAGGGGGGGGTATTTGGCTGATTGGCTGTAGGAAAACGTGCACCTGGATTTGAACCAAGGATGATTTAATTTCTTTAAAATCAACTTTCATGTCTCTAAGGCCATGATAAATCATGTTCTGAACTTTTCCCTTCATTTTTATATCCTTGATTTGCAGAAGCCCATCACTGGACCTGGAACAGTGACATGTTCATTCAATATAATAACTGTTTCTCTACTTTCTTTAAGAATTCTCAAGATAATTTACAAATCATCAATTTAAATACCTTCTAATTCTATTATAATCAGATTTCTGACTAAAATTATTGTTTCCCTTCATTCCTTATGAAATAAATTCTTCAAAGCTTTCAGCAAAATCTTCCTCAAACCCTCTCCATGATTTTTCCTGATCTCTCTAGTAGTATTATAGAAATAATCCTTTTTCCCATTCAACCATTACCATTGTGACTATCCAACTACTTTGAATAAATCCACAAATATTAATCCCTTGAGATTCATTCCATTTGGATTAGTCCCTTCCACTCTGGCCTGTGTCTGCCTCAAATCACAGAGCCTTGGGTGAGCCTGTATGACTTCAAGTAGCCATCTCACCCAGTCTGCAGATTTTTTATTTTAGCTTTTGAACACTCCCTGGATGATTGAAAGATGCAGCATAAATAAATTTTCTGTACAAAGAAATCAAAATTTTAAATCTCTTATACAATCAGCCTCATCTCCTTTTCATACCAACCTCAGTGCTATTGACAATGAAAGATACCAAATTCAAAAATTCATCTTTTGGGAAAATCTTTTATTGAAGCCCTAATAATAGAACTCTGCAATTCTTCTTTTTTCTTCAGAATTAAATATATGGAGTCACACATCAATTCTCTATTTATTTTTCACCCTGATTCCATTAAATCTATCAAAGGTTTATCTGCTATTCTCATTATGGACCACACAGATAAAAAAACAAGTTTGGGATTACCTTTCCTCATTTTGTTGGGGTAAAAGATTGTCCAAAAACCTTCTCAGTTGTTTTACTTTTTTATCCAAAAAAAAAAAATATAAATATTGATGGTTCCTCAATCAAGTCAAGGAAATATTAGAACATCAAGAATCAAGGGTTATTGTGACACACAAAGAACATGCTTTAATTAGTTCCATTGAAAAGTTGTCCCATCTCTTCATAATCTTCTCTGTCTCTGCAATATTTTTGAGAATATTCAAAAACATTACAGGAAGCACTTAAAATATGAAGATGAATGGAAGATTTTCCAGGAACAATTTCACCAGTTGGTCAATACCCAATCTGAATCAATCTATGATGAAAATTTTGAAAAAACTGGATTTAATCTGTAATCCCCCTACATCTGACTACCTGCTTGAAAACTGGATCCCAAATCAAGATCAATTTTCTCTTACTTGGCCAACAAAAAATTTCACTTTGGAAAAATGCTAACTCAAGAATAGAAAGATGAAACTATTAAATCGAAAATTTCATCATTCAATCTACTGGATCTTTTTATAATTTATTCTGTAGGATTTAAAATTCCATAACTACACATGAGAGAGACATTGAAGCCCCCCAGTAAGATTTCAAGCATACAATTGGTTTTCCCCACCGTGTGGATCATCTTTTTGGAAATATCAGCCAATATGAAATCAAAATTATTCATTCATTCCATCAAATACCTGAATCTTCTACCTCTTCCCTCAAATGTGATTAATTTTCTTATATGAGCATACCATGTATTCATTAAATTAGCTATGATATAGGTTAAACTATTCCAAATTGAGGATTTAAATCCTCAATGGCATTTCAAGCCCTCCTTCTCAGTAATTTCTTCATTTTTATTTTGATTCAAGACAAAATGAATGTTTTCTGATTTATTTCTATTTTCCTCTCTCTGGTTAATTCTTAACCCTGATACAACTGAAGAATCATAACACCCTGATGTTCCCTCCAACACTACTAATGAGCATTGGTATTTCACTGGAACATTTGAAGAAGTCAATAATTTTCCACCTGGAGAACCAAATTATTATCTGGGGGAAATGGAAAAGCTTTGCAGATATAAGTATAAAATTTTTCATATTACAGAGTTGAATTCTACTCAAAGATATAAAATGAGGGGAAGAACCAAAGGAGCATCCAATAGTATATAGAAGGTACCTCAGTCCTCAATCAAATGATATCCATATTTTTTTGAATATTTAGAACAACCTGTGAGGAGAGGAAGGCCAAGGAAGAAATTTAAAGCAAATTCAAGGTTCATCAGCTATTTTTAGAAAAACAAAATCAACTTTCATAATCTATGTATTGTATGTATAAATAATTTTTCTAAATATGAACTGATTTTTTTAATGATTTCTTTTCCTTTTTTTTAACATAGGATAGTTTCATGACTGAAGAAGTATCTTCAGAAGATGAAGACCTCCCAGATTTTGATGTATTTAATTTGATTTTATTTATTTATTTTTTTAATATAAGAATTTGTTAATGATTTCATTTAATCTTCTCCAAGAGGTCTGAAATCATTTTGAATAAGAGTGTTTATTCTGATGAAGAAAATCCTGGTACTGGAATCAAGAGAAAAAACAAAGAAAATTAATATGATGAAGCTCCTTACCATCCTCCTGGAAAGCATTTAATTTTGAAAACAGCAAGAAAATTAAGTGAGAAAGTGATTACATTTGATGAATTCTCATTTTTCAAATTTTTCTAAATGATTTTATATTTTTTTCTGAGTTTCTTTTACAGAATCATATTATTCATTTGGAATTTCTGAAACAGTTTCAATTGAAAAAGTGGGTGGTATCTTTAAAGAATATTTTATTTTAGAAAAAAAAAATGATTTTTGCTTTTAGGTACAATACAAAGACTTTATTTCTCCTGAAACAGATATTCCACATACAGTAGAACTTGTCCTAATCCATACAATTCCATGGACTGGTTTTTCTATGTGTTTGGACGGCTTATGGGATTGGAGAGAAACCTACACTAACCCATGTTTTTCATGGGTTAGAGCAGAGTATTGTACTAACCCATGAAAACCACGGTTTAGGAAAGGAAGGTGGCTTGGGTTAAGTTTGAAAAAGATGGCACATGTTTCATTTATTTCATTTTTTAAACATTTTTATGGATATGTATATAGAATGAAAACAGCTTTTGAGGGATATTTAACTAGAAAAACTATTTGGAAAAGAAAAATACAATAAAATTTATTGGAGGTAGTCTAATAACATGGAATGCTTTTGCCTTTTTGAGAATTAAAGTTGAGAAAAGTGATTGAATGACTCCAATGAGTCATTGAATGAGTCTGCCTCAGGAGAGTTGAGGTGACTGATGTACTGAAACAAGGTTTTGATGGCATTCAAAATGGCTTCACTGGTAGGTTTGGGTACTGCTTAAAACTTATCATTTTCTAGATCATCTTCATCATTGTTGCTCTGATTGGACAGGAATATCTTTTCTGGTGACATTAAAAAAAGTTATCTTCATCAGCTGGATTGAGAATCTCTTCAAGAGACATTTGATTTTTTGCTTTGATCAATCCAACTTTCTCAAGCTCTTGCACTTCCAAGGTAAGTTCATTCTGAGAATTTTTGAGGTCCTTTGCTGAACCAATTTTTTTCTTTTGAGTAAGTTTGGTGTGAGCCCAGAAGTGCCTTATGGTCCTTGGGCTGACAGATCCCCAGGCTAATTGGAACAATTGCATTGCTGATAGCTGATCAATGTTGTAAAATTGTGACACCAGCACACTATCATTGAAGTTTTGGATCAAATAGGAAATGAATTGGCATCATTAGTAAGCTTTGAAGGTTTGTATAATAACAGCATCAAGGGGTTGAATGTGGGAGGTGAGGTTGGGGGAAAAAAACTCAAGTTGAATATTAGAGAGGCCATCTGGTTGAATCACATGTTGAGCAAAGTTATCAACAAGAAGTAAAACTTTTGGATTGGAAATCTTCAGTTTGGTATTCCATCCACTGATCCAATTTTGAAAAATCAAGGTGGTCATCCATGCCTTGCTATTGAAGTAATATTTGTACACAAGTTGATGGGCAATTTTTTTTTGAAAACATTGTGGTTGTTGTGACTGTTAGAGTTCTAGTCTTATATTGTGTTTCCTAATACTAGAGTTCAACCACTTATTAAGCTTTATATTCCTTCCTTATGCTCTAAGTATTATGTCTAGTGTGATCTCTAGAATAAGCTAGTTAGTCTTATTTCCAGTTTCATCTTTATCATAACCTACAGTGGCAGTTGCCCTGAGTATGTTTTTATAGTGAAGTCTTTATGTTGGTCCTGCAGTATCAACTCTAGTGCTTTCTTTATCTTTCATCTATTGAGGCCCTATTCCTAATATTGAAGCTATCTTGTGAAATCTTGTGTTTCACATTTATGCTTATCAAACTTGTTTGATTTATTATATATTATTTGTCACCCACTATTCAGCCACATTGTACTTACACTATTTCAGTCTGTGTCCAATCTGGTGAAATTCAGCCATCTGTTCTGTCTTACTTTGAACCAGAGTTCCCCTCTCTTGACTCCCTAGATCCATTCCTCTTGATGTTAGAAAGACTTCATACCATCCTCTTCAACCATCTCACCAGGGAATCTAACTCAAACCCCAACAGTGACTTCCCCATGAAAAGTAAGGGGAGCTTCTTGGTACCAGTTTCATTGCAAGCAGCACCAATTTTAAGTCTTGTCTTCACATATTTGATACCCTTCTCATTGTTTTGTGCCGGACCTTTATCAGGAGGTATCCTGTTAACAAATTAATGTAAGTTAATATTTTAGTCAATTTTTTCAAATTGATTTGGATGTACAAATTCACTTACGCGTAGTATAACCCTGTCTCATCAAAATTGAAGACATCATCCACACTTTATTGATCCATAAGCATAAAAAAACGCATTACCTCTTTCCCCAGAATTTTGATGTTGACAGCTCCCGCTTTGCCATGTTTTGTAAATTGATGAAGACAGTTTTGCTCCTTGAAGCTTTTGAGCCAACCATTTGATAAAGAAAGCCATTTGTCCGCGGGTATACCGCAGAGAAGGGCAAAATATTTCCACTTTTCTCAAAGGACATTGCCAGTGACCGTCAAATTAGCAGCAAGGGCCATTTGGACCCATTCTTCAAGTAGTTTGTTGACATTGCTATGTTTCTGGACCCCCACCCTCTTGACAGATCCATTGGTTTTGGTATTTTGGCATCAAATCTTCTCTTCACTCTTGATCCATGATGATATACGTGGCTGATTCAACTGAAGCCCAGGGTAGATTTTTGAAAAATGATTGGCCGTTTTTTTTGGTTCTTGCTGTTCTTGTAGTGCCAGTCAAGCAACTCTACCTTTTGTGCAAGTGTTGTGTTTTTTTCCAAGTTCTTGCTGTTTGACCTTTTTTTTTGGGGGGGAGGGGTAACTCAAAGTCAAATCCATCTTCTGATTGGCTTGTTGCTTTTTGTTTTCCTTTTTTTACATTCTTTTTCATGCTCACTGTCCATTTCTACATTTACAACAAAATTCAGGAGGGCTGAGACATTGTTCTTGTTAAGTGATATTGAAGATGAACCATTAGAAGGGAGATTCTTGAGTTTTTTGATCAAGATTTGCTTGTTAATCAGGTTTCCTTCATTATCCAGCCATTCTTCTTCCTTGTTTGTCAATTAATCATTGCTGCATGATTTGGTGAGTATTTTTTTTCTTGCCATCACAGTCTTCATTTAATTTTTTTAGTCTGGCTTCAAAAATCTCAAGTTTGGCTTGATCTAGCATTGTTGCAAAAGAGAAATGTGGGGTGCTTGAGAACAAAACGGTGTTTCCATGTCGCAACACATACAGGTCTTGATATGGGGGGATTGAGGTGTTATTGAGTTGAAGGGTACGCATAGTAAACAAAGGAAGAAAGAAGATATGTGGTGAGGATATCAAGAGATGTAAATCACTAGCTTGGTGGAAGACATGGTGTGGGATGGTTGTAGATGGCAGCTATGGTGAATATGGGATGATGGAAATAGAGGTGAAGCATTGCAGATATGTATGTACATATGTATGCACATACAACATACATATTTGGCAACTAAAATTCATGGGTTAGTAGGGGTGAATAAAATAAAGTTTACACCAAAGCTTCCGGTTTTTTTTGATTTTTGACCTATGTGTTACTGCGTTAGGAAGGATCATGGGTTAAGAGTCCACTTTTGGCAGGCACCAATTTGGTGGATTGATTTTGCCATGGGTTTGCGCAAGTTATGGGTTGTTAAAAGTATGAATTAGAACAAGTTCTACTGTATATCCCATGTTCAAGATTTCATATGAGGTGGGAGCTGTGGCTTCAGAGCAGAAGCTGTTTTTTGTGAAGGAAATTTGAAAAATGAGTTGAAATGAGGAAAGAAATGGTCAAAGCTCTGTATTCCAGCCTAATATTCAAGGTCCCAAGATCAATGCATAAAATCTGGGGTGAAAAATTTCACAAAGCAAGAATGAAACTAAAAAAACTTTTTGGCCCAGCTCCAATAGAATTTTGGATGGAATTTCCATGCCATGTTTTCTTCTTGTTGAAAAATATAAGTTTGAAGTGGTTCTATTTGCCTTTTTCATTTAAAATACATCAAAATATAGTTTGCTTCAAGTTTAAGGCAAATACCTGGCAAGCCCCAAAATTGGATCCACTTTGGAAAAGGTATGTGAAAAAGGATTTCCAATGTTGGAAAAAAAAATTCAGAAAAATTTAGAGCTTGTTAATGAGGTTTTTTCCCCTTGAAGAAAATCCAGCAGAAAAAATAAAACCAATAATAGTGGAATAATATTGACTAATAGTAGTCAAATAATGTTTGTAAAATTATTTTTTTTGTATTAATTCAAAAGTAACAAAAAGTAGAATGAAAAATGTGGGCAATCCCTTTTATTTTCAATTATTTTCACCGTGATGAATATTTTTTGGCATAAAGACTGTAATAAGAACTCAAAATAATTTTTAGTTTCATCTTTTTCTGTTTTTCTGAAGTTCTGTAAAAATTATTGAGAGAAAATTTGATTCCTGATTTTTTGAAAAAAATTGAAAGAGATGTGTTATTTTGAAGTTTTTTTTATGTTGGATTCAATCTTTGGAGGCCAAGAAGACATCCAAAAAATTCCCAAAAATAATTTCTCAAAGCTCTGAATTGTTTCCTGAACTCCTTGGAACTCAAAGCATCAAAAGAACTGATTGAAAAGGCAAAGAAAAGGTCTCAAAAGTTCTATGGCTTCACAATTTTCTGGATTTTTTGAATGAATTTTTGAAGGTGTTCTAAAGCTTCAAAAATTCTTAGAATTTTTTTATAAAATTTTTATACAGTCAGCTACAGGGACGCAGTGTAAAATTTTGCAAAAACAGAATTCTTGAAAAAAACCATGTAATAAAGGATTTTTTTGTGTGTGGAGGATGGTGACATTCATTAGTTTAAGGGTAGGGGATGTGAGAAAAAAAATGCTCTTGTATAAATTTTAAAAATAATACTTTTGCATTTGAAAGCCCAAATGTAATTGAATTTTACTAAAGGATTCCCAAATGGGTGCAGAATGCTTTCAAGTGTTCACACACTGGTGTCACACAAAATAGATTACAGTCAAACTTCAAATTGATTTTTGATAAATAAGTTCATCCTGCCAATATGTGAAGAATAGAATAAAATGAATGCAAATAAAACCATTTTTCATGGTCAACTTATTCAAGACCAAATATTCCATACCAAGCCAATTGGCCTTTCCTGGTGTGTTGAAAAAAAATGATTGGGGTTGCACAAGAGGACAATCAAGCTGATATAAAATACTTATGGAGGTTTTCTGCTATTTAAACTATTGATTGCTTCTGTTCATAATCAATAGGGCGTATCAGAGTTAGCAAACCCGCCATTAGAAACCAGCCATTTTTTTTTACCAAACCGGCCATTTTTAATGGTTGGTTTCTGAAATACACATACCCCCTAACTGGTTTATTTCAAAATGGCAGGTTTCATGAAAATGGAGGATTTCAAACATCAAAAATGCCATTAAAACCACCATTTATGCATCATCATCCATCCACCATCCATCAAATCCAAAACACCCATCCATGTCAGCAAATCCATACCAATCCCATCTCCATCACATCACACACATCTCATCTCCATTGCTTCTCATCTCCATTGCTTCACATCTCTATTGATTCACATCTCTATTTCTTCACATCTCCATCTTCACACAAATCCCATCATCATCTTATAAACCCACATTAAATTACCATCTTTCTCAACTTTTCCAATCAAACTTCCCGGCAGAAAGTTGAAAATGCAAAAAAGCTGACTGAACTTTTGTTAGTATTTGACTGCAATTCAGAGTCCAATTCAGACTCCAATTCCAAATCAACTTGGTTGGCTTTAAATGCTCTATTACAAAAGCAATACATGGTTCCAAGAAGACAAACTCTCCACAACCCTATGTATGAAAGGCAAAAGCTTCATCTCCTCCCCAACTTAAGCTTCCAGCAACTGTTCTAAACTCTATTGCCTTCATTCATAAAACTTTTGGAGATGATTGAAGGCCAACACATCTTCCAGAACAATTCTTGGAATCCTCAATGTAATCCAGCTATCCAAATGGCTGTTGCTCTTTGTAGATTGGGATAAAATGGAAATGGGGCAGCAATTCATCAATTAGAAAATCTATTCTCAGTTGGTTATGGAACCATTGACTCATACACCAAAAGAGTCATGATTGCTATCCTATCTTTCTGTTGCTCAGTCCTTTGTTGGCCAAAAAAAGAATAACACAAGGAGATATCTCAAGTAATGGAGACTGAAGGCTTTACTTGTTGCATTGGTTTTGTTGATGGAACCACCATCCCCTTGAGTCAAAATCCCAGGCTAGATGGCAACCACTATTTTGATTGGAAAAAAAAGGCAATTGATTGATTTCCTTTCCAAAGCCTTTGATAATAAACTGACCAAATTTGTTTTATTGGTTTGTACTTTGTGGCAATACAACTTGTTTGCAATGACAACAAGAAGTTCATATCCCTCCATGCTGGCATTTTGGGTTCTTGTCATGATTCATATGTTTTCAATTGGATGCGGATTGCCCAAAATCCAGAGAAATAATTTGACCAAGATCAATAACTTCCGGCCAATTCAGCTTATGCTAGTGGGAAATATGTGGTTCCAGAATACTGGAATTTTTTGTCCAACAATCAAGGAAAAACCAATTTCAACTATCATCTTGCCCAATCACCAGTTTGGATTGATCATGCCATAGGAGTCCTGAAAGCAAGATGGGCCAGCTTAAGGGAAATTCAAAACCAGCTTCAAAACCCCAAAGACATGAATTTCCTCATCAACTGGATTATCAATTGTGTAATCCTTCACAATCTTTTGGCTGACATCAAAGATGAATCCAACAAAATATTTGAAGATGATATTCCTGATCCGCCTCAAGTCACCCCTGTCTCATCTTATTCCTCATCTTCATCTATGAGAGAACAGATTCTTCCTCTCACCCTTGCTCACTTTGATGAGTAATGTTTGATTTAAAATTAGGTAAAAAATCCCTTGACCAATTTTTTTTGGTTCTGGTTGTTCACCCAAGATTCCTAGGCTGAGTTGGGGTTTTTTTTTCCCATTTGGTGGGGTGAACTTAGGCAAAACACCATCAAAACTTTCAAACCCCCCACCTCACCCCACCAAACCACCAGTCAAAGCACCCACCTCACCCCACCAAACCACTGGGTGGTCCACTCCTTCCTCCTCCTCACCAACCACCTCCACCTTACGCATCACCTCCACCTCACCCACCAACTCCCCTCCTCCTTTGGTTGGAACCCCTGGTAAGCTTCCCTTCCCTCCTCCTCATCCTCCCCATCATCCAATGCTCATCCTTTGATTCATCCACCTCCATCCCCTTGGTTGATGCCCCAGGTAAGCTCCCCCCTCCCTCCTCCTCATTCTGCTTTTACCTCCCTCTCAACCCCTCTCACTCCCTCCCACTCACTCACCAACACCCTCCCTCTCCCCCTCCCATCTCACTTGGCCCCCCCTTTCTCCTTGCTCCTCATCCTCCTCTCTGGCTCGCCCTTTCCCTCCCTCACTCGGCCCTCAACTTGCAGCCCCCCCCTCTCTCCTTCTCCTCCTTCCTGGCCCGCCCTTGCCCTCCCTTTCTTGGCCCTCAACTTGCCAGCCCACCCTTGCTCCTCCTCCTCCTCACCGTCCCCCCCTTGCCCTCCCTTGCTTGGCCCTTTGCTTGCTTCCCTCCCCTTGCTCCTCCTTGCTGGCCCTCCCTTGCTGCCCCCCCCCTTGCTCCTCCTTGCCGGCCCCCCCTTGCCCCCCCTTTGGCTTGCCACCCCCCCTTGCTCCTCCTTGCTGGCCCCCCTTGCCCCCCCTTTGGCTTGACGCCCCCCCTTGCCCCCCCTTGCTCCCCCTTCAGCTTGCTGCCCCCCCTTGCTCCTCCTTGCTGCCCCCCCTTGCTCCTCCTTGCTGCCCCCCCCTTGTCTCCCTAGGCTTTCTGGCCCCACCCCACAACTTGCTCTCATCCGCCACCCAACCCAAGGCCAGCCTAATTGGCTTGCACACTGGTATTTTTTTTTGGTGATGACATTAACTTTTTTTTTTTTTTTTTTTTGTAATAAGCCTGGCCCAATTAGCTCATGCCCACACCCAGTAATTTTTTTATTTTTTTATTTTTCTATTTTTTATTTTGATTTTTTTTTGGTGATCAGGTGAATGAAATGATTTTTTTTTTGTAACCCTTCTTTGACCCCTTTTCCTTCAATGCCATCCCTTCTCCCACCAAAATCACAATGTTATACTCCAAATTGAATCCCCTCTTGATCCTCACCCCAAGCGGAGAATTTGCCTGGGAGAGAACAAGATGGAAGGAGATGAGGTGAAAAAAATAAAGAGAGGTGGCAAGCAGAGGGCTTTGAAGCAAAATAGGGATCAAATGAGGGCATCAGAAATCTCTTTGGAACTTTCAGAGGGGGGAATCCATAAAAAGGTTGTATGGTCAGGACGGAAACTACAACCTTTGGATCCGTATCCTGCCATCACTTCCAAAAAGAAAAAGAACTATTGAAAACCCTCACCCACTGAGTTTGAACATGCCAAGCAGACAATCAAGAAATTCAATTTCTTCAGCCATGGAAAAGTAATTGTTCTCAATAAATCTGATCACAATGGTCTTGTTGCAATAATTGAATTTTTCCCATAGGAGAAACTTTGTGACCAAGACAAGAAGGACATCAACTTTGTGACAACTTTCCTTCACCAGTCAAAAAAATTTGTCAACAATGTTGGTCCCTCAAGATCTTCGGGTGGGAAAATGTGGGCAATTGGATGGCAAAAATTGATGGACCCCTTTGAGTTACTTGGACGCTATGTGAAGCAATGACTATTCAATCTTCCCCTCAAGAGTATACTTTTCTCAATTGTAAGGCAGACAAAGTCTCTCAAATTTTAGGAAAAATGTTTTGAAATTTGGCCAGACTTCCCTTTGAATCAAACAGTGAAATAATGAAGGACAACCACATCCCCTCCTTCTCATCACTCAAATTTGGTTCTTGGCCTACTCCATTTGACTGCTCTCTGCATGTGACTTTCACATCTGACTCTTTTTACAACTCACCTCACCTTGAAAAAGGTGAAATCTCTGAGTATTCCTTTTTAATTGCAGTTCCAACCAAGAAATCAAATGGACAACTTATTGAAACTATGGATGAATATGAATTATCAGACGGCAAGTTTTTTTTCCTGACCTTGGCTTTGGAATTGATTTCAAGCAAAAAGGTATAGTGAAAATGGTTTGGGCAGCCAATAAGTACAAGCACTGTACTTTTCCTGCTGTGGAGACTGCCACTCATACAAGAATGGAAATGTAAATGCAAATCAACAAAAAAACTTGAAAAACTTGCATGGACTTGGGTAGCAGGAAAATATACTCCAGGAAAAAATATAAATAAAAAGAAAAATTACTTTTTTATTGGTGGGGTCAAAAATAGTCTTAAGCATTGTTGTAATCAAAAATGATTTTTTTTTTCTTTTTAAGTTTTTCATCAAAGCAAATATATTTACAATCCCAGCATTTGAGTAATCTGCTTTAATTCATCTACTGTTCTACTGCTACCAATGTATGCCCCAGCCATTGACCACTTATCCTTTTTTCTGTTTCCATTTGTTCCCTCTCCATTTTCAGTTGTGCTTTCTGTCAATCCTTCTCCTTTTACTCTTTTTGAAATTCTAGCTCAGCCTGTTTCAACTTTGACTTGGAATCCCCTTTTTTTTGATCAGCAAAACTCTTGGCTTTCTGCTTTTGAAAATAAATAGCCAGTTGAAAATCCCACTTCTCCTTTTCAAACTGAATTTTTTCAGATCCAATTTGCGATTTCACTGTTTTTCAGAGGGGAATAGGAATGAGCTTGATTTTGAAAGCAAGGAGAATTCAATGGGCTTACTTAAATCTTGCTTCTCCATGATTTCCTCAAAGCCCCAAAAATTTTAAGTTTTTCTCCTCTTTTTAATGCTATTGGGGTTGATGTTGATGGAATTGGAGGCCTTTTGCTTTCCCTTTGCAGAGGAGGTTTGTGTGGGAACATCATTGCTCTCATTTGAAGGGGATGTGGGAGGCCCCATTGGCTTGAGTTTTGGGCCATTCAGGAATGGATTAGCCTGTTTCTTTCAAATCTAAATCAGTCAGGATTAACCAGACAGAAGAGAAAAGGACTTGGTTCCTTACTTGAGCAGATGTTGATGGCAATGGTAATAAGGGAATGACATCCTCCTCATTGGCCAAGTTCTCCGGTTCTTCCACTCCAGGAAGAGAACAATCAAAATAAGTAAGTGAGGGGTCCAAGGTTGGGTTTGAATCATCAATAAATGCAGAAGTAGATGTGATTGGAGCTGTTTGTGTTTGAATATCCTTCTTGGCATTGGATGGGGGCCACTCAAAGGCAAAGTTTTCATCAAGGTCCTCATTGGTAGGCTGAGCATCCCAAGCCAAGTCCTTGGAATCAACTGAATCAGATTGTTGGGCGTCAAAAGCAGCTAGAGGGGTGATGTTGGCCTTCTTTCCAAATATTTCATCCATTTGAATATTAAAAGGACAAATGGAGTCCAACTTATCAACCACCAAGTTGATTCCCTGGGCTTTTTTGAAGTTGGTGATACAAAAGCTGGTGGAGATTGACACGGAGTGGGCCTTTTTGTACTTGGCTCAATAATTCTTGAATCACTCACTCATCTGTTTGAATGACAGTTCCAGCCTACCTTTTTTTTATTCTTGAGGTCATTGGCCATCAGGAGATAACCATTAACCTTAGAGGATGGAGGTGGGCCAACGTGTGTTTCATTGTCAGATTCAAAGCAAGACTTGTAGTTGGACAGAATTTTGATCCAGTTTACCAGGATGATGTGATCAGCTCTCTTGAGCTGAATTGAGCCTTTGGAAGCTGATGGGGGAGGATTGTTTGATGTTGAGTTCCTGGGGGATGTTTGCTTTGGTCCATTGCATTGTTTAGTGGACTTGCAGGGGGGGGGGGGGATTGCTGAGGGGCCATTATGAGAGTGATGAAGCAAAGAGGATAGCAAGAGATGAGAGTGATGAAGTGACAAGAGGGATAAAGCAATGAGAGTTAGGATGTGATGAAAGAAATAAAGTGATGCGGGTGAGGGAGTGATGAGGATAGTGATGCAATGAGAGTTAGCTTTAGCTGGATGTGATGAAATAAATAAAGTGAATGAGATTTGATGAAGCAAAGAGGACAGTAATAGATGAGAGTGATGAAGTGAAAAGAGGGATAAGGCAATGAGAGTTAGGATGTGATGAAAGCAATAAAGAAACAAGGGTGAGGGAGTGATGAGGATAGTGATTTAATGAGAGTTAGCTTTAGCTGGATGTTATGAAAGAAATAAAGTGAATGAGATTTGATGAAGCAATGAGGATAGTAAGAGATGAGAGTGATGAAGTGAAAAGAGGGATAAAGCAATGGGAGTTAGGATGTGATGAAAGCAATAAAGCAATGAGGGTGAGGGAGTGATGAGGAAAGTGATGTAATGAGAGTTAGCTTTAGATGGATGTGATGAAAGTGATAAATTGAATGAGATTTAGCTGGATTTGATGAAAGCAATAAAGTGATGAGAGTGATGAAGTGATGAGGATAGTGATGAAGAGATGGAGAGAGATGAATCAAATTTTGTTCCAATGAGGTTGGAAGTAGAATTTTTCCAAGGTTGGAGGTGGAAAACCAGGGTTTTATGAAGTGGACAGGTGGTGGAAGCATTTATATACTTTACTTGAAAAAACCACTTATTTCCAGGTAACTCTGACATGTCTCATGTGAAATAAGTGGGTTTTTTTTGATTTTTAATGGTGGATTTGGTCTGAAACCCGCAATTCAAGAATGGTGGGTTTGCTTAACTCTGATACGCACTAATGAGTGGGTAGTGTTGAAAAAAGAGGGGATTTTTATTAATATGCATAAAAAATTGTGGTTTGTGCAGTGGAAAAATGGACAATGGATTTGAAACAAAAATTTTGAAAATTTTTCTGATTTTAGAAGTAATTTCAGAGAGAAAAAATTATTGAATCCAGCAGGAGTAAAAGGAAGGGAATAAATTAAATTTCCATCAATTAAAAGGGTTGAGAAAATCTCCTATACTCATGAATTGTGCTTTGTAAAACAGGGGAGGCCTGATATGTGAGATTCAGAAGAAATTCTTTTTTAAAAAGAAAGTTTCCTCTAAAGGAAAAATAACAGAAGATGAGATTTTCCCTTGAAAAATATTTTCAAGTGCCTTCTGGCTGGTATTGATCAATCAAACCCTCTGAACCCAAGTGGAGAAGGCAGTAGAACAGAAGAGAGATTCCAATTACATGAAAATTCACCATCAATAAAATATGAGGAGGGGCAAAAATAAATCAGTGCCCATATCTTGAAATAAAGTTTTCTATGAGATAAATCCAAGGGAATCATGAAACAGGGAGATGAGATGGTAAAACATGGAATTGGTGTTGGAAATTACCTGTAAGATTTTGGTGGATTGGTGTATACCCAAGAGTCTCCAAGATGTGTTTGGAGTTTTCTTCTTGATTTACACCAAAATTAGTGGTAATTTGAACTGGGGACAGGATGTTAGAAACCCTCACAGAGTCATGGGTATGAAAAAACTGAAGTTTTTCCTTTATTGGCACTGGTTGGTTAGGAAAATGGTAGTATTTCATGTGGTTCTCATCCCATGGCTTGAAACAGTGTGAGATAAATTTGCAAGCTACACAAGCTGATTAAAATTTTCCAAAGGTGAAACCAAAAGAGGGAACAGAATTATGTGTTGTGTCAACTTTCATCAAGTTTGAAGGCTTTCTCTTGAATATTGGGAATTATTGAACTGATCTGGGAAGACTCATTTGAGAAAAGTGTTTGAAAATTTTCAGGGTTGTTGTTGAAAAAGGTTCTCCCATCCCTGGGGTAAAATTTGTTTCAATGTGATAAAGCATCAGGGAATACTGCTTGTTTTCTAGATAAATAGGTTCTTTTAAAGTTGAATTTAGACAGGTATTTGGCTCATTGTGACTTTCCATGAATTACAACTTTTGTGCATGTGAAATACTTGCAATGATTGTGGTCAGTTGCAAACTTGAAAAGTTACCTGAGAATTAGAAGGTATGAATGCCTTTTTTTCAAGTAATATAAGATTGGAATAATTTACTTATCAGATATATTTTGATTAATTTAAGTAGATTTAAAATTGAAAAACTTGAAGGCTGAAGGATGAAAAATATGGCAAATTTGAGAAAACATCACAATGAAACATAAAATAGCATAGTTTCTTGCATCCATGGTGACAATAATTCAAGCAAGATTTCTAAAATAAAAAAGAATATTTGCAAATATGAAGGATTTCTTACAAACTTTGAAATCAAAAGCAGCTTTCTTGGTAAAAAAAGGAATGCATATATTTTTGAAAAAGATTATTCAAATTAGAAATTTTCTTGGAATAGTGATGGATGAACTTTCAATAAGAATAAGTAAAACCAAGGAAAATTTGTAAATTATGAACTGAATTTGGTTTGGGCCAGTCCAAGATGGATTTGAATTTGGCTGGATCTATGGGAATGACTTCCTTTGAAAGTACCACACCAAGAGACTGGGGAGTGCTTGTATGAAAATTTCAATTAAAAACTTTTGCAAAGAGATTGTTCCTTCAAAATTTTTCCAAAGTATTTCAAACATTTTTGATGTGATTGTTGAGGTTTTTTGAGTAGACTAGTATGTAATCCAGATACACCATGAGGTAATTCTTTGCAAGATATGAGATAGAGAGGAAAATTGTCTATCATGGATCATATTTTTTGAAATAGAAAGTTCTGGAATCATAAAAGAAATTTTAGCACCCCAATCAAGCAGTAATCTACAAGGAATATTTTCAGAATTGAAATGAAAAAATCTTGAACTTGGAGTATGACTAGTATTGCAGTATTGGAGATTTAATTGTGGATTTTTAGATAATTTTTAGTCTCCTTTTCAAGTATCTAGAAAAATAAAACATATTATCTTGAAAATTAAGCTGCTTCATGTGCTAACTGTTTAGAAAAAGTTTTCACATCATGCCTCCTGAAATAAATACACAACAATTTCTTCTCACTAAATCAACATTCTCCATTCTTGAGAAAATCTGTTTCTTTGTACAGGAAAATGAGTTTAAGTGGAGCTTAAACCTTCTTGGAGCTGAAGTTCAGGGTAAAATTTTCTTTGCTTTGAGTTCTTCAAATTTTGCTTTGAGGAATCGTTGGTTTTCACAGTTTAGGCCAACAGGGAATGGTATTTTTTCAAGAAAATTTCCTTTGTGATAGCCATTATTTATCTCAAGCAAAAAGTGGATTATCTTCTGAAGTAAAATCATCTGGTGTCCTGAAACAGAATTCTTCTTAGTTAGGTGTGCTGGTAAACATTTTTGGAAATTAAATAATAAAGTGGGCTTGTTCCATTGGAGGTAAGACTTTAAGTTTCTAAAATTTGAAATGTAAACAGGTGCCCTACTACCATCCTTCATAACTAGGGTTTTAAAGTTTATTCTGAATTTTGTACTTTGTTGGGGTCACCAAAAAAGGTGAAGATTTTTTGCTTTTATTTTTCCCAGTTATTGAGAATGCAGGTTGGAATTGAATTTTAAAATAGTTTCAGGTAAAATTCAAAGAATTTCAAAGCCCTACCTCCTAAAAAGTATGAGGAATAAACAAAATTTTCACAATTGGTTCCAAATTTATTTTGGTTGTTTGAAAATATAATTTTACATTATTGGAAATAGGATCTAAGTTTATATGGGTTTTCTGCCATGAAGTGGTTGGGATTTTCCATGCTAGGCATGTGCAAGCTGAAACTTCAACCACCCAAATTAGAGGAATTTTGGTTAAGAGCCTTGATTAGAATATTCAGGAGTGTCTTAGCCTCTGGATTGGTATGCATGTCTCTACAAACCACTGATATACCTTTTATTGGGGAACTCTTGGAAGAATCTGGGGGTTCCAGGATATGTCTGAGGGGATCCTCAAAAGCCTTGGAAAGATTCCTGGTGGAAAATGAATCATTGAGAAGACCACTGGATGGAGAGAAAGAAGAAGGAGCAGGAGCTAAGGGTTTTTTCGCCCATGAGCCACATGTTCTATCTACACTAGCAATCCCTTCATTGTAAGGGGAAAGGGAAAAGTTCCTAGTTGAGAAAGTACATGAAATAAAGCATGAAAAATATCTATGGGTTTTAGGGATGTCTTTAAGGTTAGTTGGTTGAGTTATTTAATTTACAGTCACACACCCAACCCAAGTACTGAAGAGGGAAAGTATTAGGTGGAATTGGTGGAAATGAGAGTGACCAATGCTACAAGAAATATAAAAGTTAGCAAGAATATTCTTTGAATTTAAAATTGGAGATTCAAATTAATATGTGAGTTGCAAGGGGAAGTTTTTTTATGAGGAAACTGAGGCAAAGCCTGATTTGAAGAATTAGTCTCAGAAAGATGCAAGAATTTAATTAACTAACTAAGGAAAAAATCTGCCAGTGAAGTAATTTGCCTTTTAAGGTCATCTAAATTGTGATGCAGGTGGCTAGATATAAACTGATATATTTCCTCTATAGCTAGGAATAGAAAGGATGCAGTGAGTGTATGGAAATGTAAGACTAAATGAAATGATTTCTCAAAGGGAAAAGCAGAAAGAAAGTGCTGAAAAAAATGAAAATTCAACGAGACAATGAGAAAATGAAATGCAAATGTGATAGATTAATGAATTGAGAATTATCAAGTGAAAAATGTGAACTGAGTCCTGACAATAATAGGCTTTATTAAGATAGTTAAGTAAATTGGATGGTTAGATATAAAAGGTTTCAAATTATTTTTCATGGTGAACATAAATGGATTGGAGTAGTGGCTAGGTTGAAAGCCCATAGCCAACCAAAGAGTAAGTGTGAGGTTTCAAAAAAAACTTGAAAATTTGATTTTTAATAGTTGTAGATGGTAGTGCAAATCAAAAGCTCAATTGCAAGTGATGATTGAGTTTCTGGAGATAGAAGGTCCCTTGTGTTTAATTCCAAGAGTAGTAAGGAGAATTCATTTAATGGTTAGTATGATTTTTTTTCAACACTATGAGACTTAGGTAGGGGATAATGAGGATTTTATATTTCAAAGTGATGTGAAAAATTAAACTCAAGTTTGGAGCATGAAAGAATAATTTGGTAATGCTACATGGTCTTTAGAAGCAAAATAGTTAATTTCATTGATTTAGTCATACTTTGAATCTAAAGTTTCTTTCTTTTGAATTTTAATACTGAGAGGATTTTTTGATTGGACTTTTCAAATTTCAGAGGCTTTAAATTGATGATTGGTGATTATTGAACTGAGCTGGAAAGATTGATTTGAGAAGAGTTTAAAATCTTTTTCCATTTTTTTTTCCAGAAATGGTGTTTCTCCCCCTGGGAGAAACATTGTCCCAATTTGATAAACCATCACAGACTACCACTTGTTTCCCAGGGAGATAATTTATTTAAAATTTGAACTTGGAGAGGGATTTGGCCATTGTGACTCTCTACATGGTAGAAAACTTATTCTCATGAAATACTTAAAAGAGTTATGATCAGTTAAAACCTCAAAAGTTTCCCTGAGACTCATAGGGTATGAAAACCACCTCTTCAAGCAATATATAATTGCAAGCTCCTCATAATGAATTGTTAACTTAATTTAAGCTGAATTGAACTTTGTAGATTTGAAGGCTACAGGGTGAAGAAGATTGGAAATTTAGTAAAAATGTAAAATTAAACCCAAAATAGAAAATTTGCTTGTGTATTTTTTGATGATGGGGCAAGCTAGGCCATCAAAGTGAGAAAGAGTAGGTGTAATATTGAATGATTCATTAATATATTTTGAATCCAAAGTATTTTTCTTGGTGAAAAAAATAATATCTCTTTGAAGAATGTTAGTGAAATTAACAATAATATTTGGATACAGATGGATAAATTCCAAACTAAATTTATTAAAAACAGGGAAAATGTGTAAATTATGGACTGGAATTGATGCAGGAAAGTATAGAATGCATTGGTGCTTGGCTGAATCCATGGAAATACCATCTTTTTAAAGTACCACACCAAGGAATTGGAGAGTTCTGGTATGAAAACTGCACTTAGAAAGCTTAGAAAAAATATTTTTTTTTCAAATTTATCAAAATAAATTTCAAAAAGGGCATTATTTTTCTCACGGGTGCTACCCTTAAACTCACGGGACACTACGTCCCCGCAATGTCCAGTATACATGGACAAATCCTTGTTTACACAGGCATTTCAAGAACTTTGTTTTTTGACATTCTAACAAAAAATACCTGTCGATAGGTGCCTTAAACCCTCATAGCTAATCTTTTATAATTTTGGGACCAGTTAAAACCCTTCAAAAATCCAGTCAAAAAATTAACAAAATCCAAAAAAAAAAACTCATTTTTGGAGCTATTCCTTTGGCTTTTGGCTTTAGTTTTTTTGGCACTTTGGACTCTTGAAATATTTATCAATCAGCTGAAGAGCTTTAAAATATTTTTTTGGGATTTTTTTGATGTATCCTTAGCCTCCAAAAATTGAATCCAATGTAAAAACACTTCAAAATAGCATATCCTTTTCAAGATTTTTTTTCACTTCTTGAATCAAGGTTTCACTCATTTTTTTTTGGCAAAACTTAAGATTAACATCCAAAAATTGAATGAAAAATTTGGCTGAGCTTTGATTACAGGTTTTAACCCACAGATTATTCAGAATAATGAAAATAATTGAAAATAAAAGGTGTGGTCCACATTTGTGGCTCTAATTTTTGTTATGTTTTAATAAATACAAATACAAAATGTTATTACAAATATTATGGCAGTAATTTTGGTTTAAATTATTCCACTACTGTGGGTTTTATTTTTCTGCTGGATTTCCTCCTTGGGTACAAAAACTCATCACCAAGCTCCAAATTCTTCTGAATAATGGTCATCCAAGCTTTGGAATCCTTGGTCACAAGGCTTTTCCACAGTGAATCCAATTTGGGGCTGGCCAATGATCAGACTTGAACTTGAATGAGACTATATATTTGTAATCTTCTAAAATAATTAAGCAAATAGGTGATGATTTGGGATTTGGAGTGGGAGGGGAATTCAGAAGAAGATAAGTGCAAGGCATTAAAGAAGAAAACAGAACCACTGGACACTTATAATTTTCAGCAAGAAGAAATCCATGGAATGGGAACTTCATCCACATGTTTATTGGAGCTGGTCCAGAGAGGTGGTTGAGTTGCCTCCTTGCCTCTCAAAAGGTTTCACCCCAGATTTCATGCATTAATTTTGAATCTTGGAAGATTGGGTTGGTGTCCAGATCTTTGATCATTTCTTTCCTGATTTCAATCCAGTCTTCAGATTTCTGTCCCAAACCAACAGCTGCTACTCTGAAATCACAGTTACCATCTCCCAGAAAATCTTTACAGTGGGATATATGGGCAATAGCTGTTTCTGGGGCAATGAAGTATTTTTGTTGGAACTAAAAGAAAAAAATCAGAATTGATTCTAAAATGAAATATGTTGGAGAAATTCCACTCAATTTTTCCATTTGAACTTTCTCAAAGATTCCAGAAGAAGAATATGATAATGTGCAGGAAGCATATAAAAAATTCCAAAATAAAAATCTGAAAAACTGAAAAATCAGGTATTATCATATTCAAGCTTATTTTTGTTTCTGCTTGAGAAAAAACATGCTTTCCAGGTGGATGGTAAGGGGCTTCATCATCTTGAATTTTGTGCTTTTTTCTGTTGATTCTAGTCCCAGGATTGTAATCAGGGGAAAGAGCCCTCTTAGTAAAAAAGGTTCCAGACCTCTAAAGAAAGATTAAATGAGAAAATTAATAAGAATTCACTCAATAAAAAAAAGCAAATGTAATCTCACTATCTTAATAACATGCAAATCTGGGATCTCCTCCCTCATCTTCTGAAGTATCTTCTTCTGTCACAAAATCATCCTATGTTGAAAAAAATAAATATTCAGTTGACATTGAGATGATTATGTATAAATATAAATTTACCTCTTCATCTGATTCCTCCTTCTTCTTTCCCTTCCCTTTTTTATTTTTTGCCTTTCCCTTTCTCAAAACCTGAATGATTACATAAAAAAATTTGTTTTATTTTTTTCTTTCTCAAAGAGTGATTAATTACTGACCACTGAATTTTCTGAAAATTTCCTCCTTGGCCTTCCTCTCCTCTTTGGTGCTTCTAAATATTCAAATCCAGATGGATGCCTTTTACTTGAGGATTGAGAGATCTTCTTGAACTTATTTGCTACTCCTTTTGATCTTCCTCTTATTTTGGATCTTTGAGTAGAATTGGGCTCTTGAATCAGAGAAAGTTGATACTTTCCAGTGTAAAGCTTCTGTTTTTCACCCAGATAATAATGTTGTTCTCCAGGTGGCAATTTTTGAAACTCTTCAAAAAATTCAGTAATATTTCTATGTTCATTGGTTGATCTCAAGGATTTTCAAGGATGGGTTATTCTTTAGTTGCGTCTGGGCTGGCAGTTAACTGCAGAAAGAAAGTTAGAAATTAATCAGAATATTATTCATTTGAACTTTTATAAATAAAAAAAAACTTACTGAAAAGGGGGGTTTGACATGCCATTGAAATGGAAATCCTCAATTTGGAAAATTTCACCCTTGAAGATAGCTAATTTTATTTTGTGAACACATGGTATACCCATGTAAGAAGAGTAATCACAGTTGATGCAACTGATTGAAGAATCAGAGACTTGATTAAATGAGTGAATTTTCTTGAGGGAATAATGACTGATCTTTCCAGAAAGATGCTCCACAAAGTAAGGAAAACCAATGAGCTGCTTGAAAAATTTCTGGGAGGCTTCAATAGCTCTTTCATGAATTTGGATGGTAATAGAATTATATATCTTACCAAAAACATTGGAAAAGGAGCCAGTAGAGGAAGTGATGAAGCATTTGATGTAAGAATGAAGGCGTTGGAATAGCTGGTCTTCTGATCCATGTTCCGCGGTGCATGAGCATGTCAATAAACTGTGAAATGTCTCATCTAACAATGGAACCTTGAGTCTTCCCTTCTAAAATCCCAACCAAAAAGAACCTCTCAGCCGCAACTATTCACTCCTTGATCTATAACTGAACAACATCAACTCCTGAATCATCACCAATACCAACCCATTCTTATTTCTTTTTTCTTTCATTCTCCTTCTTCTCTGCTTCTTTTTTTTTCTTTTTCTTTATCTCAACCTCAAAAAACAACCAACCAGAAATCCAAATCATCCAACCTCAACTCCATCAAACTACCAATCATTGAACTACTGAGGCAAAGCTCAATACTATCAACTGGCCATGAATTCTCCTGTTTGGTGAGAAGGAATAAGAAATATCTGAATTAAAAGTAGATTAAAGCTTTCCCTCTTGTTCTGATCTCCTCATTGTGTTGATTTTTGCCTTGAATATCTTAACTCTTTAGCCAAATCATCTCCTCAGTCTTATTCTAGTCTGTCATACTGTTCCTACATACAGTATTGGTGGGTAATTCTTTTCCTTTACACCTATTCCTGAATTACCTCCTGTTGATTATTGTCTTCAAATCTTGTAGTCTGGCTCTTAAATTTTCTAATTCTAGAGTAGTTTCAACAGAAGGCCTTCTATTCTTGATGTACTTGTATTTCCAAAATGAGAGTATTTGTTGGCAAAGTAAGAGACAATTTTTTTCCAAGTGGACCCAGTTTTCAAGGAGGCATTCTGATGTGGGAGCATTCCAGACTTGAAAAAGTTTGGTGAAATTTTCCTGATAAATAGCTTCATATTTGGAGTTGACCAATTGGTGCCAGTGTTTCTGAAAGATCTTCCATTCATCTTCAGACTTGAAATGCTTCCTGCAGTGGGTTTGAATACTTTTGAGAATATGCCAGAGACAGAGAAGGTGATGAGAAGATGGGAAAACATTTTCTATGGCAATAATTAAAGCTTGTTCTTCTTCTTTCACAATAACCCTGGGTTCTTGATGTTCTAATATTTCCTGAAGTTGATTGAGGGCCCATTCATAGTTATCTTTTTTTCTTGGGATAAAAAACAGAAAGCAACTGAGAAATTTCTGGAAGAATTGTTTACCCCAACAAAATGAAGAAGAGGCATCCCAAATTTATTTGTTTTATATGTGCAGTCCATCATGAGAAGAGTAGGAAATGTTTTTAGAAGTTTTATGGAATCAGGATGTGAAATGAATAAAGAAGTGATGTGTCCATCCATATTGTTGATTCTGTACAAAAAAGAAGAATTTTGGAGTTCCAGTATTAAAGCTTCAAGTGGGGTTTCTCCATCAAGATCATTTTTTTGGATTTGAGATCTTTTATTATAAATAGTACTGAGGTTTTTTTCAACTGGAGTTGAGGAGTTTTTTTATAAGAGAATTTAAAATTTTTACATGGGGGAACACCATCATTGGTTAAGTTTTCTACAGTCTCCTGTTGCTTTCCATGAATTCTTCTATGGATTGAGTAGAAGGATCAACTGAGGGGGAATGGTTGTGGTCTGGACATATAACTTTAACCTGCCAGAGACCTAATCTTTTGGAGAAATTTCCAGATAATCTAAAAGGGCATTTGGTCTTTCTTGTTTTTTGAAATTTTTTGGGATCTTTACTGGGTTTATATTCTCCAGATTTATCACATTGATATGTGTAGGTATGTTTCTTCAAGTTTGATACCCTAGTAGAAATTTCATATCCATGGGACTTTTCCCATGATTGGATAGCATAAACCAACTCCTCCTTTTGATTATATAACAGTTCAGGAGGAGGGGCCACAGGAGTGGTACCATTAGATTGAGTAGATTAGGAAATGGCCAGAGGAGTAGAAACACTAGTTTGATTAGATGAGGTGATGTAGGATGGGCCAGGTGAGAAAGTTCTCAAAAGTGGGTGGATGTTTTGTTGAGACATTTTGAAAAGGGATGGTTTTGTTTAGAAAGGAATTTGAAATTTGATTTGATGGTTCAGAAAGATTTTGAGTAGAAATGGAGTGAGAAGAGTTTTTGGTTCAGGAGCTTTGATTTGGTAGTGGTAGGTTTGGAGTGTGTTGTTTTGTGTTGTGTTGTGTTGTGCCGTGCTGTGTTGTGTTGTGTTGTGTTGTGTTGTGTTGTGTTGTGTTGTGTTGTGTTGTGTTGTGTTGTGTTGTGTTGTGTTGTGTTGTGTTGTGTTGTGTTGTGTTGTGTTGTGTTGTGTTGTGTTGTGTTGTGTTGTGTTGTGTTGTGTTGTGTTGTGTTGTGTTGTGTTGTGTTGTGTTGTGTTGTGTTGTGTTGTGTTGTGTTGTGTTGTGTTGTGTTGTGTTGTGTTGTGTTGTGTTGTGTTGTGTTGTGTTGTGTTGTGTTGTGTTGTGTTGTGTTGTGTTGTGTTGTGTTGTGTTGTGTTGTGTTGTGTTGTGTTGTGTTGTGTTGTGTTGTGTTGTGTTGTGTTGTGTTGTGTTGTGTTGTGTTGTGTTGTGTGGTGTTGTGTTGTGTTGTGTGGTGTTGTGTTGTGTTGTGTTGTGTTGTGTTGTGTTGTGTTGTGTTGTGTTGTGTTGTGTTGTGTTGTGTTGTGTTGTGTGGTGTTGTGTTGTGTTGTGTGGTGTGGTGTGGTATGGTATGGTGTGGTGTGGTAATGGGGGGAGTGGAGTGGTATGGTGTGGTAAGTGTGGTCTGGTCTGGTGTGATGATGGGGGGTAATGGGTGGGGGTGGGTGGATGGAGGAGGTTTCTTTTATGGATGATGAGAGGATGGGAGCGCTACAAAATTTCCTGGAAAAATTTCAGACTCATATTGAATAGGAATGGTTAGGGTTTTATGCATGGAGGGCGCAAAAAAGCAGACCCCATCCCAGAGGGGGATTTGTTGCCCTCCTTTTTGGATTTGGTTTTTAGGGCACAAATAGTGCTTCAAAAATTAAGAAAAAAACTTACTTGAAAACATTAAGAGGCCTGTTTCAAAATTGAAAGGTCAAAAATTTCAAATTCTCATACGTAAACACAACAAAGAATGCAGAAATAACAAAAGACCACCCCTTTTATTTTCAATTATTTTCATTGTGATGAATATTTGCTGGGGTAAAACCTATAATTAAAGCTCAGACAAATTTTTCATTCAATTTTTGAATGTTAATCTTAAGTATTTCCAAAAAAAATTGAGAGAAACATTGATTCAAGAAGTGAAAAAAAAATATTGAAAAGGATATGTTATTTTGAAGTGTTTTTACCTTGGATCCAATTTTTGGAGGCCAAGGATACATCCAAAAAATCTCAAAAAAATATGATAAAGATCTTCAGCTGATTGGTAAATATTTTGAGAGTTCAAAGTGCCAAAAAACCTTAAGCCAAAAGCCAAAGGAATAGCTCCAAAAATGAGTTTTTTTTTGGATTTTGTTAATTTTTTGATTGGATTTTTGAAGGGGTTTAACTGGTCCCAAATTTATAAACAATTAGCCATAAGGGTTTAAGGCAAATATCTACAGGCCTACTGTGTTAGAATTTCAATAAACAAAGTTCTTGAAATGCCCATGTAAACAAGGATTTGTCCGCGTATGCTGGACATTGCAGGGACATAGTACCCCCGTGAGTCTAAGGGTAGCACCCGTGAAAAAAAATAATGCCCTTTCAAAAATTATTAACTTAATATTGGAGGCTCTTTGAGTAGAATATTATATTTTCAAGATACACTACAAAGTACTTCTCTATAAGATCTGAAAGAATATTATTTAAAAACTTTTGAAAAGTAGAAGGAGAATTTAAAATGCCAAAAGGCACATAATTATACTCATAGATTCAAAATGAATTTGTAATATCAGCCAAATAATCATGACCTTCAGCTATTTTGACCAGGTCATAGGAACCTCAATGTTGTGGTAGAACAAACCTTACCTGTAGCCATCAGACTCAATTTTATAGTATAAATATAATACCAATCCCAAAAAAACCTTGGAAATGGATTCTAAACCACAATAACCTATATTCACTCAGCCAAACTACCCCTCTATCCCTCATGGTTTAGAAGATACCTCCAAAATCAATTATAGCCAGCTCATATCCAACCCAGGTTTCAGAACAAGTGAAAGGGAATATGGATATGCCTTGAAATTCCTAAAAGCATACCAGTAACATCTCACCAGAATACCTCAACCAATAAACTCACCTGTATACCCAGCACCATAAGCAAGACCATTTAATACCAAACAATCCATCAGTGCAAGTCCACCACAGAACTAACCAGCAATATATGCAGGCAGCCAGGAACATTTAGTACCAAACAACCTGCCAGTACAAGCTCACCACATAAATACCCAGGAATATATGCAGGCATTTAGGACTATGTAGTACCAAAAAACCTTCCAGTAAAATTCACCACAGAACTACCCAGAAATATATGCAGGCAGCAGGAACATGTAGTACCAAAAAAACCACCAGTACAAATCACCACAGAAATACCCAGAAACATATGCAGGAAGCTAGGACCATGTGGTAACAAACAACCCACCATTAAAAGTCACCACAGGACTACCCAGCAATACATGCAGGCAGCTAGGCCATGTGGTACCAAACAACCCACCAGTACAAGTCACCACAGGACTACCCAGCAATACATGTAGGCAGCTAGGACCATTCAGATCAAAAAACCCTACCAGTAAAGGTTCACCACAGCACAAACTCAACCCAGAACTACGCAGCAACATATGCATTCAGGATCATGTGGTACCAAGCAAAATACCGGTACTAACCCACCTCAGCTCTTCACATTACTATATGCAAGGCTGTGCATGAATGAAACACCTGTAAAAACTCTTCTCCAACCAGCAGAAATGCCTCATTTAAGATGAAAAAAACTGCAGGAAAAGGTCTTTTATTTTTAATGGAATATCAATTGTGATGAGGATGGATAAATACAACCTGGTAGATGTCCTAACTAGCTAGAAATAGCAAGGATTCAATTAATTTATGGAAGTGAATAACTAATTCCCATGCTATAATCATGCCAAAAAAAACTACTAACCATATTCAAATGAAACAAAAAGGATCGATTTGAGCAAAGAAATAGCTAAAATGACACCAACAGGCATTGTTGGCATCATCATATCACTTTTCTTTTCTAAAATAAAGCCTTTTGGTGTGACTTCCCGTTCCAGGAAGGCGTTTAGACTTTTTAAGGTTTAAAGGGGTGCCTGGGGTGGGAGAACACACCATTTGAAGAATTTTTTGGAACCAAAAGGCCTTTAAATATCAATTGAAGCCCTGGGGGGATGAACCAAGGCCTCCAGACTGCCTCTGGGGTCTGTCTGCTGTCAAGTTTTTTTGAGCATTCAATGATGGAGACTCATTGAGTTTTTTCAATGTGTAAAATTCTGTAAATATCAATTTTTGCAAGGAAATTAAATCTGAAATAAGATTTGAAAAAAAATCCAATGTGAGAAAAATGATATTAATTCATTTTTTTTACACAAAATGGAAAATTTACCTTGGAACATAAATATCTTTGTACCAAACATAAAAAAACACAAAAAAATCTAAATATCCCTATTTCATTCAGTTAATTGAAATATTGTGAAATATTTAAACAAAAAAAATACTATGCAGTACATAAATAATTAAAAAATATGAAAAACAGATTTTTCTGAAGAAAAGTCAATATTTCTAATGGAATTTAAATACCATTGTACCAAAAATAAAAAAATGAAAATTCTAAATATATTGGTTTAATGAGGGGAATTAAAATAAGTTAAAATAAAAAAATAAATGCCTTTCAATAAAATTCAATAACACCACGCTCCAATGGGGGATGAAATTTTTTCCAAAGATCCAAGCACTCCTGATATTCTATTTAAAATTTCTGAAAACCCCTCCTGGGAATTTATTCTTTCCAAATTTCATCAAAAGGTGGAATAGGAGAAAGATCCCTCTTCAATCAATCCAAAAAAGCAATAAAAACAGGGTATTTGGAAATTACAGGAAAATCAAAAGGGAAAAATATTAATGATTGTGCCTTGGAGATCCAGACTATTGGGAATTCATAAACATTGGGAATCAAATTTCCCAAATGTTAAACACTCATCTAATTCTTTCTGGAAAGTTTCAAACCATCAGAACCAATGCTTTCTAGAGCTTTATAAAATGCCAAGGGATCACCAACGTTCTTCCAAAGACCTTTGTAAAATGCCTCCTTTATTTCCAATTCCAATTTTAATTTATTTCTGAAATCTGAAGAGGTTACCTCAACCTGATGAGCCAGAGAATAGTAACCAAAATTAAAATTAATTTTTAATCCTCTTTATCCTCATTGAAATAGATTAATTTGAAGAAGATTTAGATTTGAAGATGATTGTACTGGAATAGAAGAACTGGAAAATGACTGAGCTGGTTGCATGGCTTGATTAAAGTTAGATTGCATGATATTTCAAGGAGAATGGAAAATCCCAGATTGATTTCCCAAGTCTTAAATTTTGCTTTTGTCTGATTCAGCTTCTCAAATTTTTTTTCAAGATCTTGATGATCAGCCATTTGGGCTTGGAGTTTCCTCCTTCTGAACTTTTCTTGGATTTTTTGCTGATCTTCTTTTTGATTCAAATCTTTACTTGCCTCTAGATCTGCAGCATTTATTTGATCTAGATCTTGTATTTCTTTCAAATATTCACCTTTTTTTAATCTAATTCTTTCCTTGCCTTCAGATCTTCAGAATGCTCCATTTTCCTTTCAAATATTTCCTTTTTTTCAGCTTCTCTTTGATTCTGTTCATAATTAGCTTTGATTAATTTTTCCCTCTCTTCATATGAATCCCTCCTTATTTTATCCTTTGATTCATAAGCAGCCCTCCTGATTATTTCCTGTTCCTGAAGTGCTCTTTGAAACTCTAAATCCCTGTCTCTTTCCCTTGGATCTTGCTTCAACATACTTAGCCTCTCAATTTATTGTTTCCTGATTTTTTATTGAAACATCTGTTCATCAATTTCAAAAAATTAAGGCACCCTTCTTGTTAATTCCTGACTGGAGCTTTAAGCTAGGTCTGGATTTCTTCCACTTTTGGATTACAGAGGCTCAGGAATATCAACTCTTCTTACCTTTTAACTTCTGGAAATAAAAATTTCAATTTTTTCCAAAATCTTGATTTGCCTATGTGCTGGAAGACCTTGGAGACTAATACAAATAGATTGGATCTTTTGTTCAGAATTTTGGAACAAAAATGGATATCCTCAGTTATCATAATCAGAAGTTGCATGAAGATGCCACTGTAAATGAAATTCATTGGGCTCAAGTACCCTTCCAGAGTGCCTCATTTCATCTAACATATGACTGAAAGGTTTGTCCATGGACCTCAAAAAATTTCTTGTACATGAGTTGGCTACTTCTTTGGGGATGTTGGAATATTTCTCTTTGCATTTGATGAATTGATAATGAGAAATTTTCCTATAAACAAAAAAAAAAACTTCAGGGGGAGAACCACCACCACCTGACCCAAGTCTGGGTCATTTTTAAACCTGGGGTGATACAATTTAATATTTTTAAAAATAACAACATGGAATTAATTTTATCAGGCCACCAATCTTCTAAATCACAGAATTTTACTTCTGAAAACCATTTCCTGCCTCCGCTGCTACACAGACAAATACTTTATTTCATGGTCTTTTCAATAATCCATTTTCTTTTAATTCTGAAGCCGCATTCCTGTTTCTGGGGTTCATAAACATTCAACTAAATTATTTGTAATTTGGGGGAATTATAAACCTGGCCAATGACAAATTTGCAACCCTGTGGTTGAAAACGGGCGCAAAACACCGTTTGCAACCCATCTGAGTTGCAAATAGCTATATCATATAAATATATATATTTTTTTAATTTTTTTTTTAACTTTTTTATCTATAATTTCTTTCTTTTATTTTAATAAAAAAATAAAAAAACAAAATAAATTAAAATTAATCAATTGAATTAAAAATATAAATATAGAAAAAATATAAATAAATAAATATTTAAAAAATAAATTAATTGATTAAATTAAAAATATAAATATAAAAAAACTGTAAATAAATAAATTAAAATGAAATGAAATAAATAAAAAAATAATTAATCAATTAAACTCAAAATGAAGATATAAATATAAATAAATAAATAAATAAATATATATATATATATGAAATGAATATATTCTACAAATTGTTATTTTTTTATTTTTTTTGCCATTCACAACCCACCTGAATTGCAAATGGCCCTTTGCAACTTAGGTGGGTTGTGAATGGCCGTTCCCAACCCATTTTGGGTTTCAAATTGCGCCACAAAACCCTTTTTATTTAGTGAACTTGGGTCTCAAGTTTGCAAATTTAACATTGCCCTAGAAACCCTCCAAATATGTAATTAGCAAATTAAAGAAATCCGCAAAAACCAATTTTCAATGGGTTTTTGGATCCTTTTTTTGGCTATTTTAATTAATTGTTTTTGTTATTTCAGCTTTCAGAGTTTCCAAGAAAACTTTGAAGATATTTCAAATATTTTTTTCAGTTTTTTGGATGTATCCTTTTACCTTGAAAAATTCCTTCAAAAACAAAAGAAATGAAAAAAATCAGATTTCTCATTGGACATTTGAATCCTATTATTTTCCTTTTGATTTTATTTTTTACAGTGATTGAAGATATCAGAATGTTAGAAAAAAAGTCAAAGAGAATTCTAATATTTTTTTCAAAATTTCTGGATGTATTATTTTAACCTGAAAAATTCCTTCAAAAAACCAAAAAATTCAATTTTCTCATAACACTTTTGGATCCTTTTGTTTGCCTTTTTTTTTGTGACTCAAGATTTTAGAAATTTAACGCAACTATTAAAGAGATAACTAATATTTCTTTCAGAATTTTTGGATTTATTCTGGGCCTCCAAAAATTGAATGCAACATAAAATCACTTCTAATTAAGAAATCCATTGTAATGGTTTTTTTTACATCTGGCATGAAAATCTCCACAATTGTTTTTTGAAAAGAACTTAGTAATAGAGTCCAAAGACTCAAATAATAATTTTTCTGACTTATTTTCACATTTTCTATTCCTCAAATTATGTATGACAATGAACATAACTCAAAAAAAAGGGTGGTCTCTCTCTAATTATCCTTTTTTGATTTCTTTTTACTGAAAAAAATAATAAGGCCAATGTTAAAATTGCAACCTCAGGGTTGCGAAAAGGCGGAATTGCCATTCAAAAACAACATGGGTCACAAATGGAAGTTCATGCCGCCACAAGAAGCAAGCCAAGTTGCTTACACCTTGCACATCCCCCGGGGGTTGTGAACCCCCATTTGAAACCCATCTTGAGTCGCCATTGGGGGTTTTGAGACCCCCTGGGTGATGCACAAGTTGTTTTTGGGGTTTGCACGTGTTTTCCAGGCCAATTAGGGGAAAAATAGCCCCAAATAGGCCATTTGATGGGGGATTTGGGGTACCTAGGCACCCCTGGACCACATTTGAGTGCTTTAAACCAAAATTTGGGGATCTGGCATACTATGTGGGACTATTGGACCAAAAAAAGAAACTTGGGAATGAAGAATTCTGCCTATAGGAAAAAAAACTCCTGACTCAAACCATGTACACTCATAACACACACCTGTTGGATAAATTAATTTTTATCAACCCAAAAGTGAGCAGTATTTTGGATTTGTTGGATTGAAAATTGAATTGAATACTAAATTACTGTTCAATTTTGTTGGTTTATGGGAACAGTGGCAAGAGCAAGCCCTGCAAGATTAAACATGGCTACATTGAAGGAATTAATTAAAAGTGTACTTAATGAAGCTTTGGTGGAATCTAGGGATTTGGGTAGGGAGTTGGAAAAGAAAACATTGGAAGCCCCAATTGCATCCTCATCTAGGGTTACAATTGAGGAAAAAGATGTTTCTTCACAACTCAAAAAAGATGTTTTGTCACAAATGGAATTAACTAAAGGTGCTGGGTCACATTTCATATTTAATTTGACTGAGAAGGATTTGGCTTGATCAATACTAATGTAACCATGTGTGCGAGAACTATTGGCCCACAATCTTAGTCAAAGAGCAGTTTTTAAAGCAAAAGAAATGCTGAAACAATAATGTCTTATGATTGATCCTTAATATAAGGCAGAGGCAATTTCACACTTGTGAATGTGAATAAATTGGTGAATAAATGGATGCAAAACAGCAGGGAGAAGAGCTTCTTAAATAACAAAGATGGTGCTCATGTTGTGCTCATGTAATGACAAGAAAAAGGCAGAAATTCCGCCCCAAAGGGGCTCTACAGGATCTGAAGCCTTGCTAATTGGTTTGGGCTTACTCAATCCACTTGGAATTAGTCCCTGAACCCTTATGACCAGCTTGTACTGGTTGAGTTTGGTGTTTCCACCCTTACTGGGCTGAAGCAGCCCTTGTTTCTGTTCAGAACCTGGCTGGTTTTCCCTTGCAACCAGCCTATTTTACCTCTGTGACCTCATTGGTCCCTATTACCAACTTACATGGCTGGTTGCCTCCTGCAACCAGCCCCTGGCCCTCAGATTGGCCAGGGTGGACCCAGAAACACTCTGGGTCCGGTCAAACTTACAGGGGGGGGAGGGTGTAACCAGCGGACATGCATGTCCCCCCCTCTCTCTCTCTCAATCCCTGGAGGGAGCGGTCAAATCCCCCCCAGGGAGCCCTGGAGGTTGATACCCCCAGGGCAACACAAAACGGTGAGTGGGCTGGGCAGTGGTCAAGCCCACCCAGCCCCAGGTCACCTCCCCCTTGGTAACAGGGGGGAGATGGCCCCTGAAACTTTGTTGTTGCTACACAAGAGGTGGGTGGGTGGTCAAATCCCACCCCACCTTGCTGTTTGCCTTGTTGCGGCCAGCCTAATTGGTCCACACATGAGGTGGGGGGGTGATCAAATCCCCTCCCACCTTTCCGGTCACCTTGTTGTGGCCAGCCTGGCTGGTTGAGGACCAGCCAGCCTCCTCTCCCCTTTGCAACCAAGCAAGGGGAGGGAGGAAGGCAGGGGCTGCTGGCCCCGTGGCGGCAACCAACTGAGCAACGCAACTGGGGCCGCGGCCCTGCACACAAGTGGGTGGGGGGAATCCAAACGGAGCCCCCTGCCCCATACAATGGCCCTGTGCGGGCTGTCGGGCCCCAGAGAGAAACAAGCGGCACCGAGCGGGCCGCAACACAGGCGGCGGCCCCAATGGGCCGCCAAGGCCCGAAGACCATAAAATACATACTTTGGCGGGCCAGCCCATCTGGCCAAGTATGTCCAAAATAAACCTTGAACCCAGTTATTCCCAGATAAGCCTGTCTGGCTAAGGTGGCCTATCCACCCTGGCGGGCCCATTAAGGCCCATGTCCTTAAAGACCTGGAAAAGGTGTTTTGGCGCCCAAATGTCCAAAGCCAATAACATCCCCACAGGCCCATGTGGCCCACGTGATGTCTAATGGGCGGTAGAGGCCCATTTGTGCATCCCATTTGGATTAAAAACTAAAATTCACATAACATGAGTGCAACCATCTTTTAACAATGTGGGGAATAACCATGAAACTAAGGGGTGCCAGAACTGCTTGACCCTCCTGCTGTGAGAGCCTTTGCTAGTAGGAAAGAAGCCAAGATTTATTGTCAGAAATGGGAAGCCATGCATGGCCACACATTGATGACTTTAAAGTCAAGGAAAGAAATTTATGTGGATCTAGCATGTGACAGATTTGGGGTTTATGAAGGGCCATGCTTCACAAAACATCAAAGTCAAACTCACACTAGGAAGTTTGGGTGTCAATTCATGATCTGTGAAACTCAGAATGTAGCAGATCTCAGGTGGCTTCTCTCCATTAGAAATGGCCTACAAAATCATCAACCATCTGAAAGCCCTTCAGTGCATCCTCAAATGAGGAGAATCTCTGGGAAAACCTTGGATCTACTTAAGGAAGGCATGAAAGATGGGCTCAATACAGTTAAAATTAAAAGGAAATTGAGAAAGATTTATTTTGGAGAATACATTGATGGTAGAACAATCTATAACACTAAGCGGAAGGTAAAGCTTACTGAACTCAACAGGAAAGATGTTATGGATGGTCTATTGGAAATGCTCCAGGAATCCCAGTGGGTTTCCAGGTCAGAATTTTGTGGAGAGGGTCACTTAGAGGATGTTTTCTTGGCTCATCCTTAGTCCATAAAGCTTTGCCAAAAATTCCATCATATTGCATGGTTGGATTGTACTTATAAAAAAAATAGGTAAAAAATCCCTCTATTGCATGTTGTAGGAATGACAGCCAACAAGAAAAATTTTACAAAGACTTTTGTTTTTATAACAAAAGAAACATATGAGTTCTACAGTTGGGCATTGAATGAATTAAAGGGGTTGGATTATGATCCCCAGAGGCTTCCCAAAGTCTTTGTGACAGACCATGAAAAAGCTCCAATTTGTGCTATTAAACACAGTTTCCCTGAGTCATCCAGGCAGTTGTGCTCCCAGAAACTGTCTAAAAACATTCAAGCAAACTTTAAAGTGCGCTTCAGTAATGAAGATGAAGGATGGAAAAGTTTTATGACTCTGTATGCAAAGTGTGGGGCCTCTAAAACCAAGGGGGAGGCAGACTGCAATGATGTAGAACTCAGAGTATCCCAATTTATTTCTTCTTCTATTGATCTCTTCTGCAATTTCTTACTTTGAGACTTTTATACAGTGTTTCTTGAAAGACCGCAAGGATGTGCTTGATTATATGGAAAATAATATTTTCCCTATCAAAGAGATGTTTGTTATGGCGTGGACTTGTGTCAACCCAGACTTTTGAAATAAAACAACTTCTTGGGTAGAAGGGGCCCATGCTAATTTAAAACAATTACTTGTGGGATCTTTGGGGAACATTTTTTATGTGTGGAAAGAACTTGAAGGAATAATTGAAAGAAAAATCAAATCAGTCCATTCCACACTTGAAAAATCTTGAATAAGGTTGGGAACAGTTCTTCCAACAGAAATATTACCTTTGGGTTACAAATTTTCAATTGAGGCAATTAAACTCATTGGGGAACAATTTGAGAAGTTAAACACAGCCAAAATGGCAAGGTGTTCTCCAAGTCATATTCAAAAATGATGGGCTTGCCTTGTTCACACATTTTAGGTGAAATACTAGCACCAAGAGGATCCATTGTTCCTGGGGATGTTCATCCTCAGAGTCAGTTGGACTATGAACCTTCCAATGAAGTAAGTGGGGTTTTTCAAAGGGTAAAAATTATTGGATTGACAGATTGATTATTGGATGGAAAGATTAATTATTGGATTGCCAAATCAATAATTTTTTTTTGAAAGTTTGAAACAGATCCAGGGCTTGATGAAGAATCTCAAATGTTTAACAAGTGAAATTTAATGTATAGGGAATAGCCTAAAGAAGTTAGGTTAGAGATTCTAAGGTCAATGCTTGAGGTTACAACCACTTTGATTCCCAAGCCAAGGCTTGAGCCAAATGCGTTAAGGTCAATTCACAGTTGACCCAAATTGAAAGCAACTTTTTGTGAAATTTCAAAATTTAAAAACATTGAAAAAGAAATTAAGGGGGAAAGAAGGGTTAAAAGGGGACCAAAAAGACCAAAGATAGTAAGTTTTTCATTTTTAGAAATGTTCATTTGTTTGTTTCAATGAACTGATGGGAAAATGATTTCTGTAGTGCAAGGATGGCTCTCTATCTGAATTTCATAGTTCAGTGGAAGAGACTGGAAAATCATTAGGGTCCCTTCCATTGGAATTAGATTCCTTTTTGAAGGAGGAATAAGAAAAAATGGAGGAGTCAAACAGAAGCTCATCTTTGGTGAGTGTTTTTTCCTTCAATGAGATTAGAATTTTGGATAATTAATTTTTGATTGTGGGATCCAAAAGTCAATTATTCCAATCAAATAAATGAGAACTTACATAAGCTCTTGAGGGAGTTTTGGGATCCAGTTGGTGATGGGAATTGTGGATTTAGAGTCACTGCTAAATCACTTGCGTATGATGAGCATGGATGGTTTGATTTAAGAAAGGATTTGATCAAAAAATTGAGGAAAGATAAGAAGTGCTATTCTAAGATCCTTGGGGTCAGTAAAGATTTTCAAAAGATATAACAAAGACTTGATGTTAATGACATCAATGAAAAGATTCCCTCTTCAAAATGGCTTTCAAAGTTAGATATGGGTCAAATAATAGAAGATACTTATGGAAGACCAATATGTTTCATTTAATTGAATTCATGTTGTACTTATACTCCTATGAAAATGGGTGTAAAAGAAGAATCAGACCCAATATTCATTTCATTTGTTAATAATAACCATTGAGTCCAGATTGTACTTAAGGTAGATGTGATTCCAATCCCGCCCATACTTTCCAAACCATGTTCCATGACTTCTCAAACAGCCTCTGGTTGGGTTGATCACCTCAAAGATCAACTTGAGTTGTATTCTAATTTATAGACATCATTTTAATTTCACCATTTGGGTTTGGTCTAACATGGTGATCTTGTAATTTTATTGATATAAAGGGTTATCAAATTTTTAACATCATTATGTTGAGAGTTTTGAGTTAAAATTATCATTTTGAGTTTTTTGAATGAGATTTTATTTGTAATTCAGTTCAAATTGTTTTGGGATGATTCCATCATAAGGAGTATTTTTAATTCTTGTGATGGAATCAGCTTAACACAAGTTGAAATTGTTTTTTTTGGTGTTTTTACTTTAGGGCTAGTCAAGTTGAACTTGTATTTTTTTGGCACTTTGACTTTAGGGCTAGTCAAGTTGAACTTGTATTTTTGGGCACTTTCACTTTAGGGCTGCTCTATGGACTTTCATTTTTTATTCAATTTTTGGGTGCTTTTACTTTAGGGCTAGTTAAGAAGTATTTATTTGTTTTTATTTATATTTATATTTCTTTTTATATTTATATTTATATTTCTTTTTCCTTTTCCTTTTCTTTTTCTTTTTCTTTTTCTTTTTCTTTTTCTTTTTCTTTTTCTTTTTCTTTTTCTTTTTCTTTTTCTTTTTCTTTTTCTTTTTCTTTTTCTTTTTCTTTTTCTTTTTCTTTTTCTTTTTCTTTTTCTTTTTCTTTTTCTTTTTCTTTTTCTTTTTCTTTTTCTTTTTCTTTTTCTTTTTCTTTTTCTTTTTCTTTTTCTTTTTCTTTTTCTTTTTCTTTTTCTTTTTCTTTTTCTTTTTCTTTTTCTTTTTCTTTTTCTTTTTCTTTTTCTTTTTCTTTTTCTTTTTCTTTTTATTTTTCTTTTTCTTTTTCTTTTTCTTTTTCTTTTTCTTTTTCTTTTTCTTTTTCTTTTTCTTTTTCTTTTTCTTTTTCTTTTTCTTTTTCTTTTTCTTTTTCTTTTTCTTTTTCTTTTTCTTTTTCTTTTTCTTTTTCTTTTTCTTTTTCTTTTTCTTTTTCTTTTTCTTTTTCTTTTTCTTTTTCTTTTTCTTTTTCTTTTTCTTTTTCTTTTTCTTTTTCTTTTTCTTTTTCTTTTTCTTTTTCTTTTTCTTTTTCTTTTTCTTTTTCTTTTTCTTTTTCTTTTTATTTTTATTTTTATTTTTATTTTTATTTTTATTTTTATTTTTATTTTTATTTTTATTTTTATTTTTATTTTTATTTTTATTTTTATTTTTATTTTTATTTTTATTTTTATTTTTATTTTTATTTTTATTTTTATTTTTATTTTTATTTTTATTTTTATTTTTATTTTTATTTTTATTTTTATTTTTATTTTTATTTTTATTTTTATTTTTATTTTTATTTTTATTTTTCTTTTTATTTTTATTTTCATTTTTATTTTTATTTTTATTTTTATTTTTATTTTTATTTTTATTTTTATTTTTATTTTTATTTTTATTTTTCTGTTTATTTTTCTGTTTATTTTTCTGTTTATTTTTTCTTTTTCTTTTTAATTTTTTTTTCTGCAAATGGGTTGTGAGTGGCCATTCTGTCACACAACCACCCCACATACTATTGGGAAATCTAAGATGATTGTGAGCGTGAAGGAAGAGACTGAGTGCAAGGGCAAGTGCAAGGTAGCAAAGCTAACTGCAAAGTGTGAACTTATGATTGGGAAACTTGACACACAGTGACAGGGATGAATTGTTCAAATGGCAAGGAAACTAAAGACAAGCCCAATGTGATGACTTGTTTTCAAAAAATGTAAGAATGTATGAAATTAAATAACTGAGTGTAAAAATAAAAACAGCTTGGGCTTTGGTTAAATGAAAGGTTAAGAGAAATGAATGAAAGGAGCGTATAACTTCAAGCATGAGGGACTTGGGAACAGGAGGAAAAGGAAACTGCAATTGATTTGGTGAATGAAAAGATGATGAATTCCACTTGAGAGCACCATTGTTTAAATAGAATAAATACAAAATAGGTTAACAAGTGGGTGAGTACAAAATGAATAAGGTAAAATTAGCACAAGCAGTTTAAGTGACATGGTATGTGAAATGCAATGATTCGACAGTCTGGCAATCACAATACAAAAAACATAGCCTATTTATATTTTTCCCATTAATTTAATACTTCAATAACAATAATAAAATAAATTAAATCAATCCAATCAAAGATACTTCAAAATAAAGTGAAATTCAAATATATAAAAACTGAAATTCTAACACTGAGGGGAAAATCTTTAGGCAAGCAGCGTAGCCTTTATAAGGTAATCCAAAGTGACTAGATAGAACCTGATGGAAGGCCAACTACAGTTAAGAGGCCATGACGCAATGAATGACATGAACAGATTGGGAAATGAAATAACATTATAGATGTTTCCAAGGTCATAACATAGATGCACGGCAATAGAGTCTGAGCATACAAGGGTGTAAAAGATGAGATAGGAAGGAGTGAAATGAGAGACAATGCAAATATGAGGAAGTAATTTATGCAGGGTAAGGGACTAGCCCAATTGCAAACTATAAAGTTGCTGTGGCTGACTAGCATGGGTGCAAGCTAGCAAGAGTGCGTGACTGGGAATGGGAAACCAAGGGCTATTGATACCCAGGGTGGAAGAACGGAGCTTGAATGGATGGTTGACTGGAGTAAAGTTAACTGCAAGGTTTGCAAGTAGGTGCTGATTCATTTTCCAAAAATGGAAGGTTGTTTTGCAAGCCAGAGTTGATAAGCAGAAGGCAACATTGATTTTTTGCTTCTATATGTGTCATGTTTATGGACTGAGGTAGCTGGTACTAAGGAAAGGATATGTCAAAGTGAGGGAGACAATAATCCTTAAGCTTGAAGCGTAACACATTCACAGCTGAGATGAGTTGTGAGCAGCTGTTCATGACTGAGACTGGTTGTGAGAAGCTGTTCATAACTCAAAGTGGGTTACAAGTTGCACCACCAAACCCTTTTTAGGTTGTTAAGGGGGGTTGTGAGGTTGCAAATTTAACATTGACCAAATAATAATGATCTGAAATATTTGAAGCTGAAGATTTGAAGGGATTCTCTAAAGCTTCCCAAAAACTATTTTTTGGTGATCTTTCAGGCACTATGCGTTTCTCACAAGAAAAATCAAAAAATATCATAATAAACCCCTTTTGGGTGCTGGCACCCTTCTTTGAGCCATTCTGCATGCATAAATTCAATATGAATCAAAGTTTTTCCTGGGACCTGCCCCCATCTTGGAGTACTCCAATTATCTTATAAACCACCCCTTGACCTCTTCCACCCTCCCATCACCCCCCACCACACCCTCATCACCACACCACACCACAGCAAACCACACCACACCACACCACACCACACCACACCACACCACACCACACCACACCACACCACACCACACCACACCACACCACACCACACCACACCACACCACACCACACCACACCACACCACACCACACCACACCACACCACACCACACCACACCACACCACACCACACCACACCACACCACACCACACCACACCACACCACACCACACCACACCACACCACACCACACCACACCACACCACACCACACCACACCACACCACACCACACCACACCACACCACACCACACCACACCACACCACACCACACCACACCACACCACACCACACCACACCACACCACACCACACCACACCACACCACACCACACCACACCACACCACACCACACCACACCACACCACACCACACCACACCACACCACACCACACCACACCACACCACACCACACCACACCACACCACACCACACCACACCACACCACACCACACCACACCACACCACACCACACCACACCACACCACACCACACCACACCACACCACACCACACCACACCACACCACACCACACCACACCACACCACACCACACCACACCACACCACACCACACCACACCACACCACACCACACCACACCACACCACACCACACCACACCACACCACACCACACCACACCACACCAAACCACACCACACCACACCACACCACACCACACCACACCCACCACACCACACCATACCAAACAAACCACACCAGACCAGACAACTCCACTCCACACCACACCACTCATCACACCACACTCATCACACCAAAAACCACTCACCATCTATCAACACTCCTCAATAAACAAAACTCAACACTCCAGATACTTCCAAAAAGCTATTTTCACTCTTATATCAACTCTCTGAATACCTTTTTCAACTCTATTTACACTCAATGTATTTCTCAAATATAAACTCATATCTTCTCTTCATTTTTTACAAAGAACATCTCTTTTTGCAATGGCTCAACAAAAAATTCACCCACTGTCCAGAAATTTTTCACCGGGCCCATCCTCACTTATCTCATTCAATCAAACTAGTGATTCAGATCATCTTTCTCCTTCCCATCTACTCAAAATGCTGATTACACCTCTCTGGCACCTCCTCCTGGGCTATCATATAAGCAAAAGGAGGAGCTGGTTGAGGTTATCCAATCATGGTAGAAGTACCATGGATATTCAATATTTACCAGAGTATTCAATTGAAAGAACCATACCTACACTTATCAATGTGATAAATCTGGGGGATATAAAACCAGAAAAGATAGAACCAACTTGAAAAAATCAAGAAAGACCAATTGTCCTTTCAGATTATCAGGAAATTTTTCCAAAATATTGTGTGTCTGGATGGTAAAGGTTATATGTCCAGACCACAACCATCCACCTTCCAATAATTCTTCCAATCATCCCATCCACAGAATAATTCAAGGGAAGTAACAGGATATGGTTGAAAATTTAAACAAAGATGAATTTATCCACTCAAAAACTATAAAATCTCCTATACAAAACTCTTCATCACCTATCCATACAAATCTCAATACCATTTATAACAAATGAGCACAAATACAAAAAAATGCCCTTGATGGAAAAAAATACCATTGAAGCACTCATACTGTAACTCTGGAATTCTTCTTTTTTATACAAAATGGAAAATTTGGATGGTCAAATCACTTCTTTATTCATTTAACACTCTGCTTCAATGAAAATTATCAAACTTTTCCCTACCATTACAATGATGGAAGGTAGATACAAAAAAAACAAGTTTGGAGTGGCCCTTCTTCATATTTTTAGGGTAAACAATTGTTCAGGAAGTTTCTAAGTTGCCTCATGTTTTTTATCTCAAGAAAAAAAAGATATGGACCCTTACTCAACTTCTCAATATTTTAGAATATCAAGAACCCAGTGTGATTGTTACAGAAAAAGAACAAGCACTTATTAGTTCCATTGAAAAAGCTTTTCCTTCATTTCATCATTTTCTCTGTATCTGTCATGTTTCAAAAATTTTCAAAACCATTGCAGGAAGCACTTAAAATGTGAAGAGGAATGGAAGATTTTCCAGAAACAATAAAATCAGTTGGAACATTCAAAATCTTAATCAAGCTATCAGAAATAATTCAAAAAAAATTTTCCTTGTCTGAAATCCTACCAATTCTGAATACCTTATTGAGAACTGGATTCCTGTAAAAAAAATTGGTCTCCTATTTGCAAAACAAACAATATCACTTTGGAAATGAAAGTACCTCAAGAATAGAAGGACTACACTCCTAAATCATAATTTTTGTAAATTCATCTATTGGCTCTTTTTCTAATGTAGTTCAAAAAATTTACAATTCTATCATCATCCAAAAGCATAAGCAAGCTATTGAAGCCTCTCAGAAACAATTCAAGCATCTAATTGGTTTAGCTGACTGTGTGGATCATCTTTCTGGAAAAATTATCTAATTTTCCTTCAAAAAAATTCATTCATTTCATTAAGTTCCTGAATCCTCCACCACTTGCACCAACAATGATTAATTTTCTTACATGGGTATGCCATGGATTCACAAAGTCAAATTGGCTATCAGAAAGGGTGGACTCTTCCAACTTGAATATTTTCATCCTCAATGGCATGTCAGAGCACCTGCTCAGTAAGCTTTTTAATTTTTTTTTTCTGGATTCAAGCTCAAATTAATAAATTCATGATTTATTTTGATTTTTCTTTCTCCCATTAACTCTGAACCCTGATTCAACTGAATAATCAGAAACCCTTGAGGTTCTATTGAACATCAGTAATGAAAAACTATATCCCACTGGAACATTTGAAGAATTCTGCAGATGGCCACCTGGAGAAAAGCAATATTATGTGGGTTAAAGCAAGAAGCTATAAAGTGGAAGATATATGAACATACTCTGATTCATGAGCCAGATTCCACTAAAAGATCCAAAGTAATAGGAAGACCCAAAGGAGTAGAAAATAATCTCAGGAAGATATCTCAGTCCTCAATTTAAATAGATCCATCTGGTTTTTAATATTTAGAAGAAATCAAGAGGAGAGAAATTTCAAAGAAGAAATTCATAGCAAATTCAAAGTTTAGTCCCCATTTTTTGTAAAAAAAAAATTCTATCAAATTTCATAATTAAGAATTTTTTTCTATGTGTGCAGGTTTCAAGAAAGTGGAAGGCCTTGAAGGGAAAGGGGAAGGGAAAAAAGAAGAAGGAATCAGAGGAAGAGTTAAATTTGTATCTCTGCTTATTTTGCAATGGATTTGTTTTTAATGAGTCCTTTTCATTTTTTTTGAAATAGGATGAATTTCTGACTGAAGAGGAATATTGAAAAGATGAAGAGGTGGGCCAGATTTTGATGAAAGGGAAGATTCAGGAGATGAAGAGCTGCAATATATGGATTTTATTAAAATGGTGAGCTTTCATTTGCTTTTATTTTTTGTGGTTTTTTTTGGATATTATTTTTCATTAATTTTTTCATTCAAAAGTTTATCAGAGGTCTGGAACCATTGTGAAAAAGAAGGTTGCTTCTCCTGAATACAATCCTAGTGCAATAATAAAGAGAAACAATTTATCCAATGAAGATTTTGATGTGCCTTAACATCCTCCTGGAATTATTTTTCATTAATTTTTTCATTCAAAATTTTATCAGAGGTCTGGAACCATTGTGAATAAGTGGTTTGCTTCTCCTGAATACAATCCTAGTAAAATAATCAAGATAAAGAATTTATACAATGAAGATTTTGATGTGCCTTAACATCCTCCTGGAAGGAAAGTATTAGAAAAAACAGTATTAGCAGGAAAAGAAACAACGATTAGTGAGAAAGTGAGTAAATCTGATATTTGCTTGTTTTATCTTTTTTTAATTTTTCCTTTTTTTGGGGTTTTTCCTCTAGGTTTCCTGCACATTATCTTATTCTTCTTCTGGAATATTTGACCAAGTCTCAATTGAAGAAGTTAGTTCTATCTTTAGATGATATTTTATTTTATAAAAAATTTTGATTTTGGTTTTAGTTCCCATGTGAAGAGTTTATTTCCTCAAAAAAAGCCATTCCAAATATATGACATTTTCAAGATGTTATAGGGGATGGGAGCTGTGGCTTTAGAGCAGCAGCCATTTGTTTGGGGAGGAAATTGTAATACTGGATTCAAGTCAGGAAAGAAATGGTGAAGGAGCTTGATTTAAAACAAATCTTCAAGGACCAAAGATTACTTTATGTGGCATCTGGGGAAAAAATTTCCAAGAAGCAAGAAGGCAACTGAACCAAATTTCTGACACAGACCCAATAAATATGTGGATGAAATTTCCATGCAATGGTTTCCTTCTGGATGAAACATACAAGTTTCCAGTGGTTCAGTTTTCTTCTTTGATTCTTTGCACTTTTCTTCCTCTGAATTGCCCTCCCACTCCAAATTCCAAATCTTCTCCTATTTGCTTCATTCTTTTGGAATATTTCAAACATTTAGTCTCATTCAAGTTAAAGTCTGACCATTGGCAAGCTCTCAGGTTAGATCCAATTTGGAAAAGCTTTGTGAACAAGGATTCCTAATCTTGGAAAAACATTATTCATTAAGATTTAGAGCTTGGTAATTAGGATTTTTTACCTCCAAGAAAATCAAGCCTAAAAATAAAAACAATCAAAGTTTATTGAATATAATAATCCATATTTGTTCTTCATCTTTTGATTTTTTGAATGACTTCTTTAGGGTGCACCCATACACCCAAAAGATCTGTCAAAAGTATTAAGAAGAAATTTGGTTGTTTTTTTGAATTTCTGAAAGCTTGAATCACCAAAAAGAATCATTAAAAAGGCAAAAAAAGGATCCAAAAATCCAATGAGAATATTGAATTCTTTGGATTTTTTGGTTTTTTGAAGGAATTTCTTAAGGAAAAAAAATACAACAAAAAATTCAGGAAAAAAAACTGAGAATCTCTTTGACAGTTGTGTTCAATTTCTAAAAGATTGAATCACCCAAAAAATCTAAAAAATCTGAAAGGCAAACAAAAGGATCTAAGAGTCCAATGAGAAAATTGAATTATTTGAATTATTTGGTTTTTTGAAGGAATTTTTTATTGTAAAAAAACACATCAAAAATTTATGAAATAAATATTATAATTCTCTTTGAATTTTTGCTTAACTTTCTGATAGATTTTTTCACCCAAAAAAAAATAAATCAAAAGAAAAATAAAAGGATGCAAACCTCCAATGAGAAATTTGATTTTTTTTGGTTTTTTGAAGGAATTTTTTAAGGTAAAAGGATACGTCCAGAGAATATGAAAAAAATATTGGAAAGCTCTTTGAATGTTTTTTGAACATTCTTAGAGCTGAAATAACCAAGAAAAATCAATTACAATAGCCAAAATAAGGATCCAAAAACCCTTTGAAAAATTGGTTTTTGCAGATATTTTTAATTTTTTGACTACATTTTTGGAGGTGTTCTAATGCCCCCAAAATTACCAATAATTGTTTATAAGGTTTTATGAACCCCAGCTATAAGAATGCGGCATTGGAATCCAAAAAAAAAAGAATTCTTGAAACAACTGTGAGATGAAGCATTTGTATGTGTAGCAGCAGAGGTGCACAATGGCATGCAGATGTAAATTCCGTGATTTGAAGGATTTGGGGCATGATAAAATTAATTCCATCATAATAAATGAAATAAAATCAAATAAATAAAATAATATAAATTCAATAAAAAAAACAAAATATAAAAAAAGTAAAAAAATGGGGCTAGGGACCACCCCCATCTCACCCAACACGGGGTGAGGTTGAAACTGTTTCTGGGGCATTGTGGTGGTTTTGAAAGTGGAGATTCCAGAAGGGCCAGCCCCCCCTCTGGACTTTCAGGGGGGAGGTGCATATTATTCCATGCCTTCCTGGAATGGTAAGGCCACCAAAAGGCTTGATTTTAGCAAGAAAAGTGCTATAATGATACTGATTATGCCTTTTGGAATCATTTTAGCAATTCTCTTCCTAAAATCAAGGATTTTTATGTCATTGGCATGTGGTTAGTCATTTATTTGATGTAATTATAGCCTGGGACCAAGACTAAATGAAGTGAAATCATCAAGGTACAGGCTAGAAGGGAAAAACATGTGATGGCAGGAATACAACTGCAATCAAAAAAGGAACAATAAATCTTGATGCAATAGAATAGTTAATGTGGTTTAAGTTTGAGTGAAAATTGCAGAAATAGCTCTGAGCATAATAGATCTTGGTTATACAAGGTGCAAACTTATTTTTTAATGGTGAATGGAAATTGATTGAAAGAGAAGCTAGGTTCAAATTCTATTATTAACCAGAATGGGAAGTGCAAGGTAGCAAGCCCAAATGAGATCTGGTTGGGGATAGTTGGAGATGATACTGCAAACTTCCAGGGAAATTGCAAGTATTTAATGGTTTAACAGAATTACAGGGTCTATTATGCTTAACAAAAAAAGAAGTTAGGGGATAAAATTTTATGGCTGGTGTGCTTTTGGTGTCATTCCATTTGACTGAGGTAGGTAATACTGAGGAGAGGTGGTATTCTGAATATTTATTCAAAAATAAACCTTGGGTTTCAAGAATGAAAATAGCTAACTGTAGATGGGAAGTCCAAGAGAAAAAATCCAAGCAAAGATTTGATTGGTCCTAGTTGCAGATGACACTGCAAAGTTCAAGATTGATTTTTGCTATTCATGACTGAGTTACTGGAATTAGATGGTCTCTTATGTTAATGAAAAAAGTAGCAAGAAGATTGCACTGAGTGGCTAGTGTCTTTTAGGTTTCACAGTATAAGACTGAGGTAGATGGTACTGAGGAGAGGAGATGTGTGGAAGCTGTGGTCAAACAATACCCCTTTAGCTCAAAGCATGATATTTTTATTTTTATCTTTGTTTTTAGTTCTATTTTTATCTTTTCTTGTTCATTTCCTTCCATTGGTTGCCATTTTTTCTTATCTGCACCAGTATGGATTTGCATATTTGTGCGTGTGCTTGGGGGGAGGGGGCGGGGATGTGAAGAATTCAGAAAAGGACATATGCATGTTATGATGAATAATCTTCTATAAATAGAAACAATTGTTTTTCTTGAGGCTTTGAAAATACCAAAATCAACATCCTTCAAAAAACATTAAGGACCTTGTGTTGACCTCTGAAATCTTTGTTGCAAACTGGATGTAGGCTGTGCATCTACTTCACTCAAGATTTTGCACCAGGAAAAAGGCTTCCCTCCCAATTTGTGGGCAATATACAGGGGGGGTGGGGGAAATAAGTCTGCACACTGATTTGTAAAATTTAACAACCAGGAACTATCATTTTTGTTAAAAAATAATCTGAGAAGAAAAGAATTCAATCAAAATTAAACCCTTTTGAATCAACATAAATATGAAAAAGACTGAAAATTTCTTACCCTTTAATTTTGAATATATATGAATCTCTGCCTGAAAAATCAAAAAAAAGATTATGCTCAGAAATTCTTCAAATTTTTTTCTCAGTCATTTTGAGAATTCAATATTTCATTTAATTTGGATTTTCTATTTATTTTCAAGGTATCCAATAATTCATAAGATCAAGATGATTTATTTACCAAAGTATTCCATTTCATTTGAAAAGTTCAATTAGTTTGCAAGCAATGGGATGGGCCCCTCCTCAAACCCAAAAAAACTCAAAATTTTCATAAAAGTTTGGAAGCTCCAAAAAATGTAAATTTTCAAATTGAATTACACTGTGGAGCTCAAATAGAATCAGAAATATTTTCTACTTGACTTTGATGATTTTTCAGTTAACCAGCTTGATTATTCAATCAAAATATTGTTAAACCCACAAAAAAAACCAAATTAATCTAATTTTATTTTCTCATGATTTGAAACATTCCCGTTCACTAGTTTTGCTTTCTATGGAACCATTCAGATTCATCTTTGAAATTAAATATATTAAAGATAAAACTAACTGAAATAGAATGGTTTCATTTTTTCTCTTTCTGGAACATCTGTTTTGGGGTACTTCTTGATCTTTTCTTAGTTTTTTCAAAAAATGATATTTGAATTCATTGACTCATCAGTCAAGTTCAACCTTAAAAAAAAGATGCTGAAATTCATTATCATAAAATTAAGAATAAATGGATGGATTTTTGTGACTGGAAAATATGGCCCTGAGAATGGGTCTAGAAATCAAACTACTGATTTTGGAAAATCAGTGGGAAAACTTACTTCCCCTCCTGTACACTAGTATTCATATAAGGTTATAACATACAGTGGAATATTCTGCTTAATTCATCCTGAAACTTTGGGGGGCAAACAATGATAATTAGAACTTTCCAGGGCAAGCTGTTTCTCATAGTATTATTTCAGTCATCTAGCAATAGCATACTAGCCTTTCTTTTCATTGTGTCCTTGCTTTGCTCATTATCTTGGTTGTCTGATTTCCTGAACGTTTGTGTCTCTTGCCAACTTAGGTGAGAGCACTCCCATGACATGATTGGATAGTACTCATTTTAATAATGTGAAAATAACATGTGTCCTCTGGAAATTGAACACATGTCTCTCATGTGCATGGCAAGTGTACTAACAACTATACTAAGGACACTTGCTTCCAAGTTGTCAAGATATGCTTGTAAAGGTTGATATTAATGTAACTTCTTGAGGAAATAATGATGAATGAGTCCCAACTACAAGCATGCAGCGTGCAAAACTGCAATTTCTTTTTAAAAAGAACTATGGTCCTGAAGACTGCAGGAAACCATGTATCATATATCAACACTCGTGATAAAAAAGGTGCTTGTTCAACACAGGTGCCCTGATCAAGGGCTGGCCCATTTCAATGGACCTCCTTGATGGAGAAAAGCACAAGTAATGGTGAGGATATAATCTTGATGGGAGATATATCAGCCCATATGTACTATGCTTGATTGAATTTGGATAAATGGATCAAGTTTGCTTTGCACCCTGAAGAGGCTGACATTGGGCCTGATGGGAGACCTGCCATAATCCAGATGAAAAGATTCTTACTTGGTGGCAATGGATTTTTTGGTATCAAACCAGCTTTAATTGCTGTTTTGCAAATGAATTTATTTAATCTTTGGTTATGGATTTTTTGACAACAAGGAAATGTGATGGGGATCAATTGTACAATGCTTATCTGGCTCTTTGAATAGTATTTGAAGTTTTGAATTTCTTAATCCTGCTCACTCACCTCCTTGATTAGGATTCCTATGTCTCCCGCTTCCACTTGCATTTGTTGCCCGCTTCTACTTCTATTTTCCCTTTCCTTTCCCTTCCATGTCACAGGAGTTGTCCGCCTCATTGTCCTGCCTTACTAAGAGCCAAGTGAACAGGTCCTTTGCAACAATCTTCTCTTCATTGCGGAGCCAAAACTTTTTCCAACAATCATCACCACTCAACTTCTATATCTCTTTCCTTCCCAAACTCTTCTTTTCTGCTTTTTCTTTTATATCTCTTTCTTTTTCTTTTATTTTCTTTCTGCGCTTACTCAAATCTCTTCTCTTTACTCATCAACTCAAATGTACACAAACTTGTAACCTTGTCATCCTGTCTCTGGTCTAAGCCCCAACCAGCATTGTCTAGTAAGACTCAACACAATCTTCCTCAAACTTCATCTTATTGCTTCTCAACTCTGATGATATTTTATTTCCTTCCAAGAACCAACTTCCCGCCATCAATCTCCTATCTTTTTCTAGCTTCTGAATTCAACTCCATCAACTCACACTATTTCTAGCAGCGCCTTGATGTCTGTTTCTTTTTTTTCCATTTCACTTCCTCTTCTATTCTTTCTCTACTTTTCCATACTGATTATTTTTGTTCTTTAGCCCTCTTAAAAATCTTAATTTTTTTTGTTACTTTGCCTGAGTCATAAATCGAACACATTTAAAAGGAAAAGACCATCCTGACAAACTCAACTGGACTCATGGAGGGATCAAGTAACAATGAATTCCATCAAATCATCCTTAAGGCCATCCCTATCCTCACTGACAAAAATTACTCAATCTGGAAAGATAAAATGACAATGCTTCTAGAACTTAAAGGCGTAAAAGAAGCTTTGGAAGATGATTCTAAAAACCTCGGCTTGATGGAAGACATGGAAATATGCATAATCTTACTCTTGTGTATCAACTCAATTACTCAAAACAACATGGTCAATCTGTCAAATATCTCCTCTGCTAAACTTTTATGGCAAACCATTAAGGAACAATTTGCTTCATCACAAACTGCTAATTTTGCTTGGATCTTTAATGAATTTCTGTATCAACAGTTTAAACCGGATGCTATCAACTCCTTCATTACCAACACCAAGATCTCCATAAAGAAAATGCTAGACGTGGGAATTGACCTCCCCAACAATATACTCTCATATCTCATCCTTTTTAAGTTTCCTGTAACCCTTCATTCACTCTGCCAACAAATAATGCACTCCAAAAAGGATGTCTCTGTCAATCTTGTTCTCAACCACCTTATCCAACTTGAAAATGAATCCAAATCCAATTCAAAAGATATAAAGGCCAATGACACTGTCCTGGTTGCTCCTCAAAACATTAAGAAACCTGTCCCTTGCAAACTTTGATGCAAAAGAGGTTTTCACAACCCCCTTTCTCCCGATAATTGAGAGGATAAGTGCTGGCACAAACACAAACATCTCTCTCTGGACTGGTGGGAAGAATCCCCAGCAAACCGGAGAGCTCAGATCAACTCAAATTCCAAAGGCAAAGAATTAGCCCACTACCATGCCTTACTGATGACCTGGATTGAGGAAATCAACCCTATTAATCAAATAATTCTTGACTCAGGAGCCTCCTGTCACATGTTTAACTCCACTGACTTCTTTGTTCAACTCAATGATTGCCCTGGTGAAAATTTCATCAACACCGGGAAGGAAGGTTCTAAACTTTCTATTAAAGGAAAAGGAACCGTGCAACTCTCTTGGAAAAACTTGGTGGTCACATTAACTAACTTCTTCTTTGTTCCTGATCTTGTTGTCAATCTTATCAGTCTGGGAAAACTGATCTCTTCCAAAGAATGCTATCTTGTGTCAAATGGTTCTCAATTCCAACTCTTTTCTAAGTCTAAACCAGTTTTCTCCGGATTCATTCAAGGAAATCTCTTTTTTTTCAATCTTCCCTCTCTTGTTGGTGCCAATTGAAAACTCTGTCATCTCTCTAAAAAGGAATTCTCTACCAAAAAGATTAAATATATCCATGAATTGCTTGGTCATGCCAGTCCCTACCGTTTTAGCTCTCTCTTGCCAAATATTTCAGCCGCCACTCTCTTCAACTTCCAATGTGAAGATTGTGTTTTCTCTAAAATTACAAAATCTTCATTCAATAAAATTCAATCAATTGTATCAAAACCCTTTGAGCAGCTTCACATCAATCTTATTGGTCCTATCTCCCCACCATCGAGGAATCAGATGAATTATATCATGTCATTAGTGATAACTTCTCTGGTCATATATCAGCCATTCCCCTTCAAAATAAATCAGACGCCTGTAATCAACTAAAAATCATTATCAATCACAAAAGACAAAAACAGAATTTTTTTCCTGCCACCATCTGCACAGATGGAGGTGGAGAATTCTCCTCTGCGGATCTCAATGAATTTTTCACCTCTAACTCTATACAACATCTTGTCACTGAACCATACCACCACAAACACAATGAAAAAATTGAACAAACCAACAGAAATCTTATTGAATCAATGCATGCAATTCTCTAAAGCTCTAAGCTTCCCCATAATCTGTGGGCAAAAATCTCCAAAATGGCTTGCCTCACTTTAAATCAAACCCCCAAAAATGCCCATTCTCTATCACCCTATCAAATATTTACTAACAAAGCTCTACCTTACAGCTACTTCCAACCTATTGGAACCAAAGTTGCCTATTTAGACAGAAAGATCTCTTGTGGAGAAAAATTCAAAGATTGTGGTCTTTCCAGTACTCTTGTGGGTTACAACCCAAATTTCCTATCTTACCAAATCCTCACTCTGGATAACCTTATCTTTTCTTCCAAACACATAAAAATTTTCAAGAATTCTTTGTTGGCCTCCTCTCCCTCTTCCTCCTCTACTCCCAAACCAGATGAACCACTTCTAATGAAGCTGGAAAACAATCTCCTCCTTTCCTCTTTGTCTTCTCCTATTTCTTTACCTCCTTGGTCTTCAAACAACTCTCCCTCTTCCCCGTCTTCTCCCTCTTCTGCTGGGTCTTCTCAGACCAAGGAACTCTCCTCAGCTTCCTTTTCAGACTCTTCGGAGGATTTAGCAACTCAGTTGAACCCTAAATATGGTTTACAAGATTGCTCCTCTCTCAATCCTCCTCAACAATATGGATACCATCATTACTATGTTCCCAAGTCTTACAAACAGGCTCAAACATGTTCCAATTTGCTCAAATGGGAGGCCTCTATGGACTCTGAGCTCAATGGTATTGAAGGTCTTGCAGTTTGTGACAACTACAAAGGCCCCAAACCTATCAATCCTCTCAACACTACTTGGGTCTAATGGCTTAAGGATAACTGTAATGGAGATCCGCTAATTTTCAAAAGCCGCTTGTGCGCTCAGGGTTTTGACCACATCTATGGCCTCAATTACCAAGACACCTTCTTGCCCACCAGTAAAGCTGCGTTGCTTTGTATGGCTCTTCTCTTTGGCCTTTATCACTCTCTTCCCATCTTACAATTTGACGTCAAAAGTGCCTTCCTCCATGCCCCATTAGCCAACAAGGTAATTATAAAAACTCCCAAAGGAAGTAAGAGAACGTCCAAGTATCTAATTCTCAAGAAATCTCTTTAGGGACTCAAGCAATCTCCAGAAAATTGGTTCAATACTCTTACTTCTTGGATTCAAGAGCAAGGATTTCACAAATCAATTTCTGAACCATGTTTATACATCCATCCTGAGAAAAGCTCGATCTTATTCTTTCACGTGGAAAATCTCATTCTGGCCGGCTCCAGAAATGACTTTTGACCACCTTCCTCAATTTTTTTCCCAACTCTAGTCATTACAAGCCTAATACCATCCTTGGAATGAAATACAAACAAATCAACAAAAACATTCTCCTCTCTCAGCCCAAAAACATCAAACACGGATTAGAAGAACCCAAAATGGGTGATTGCAAAACGTGCTGCATTCCTCTCACTGTCAATGCTAATATCACTCCTGCCTCAGACAAAGAGTATGAAGAATTCAAATCTTTAAACATCACTACAGATTGGCTGTGTTCCTCATCAATTACATAGCCTGTTTTACGCGACCTGACCTGAGTTTCCCTGTTTCTAGCCTTGCCAGATTCTGTGAAAAACCGGGAATGCACCACTGGAGGGAAGTTAAACGTTGCTGGAAATATCTTAAGGCTATTAAGAACATGAAACTCACTCTTCAAATCCACTCTCCAAACACTCAAATTGAATGCTTCAGCAATGCAACCTGGAGCAATGACCTGGAGACCAGACGCTCTCAATTGGGTCACTTATCTCTCCTCTTTGGATCGCTTATTTCATGGAGCAGCTACAGACAAAGAAATGTAACTCATTCAACCACAGAAGCTGAGTTGAATCCGTTTGTAGATTCCTTTTTGTAAGCTATTTGGATGAAAGATCTATTAGCTGAACTATGGAAAAAAGAGCCTGAAACTAGTCTTAATCACATTGATAATAAAGGCCTCGACGACAAAATTAAGAAACTTGGATGTAACTCAAAAACACGCCACATTGACATCAAAACAAAAGCCCTTTGAGAAGAACTAGCCTTAGGGAAACTTGTTGTTAAACTGATTCCCTCCTTCAAAATGAAAGCCGATGGTCTCACCAAAGCTCTCCCGTTGTAAGACTCCAAATGGTGCTAGGCCGTGGCATTTCTGTGGAGGGGAAAGGTGCTGTTTAGGCTACCCTCCTGAGTTTTACAAAAATATTTAAATGTAATCAAGATCAACGTCCAGAATCTGGTAAACAAGGGACCAAATGTAAGAGGATAAAGATGATAGTAGTTGGTAGCTGGGGAAACAACACTATCTGAGGCAAGATGATGCTGGGGAAAACTTGAATAGAAGAAGTCAAGGATTGTTCTGAGTTCAACAAGACAAGACAATTATAAGTGAAAACACCCACAGGCTAATAGCTCTGGTAGTCAGCAGAAGCTTAGGAAAGATCAACTCAATCCCAAACAACCTCCAGGTTCTCAATGAACCTGCCCAACTCTCCGCAATCAAGCGCTTGAAGGGTACCAGATAACTGTGGGTGGCTGCACAAGACAAAGCTAATTGTTTGAAGAAGCTCTAGAAGAAAAACAATAACTGATTCAAACAAGGATAACCCAAAACTTCTCAAGGGACTCAAGAATAGCGTGGCAGAATTCAACTTCAAAATAAATAAAGGGAGGTTTAACACTCCAGGTTTTAAGCTTAATAAAACCTCTTCAGTCAAACGTGACTGGTTCCGGAAAGATAATCAAAGGATGATTGGGACCAGTATGGTCGGATAAACAGATCAGGAGTGGTGTAACACACTCAAGAATTCAATCAGTCAAATTCTTCTTCAACCAGCAAGGCTATTGGTTGGTGATAAAGATCAAGGATCAGGGATTTGAGTATGGATACTCAAAGATCAAGGGGAAATCATAGATATACAAAGAATTTAGTCTCAGATAAAGGGCAATGAGACCCCACGTATGATTTATTTCAGGATAATAGTGATGATATTTCTCTGATAGGATACCATATGATACCCCCCTTCAAAAGGCAGGGGAGAGCCCCCCCCCTTATATGGGTAGGAGGCCCTGTTGGACTATGTAAAAGTGATTCTACAAATAGAGCGGATTTTTTTTTTTTTTTTTTTTTAGATTTCAGATGATCAGAAAAATGGATCACGCGGCCGGTGGAAATCCAGCCTCCCTGACTGGGGTGGGATCTTTCTCATCCCTTCACCTCTGTTGCGTCTGTCCACGGACGGGTGCGCGCAACAACACCGGGATCACCCACCCCTCACCCAAAGGTGGAAGGGGTGGGAAAAGAAATGAACCAGAGGCCCCGCGGATGTCCGCAAGCGGTAGACAATGCTTTTCCACCCCCACCCAAAGATGGAAGGGGGGTGGGAACATGATGGTTTGATCTTGATGGGAGTTTCCCTTGATGACGGGGGAGATAGAGGAGGAGGAGGAGTAGGAGGAGGAAAGATTGGCAGGCCAGGGAGTAGATGGATTGATGGTCATTGAGCGAGGACAGATGCGATTACTCCAAGTAGGGGTACTGGATGAGCTGGAGGTGGGATTTTTGGATGGAAGGATTGGATGAGAGATCTGGATGGATGACGGACAAGCATTGTGGAACGGGTGGAAGGTCTCTGCCGCTGGGATCCTCTTGGTGTGGGTCAAGTTTGAGTAAGGAGGCGCTCAAGGGGGATGAGATCAAGGGTGAGGTTGATTGTTGGCGGGTGATGTTCAAGAGCTGGAGACAAGATTGGGAGAGGGCATTGGCACTCAATTGGCAGTTGAGGGTAGGTTGATCCAAGATGATTTGAGGGGGGGATGATCTGAGGATGGGTTGGGATGATGGGAGTTTGGGCCAAGCGGGTCTTGGCCCGCACGTTTGGCCAAACGGAAGGGGGGAACAAAGAGAGAAGGAATTGAACGCAATGCCTAGGTGATGAGACCAAGAGAGCCCTGTCCTAGACCACTTGGACATAGGAATGCTTGGCAGGATGAGGAAATTGGAGAAGTGATACTGATACATAAAAATTCTGATTTTTTTTTTTTTTTGGATAAATGACACCTAAATAAAAGAATTGAAGAACAATTTTTGAATTTTATGCATCTGGTCCCGGGTGTCCAGATTTGGTCACAAAATCTCTCCCCAACTTGCAGACTGTCCCTAGTATGCATCTGAGCTTGATGTCATAAAAAAAAAGAAAGGAAAGATGATTGAACACAAGGAATGGCCATTTGATCTTGAGGTGATTGAAAAGAATATCTTGATCCATCAAAAGAAAATCCTAGAGTTGACTGCGATAAAATGAAGAGGGCGTCCCAGGTGCTCACGTATGTGGCATACAGTAGAGTTTCACAACAAAACACAGCAGATGACCCTGGTGGTGCACAATTTGGAGGACTTACTTCTGATCAAAGTTGCCTCCATGAAAATGAAATTTCTTGACCTGATCAGCAGAGAACCTTCTGGCCATCTGAGTACCATCCAGTTCTTCCAAAACATATGATCCACCTCTGACTTGACTGACCACTCAATAAGGACCATTCCAGAGATTGGAAAAAAGCTTTCCCCACTGATTTTCCAAGGATAGATTATAAGATAAAACTAGATCACCAGGATTCAAGGGATCCCTGAATTGATTGGAATGCTTATCCTCCCAATACTGGACTGATTTTTCCCTTGACTCCATCATTTTCTGATAAGCTTTGTCACAAACATCTTCACTTTGCTCCAGTTGCTTGGATCTGGCAACTAATAAATCAGTGGTGGAAGAAACCTTTTCCCAAGAAATACCTAAGAAAGATTCCATTTCCAGATCAACAGGAAGGACAGCCCTCTGTTCAAAGATACTTTCATAAGGTGAGTAGCCAGTGGTTTGTTTAGTTGAAATTTGATCAGAGAAGAGGACCAGAGGAAGAAATTTGCAACAATTCTTTCCACTTTCACCAGCCAACTTAACAAGAGCAGCCTTCAAAGGGGCATGGCCTCTTTCCACCATGCCTTGTCCTTCAGGATAATAAGGAGTGGTCACCCTATTTTTACCAGGAAGCAATCAGATCATTTTGGCCAGTTTGCCACCAAACTCAGAGCCACCATCAGTTGAATAAGATTGAGCCAAGACATAAAACATTGTCCAAGTCTCATAAAGGAAGGCTGCTACTGATTCAGAGCTGAGGTTCTTAAGAAATTTTGCTTCAACCCATCCAGAAGAATCATCTCTAGCCACACTGAGGTACTTAGATCCACCAGCCTTAATGTGAACCACATCCATAGAAATCCTTCCAAAGACAGTGGACTCTCCAGTGGGATAAGGAATTTCAGCCGGGCGCCTAAGATCACATTTCTGACATACTTCACAGCTATTGCACCATTGAGAGACTCATTTCTTCAAAGATGGCCACCAGAATTGTTTAGATATACATTGATAGGTTTTGGTTTCCCCGCAATGCCCAAGGCCTTCATGGAGACTTTTGAGGATTGAATCTTGTTTAGAAGGGATAGTGACAACAATTGGAGCACAAGGATTGCCTCTTTTCATCAGCCTAGTACCTTGGACAAAGAAATTGGAGGACTTCCTTTTGAGTGATCAAAAATCTTAAGCAGAGAGATCAGCAGGCCTTTGGAGAGTGGAAAGGTACTGCTCTAATTTTAGCCAGAAACCTTGTTGGAAGCCAGAATAATCTTGGGAGGAAAAGGTGAAAACTGGAAAAATTAAAGGCTCCTCCTCATCAAAGTCCACTCAAACCTCCAATTCTTCATCTCCAAGGGGGCATCGAGATAAAACATCAGGCATGGTGAAGGATTTTCCAGGCCTATGAACAATATCAAAAGAGAAAAGTTGGATAAAGGCCACCCAACGAGTCATAGGAGCATTTGGGAGGCTAGGAGCATTGATCATTTTGATGATGGATCGTGCATCAACTTGTAACTCAAAGTGTTGACCCCAGAGGACAGTTTGAAGTTTCTTCAACATTTGAGCCACGCCACAGAGTTCCAGTTTTGGTTGGGATTACCTGGATTCTAAATCTGAAAATAACAAGGATTTTTAGAGAGCAGGACGGTCCCAACCATTTTCATCTTCCTGAGTGAGGACAGCCCCAACAGATTGATAACTAGAATCAACATCCAATTTGATCTTGCCAGCTCCCAGTCCATAAGCAATCTTTTTCAAGACTATGTCTTTGCCAACCATCATTTTAAGTAGTTGAAAAGAATGTTCACAATCTTGGGTCCAGATCCACTCAGCATCTTTTCTGGTCAGGCAACGTAGAGGAGCACAGATTTTGGATAGAGATGGGATAAAGATTAAAACATAAGTAACAACACCTAGAAAAACCCTGACTTCAGTTGGATTGATGGGAGTAGGCCAAGAGAGAATTTTGTTGACTTTGCATGGAGCCATCCTTCTTCCTTCCTTGCAGACCACATGACCAACAATTCACAGAGCAGGAACACAGGCAGCCAATTTGGATCCAGAGACAGTGAGGCCAGATTCTTCAATTTTGAACAAGATCCTTTCCAAAGTGGTTGCATATTCCCAGATAAATCAATGGATTCCTGAATGCCAGGGTAAGAGCTCATTGTTATAATCAGAAACTGGTCCTTTAATTCCGCCATTGTCAATAAAGATACCAGCATGATCACGGATTTCATCCTGGAGGATCCAAAACATCTGAGCCTGATAGACTGCAACCAAGTTGGTGGCACCTTGAGGCAATTGAGTAAGTTGGAAACAACCAAGGGGATTATTGAATGTAGTGAGAGGGCGAGAAATTGGATGTAAGGAATGTTTGTCATAGCCACCCATAATGTCACCTAGACCATAGCAAGCTCTCCCAGAGAAGGATTCAACAAATTCTTCAGTAGCAGGGGGAATACCAGAGTCTTTAATAGTAACCTTATTTAGAGGCTGGAGATCATGAACTATTCTAAGTTTACCATTACTTTTAAGGACACAGAAAACAGGACTCAAATAGCTAGAAGTTGACTGTTTGTATAAACCGGTTTGGACTCGCTCCCAGAACAACTTGATGAAATTGTCAACTTTGGCAGCAGGGATTGGGATCTTCTTCTTTTGCCAGGGATCATGTTCTACTACAGGAATGATATAAGGCAGACAATAGGATTCTTTCAAGAGACCTCTCTCTTCTTCACAGAAAGCAATAGCTTTTTCTCTAAGAGCCAAGACATTTTTGATCAAATACAACTCATCAGGTAGAAGCCATCCGTCTGGTCTAAAGTTGACTACTCCCAGACGTTCTTTGGTGACACGACCAGAGGGGATGAATGGACCAGTGAGAGATCAAGGTAAACCACAGTAAGGATTGCAGGATAGAGGAGGACGCCTAAGAGGAGGATTGAGATTGAGAGGCATTGGTTGGTTGACTGGTTGGATTTTCCTGGAAAATGGTTTATATTTGGAGGCAAAAGAGAGCGGTTCTTGTTTTTGCCAAGATTTGACCAGAGAGATCTGACTACAAGGATTGAGACCAAGTTCTAACACCTTCCAAGTTTGATGTTCCGCAACATTTTCAAAAGGTGCCTTTTCCATAAAAGAAGTCCCAGGAGATAATACATTGCTCACATGTGTGGCACAAGGTAGGGTTTTGAAAATGAAAGTAGTAGGATACCCTGGTGGTGCACAATTGGGAGGACTTCTACCCCAATTTGCCTCCACTGAAGCCCACATTCTTCCATACCAGAGCCACCAAAAATAGGATTGAGATTGGGATCTGGTTTAGACTCATTGCAGAGATTCAAACCGGAACAGAGAGAAGATTGATTAGGAATAAGAGTAAAAGGAAAAGAAGAAACAACAGATGAAGAAGAAATATTTTTGGATTTTTCCATTTTGATTTTTTTTTGATTTTTGATATTTTTGAGATCAGAAGAAAATGGTGAAAAGAAAGAGAAATAAGCCTCTGGGATGAGAGTTGACCCTTGAGTTGAAGTTTGAGGCTGAAAAGAACTACAACTATTAGTAGGATCAACTACTCCCATGAAAAATGAGAGGAACTAGAATTATCCTTCTGTTTTCCTTTTAGAGATGACTTGAGAAAATGACCAGGGAAATCTCTTTCCCAGCAACCAGAATCCAAAGAACAAAGAGGAACCTCAATCTTTCTACCATCAGAATCAGGGAGGAGGATTCTCTCCCCAACTTGAACAGAAAACATAAGAGTTTCTCCAAAATTGATTAAGAAAGGTTGACCCAAGATCATAGGTCCATCCAGGCGTGTGATCCAGAAATGACAAGTTCCAACAATGTTTTGGCCAATCCAGACTGGAACATCTTCAACAATTCCAACCAATTTGCAAGACTGGTTTCCTATTCCATACACTGAAGAGGTGAAGCTGACCCTAGGGCTGAGTTTAAGTTTGAAGGACATAGCATCTGAGATCAAGTTGAGCTGAGAGCCAGAATCAACAAGGAGTGAGACTGTTTTTGCTGATTCACCAAGATAGCAGGGAAGAAAACCAAGAGGAAAAGAGTAAAGACTAGACTCAGGAGAGGGATTTGTTCCAACAGAATACTCCATCAAAGTTCCAGAGGAGACCATGAGTTCTTTAGGACCAATTTCCACATGTCAACACAAAACCCATTTCTTCATTCCTTCAGCAACAGATGGAGAGATTGACAGGAGTTCAGCCACAGATAGATCAGGAATTTTAAGATCAGAAATTTTCTTTAATACCCCTTCCACAGCATTGGGGTGATCTTTGGAAATTCCCCTCTCAAACCAAACTTTGGGCTGGGTGGAGGGAGGAAGATTGGGTGAATCAGGAACAGGATCAGGGTATTGAAGAGGTTTGATAGATGAGGGATGAGGATCAGGGTGATCTTGAGAACTTTCCATGAGTGGTTAGTTTTCAACCTCCATGTATTCTACATCAGAAGAGGGGTCAGGTGAGGATTGTTGTTTGGGTGGTTTTTGGAGGATCAAGGTTGGCAAGGAAGGAGCTTTATGAGGTTTGGGCTCCTCATGTTGCTTCCTAGCTGGATTGGATTGGTAATTACCAACCAGAGAGGAGGAGGAAATGGCTGGGGAATACCAGGGTTGAAGAGTACCACAAGAAGATTGGAAATCCACAGAAGCCAAGGATGCCTTCATGGAAGGGGGTGGCTGGTAAGAGGCCACCACATGACAAATGGGGCAAGATGAATCAAAGGGGATTAGGGCACCATTAGGAAGGAAGAAGTTATTCCATTTTTGCTCTACCAATTTCTTGTCTTTGTCCTTCTGGAGTTTGAGACATCAACTGGTTCCATGTCCTTCCCTGTGGCAATAATAGCAGACTAGAGTATTTTTAGGAACAGCACTAGAAGGTTTAGGAACAACAAGGGAGGAAATCTTTTGATCCATTTTGTTCTCAAAGGCTTTGAGAAGTTTAGTGATCTTTTCCATTGTAGCGGTTTCTCGTTTAGGCTGAGGGTTCTTGGGCCTGCAATCAGATTCCATTTTATTCAAAATCTTGTTTGCCTCTTTGAAAGAGGGAGCATGGACTGGTTCAGTGGTTTTAGATTTTTCCAAAGTGAGGGTTGTTTGACCTTTCATAACTTTATCCACCACTCTCCTAAGGATAAGAAAAGCAGGGAGCTTGAATCAATTATCCCTGGTAGTGATCATGGATCCAGACTTGACCAGTTTGTCCTTGATCCTTTCCTGCACTCCAAGAGAAAAAGATTGGAAAAATTGGACTCAAATTTCATCCAATGTGTTAATGTGATTGTTTTGGACAAGGTAGGATTGGATGGGATCCCAAGATTTCCTAAAGGACTGATAATCAGAAGCTGAAGCCAAACCACCATTGGAGATCCACTGGGAGACAAGGTTATCTAGATCCTGCAAAGTAAATCGTGCTACATCTATTTTTCCCCAATAGGCCAACATTGCTTCCCACAGCAGGGCCCAGTTATGCCATTCAAAACCTTCAAACAACTTGATGATTTCCATAAATTCATCAGAGGAGATAAAAAATTGTAACTGGTAGGCCATATTGAATTCTCTAGCTCCATCCACCAAAGCAGCCATCTTGTACAAGTCCAAGAAGTGTTCCACATTTGTCCCATTGAATCCTAAGTTCTTGTTCTGGGGCTTGATCTTAACCATCTTAGGATGAGTAGAAGAGGCGCTGGCAGATTCCATTTTAACAAAGTTTCCCAAAAGATCCAAGGAGCAGATTTCCAAAGTGGCTCACAAATGTGGCAAGAGTAGGTTTTCTCAAAAAACAACAAGTATCTTGCCCAGATGGTGCACAATTGGGAGAACTTACTTCTAGAATAAGTTGCCTCCACGGATCTAGATGATGACAGAGAAAAAGAAAGAGATTGGATTTCAAAGTTGATGATTGTTGGGACTGTAAATCCCAAGGTTGCTGGTTTGATCCCGACCCAGGGGACCAAATGTAAGACTCCAAACGGTGCTAGGCCGTGGCAGTTCTGTGGAGGGGAAAGGTGCTGTTTAGGCTGCCCTCTTGAGTGTTACAAAAATATTTAAATGTAACCAAGATCAAAGTCCATAACCTGGTAAACAAGGGACCAAATGTAAGAGGATAAAGATGATAGTAGTTGGTAGCTTGGGAAACAACATTATCTGAGGCAAGATGATGCTGGGGAAAACTTGAATAGAAGAAGTCAAGGATTGTTCTGAGTTCAACAAGACAAGGAAATTGTAAGTGACAACGCCCAAAAGCTAATAGCTCTGGTTGTCAGCAGAATCTTAGGAAAGATCAACTCAATCCCAAAAAATCTCCAGGTTCTCAATGAACCTTCCCAACTCTCCGCAATCAAGCGCTTGAAGGGTACCAGATAACTGTGGGTGGCTGCAAAAGACAAAGCTAATTGTTTGAAGAAGCTCTAGAAGAAAAACAATAACTGATTCAAACAAGGATAACCCAAAACTTCTCAAGGGACTCAAGAATAGCATGGCAGAATTCAACTTCAAAATAAATAAAGGGATGTTTAACACTCCAGGTTTTAAGCTTAATAAAACCTCTTCAGTCAAACGTGACTGGTTCCGGAAAGATAATCAAAGGATGATTGGGACCAGTATGGTCAGATAAAGGGATCAGGAGTGGTGTAACACACTCAAGAATTCAATCAGTGAAATTCTTCTTCAACCAGCAAGGCTATTGGTTGGTGATAAAGATCAAGGATCAGGGATTTGAGTATGGAGACTCAAAGATCAAGGGGCAATCATAGATATACCCAGAATTTAGTCTCAGATAAAGGGGAATGAGACCCCATGGATGATTTATTTCAGGATAATAGTGATTATATTTCTCTGATAGGATACCATATGATACCCCCCTTCAAAAGGCAGGGGAGAGCCCCCCCTTATATGGGTAGGAGGCCCTGTTGGGCTATGTAAAAGTGATTCTACAAATAGCGCGGATTTTTTTTTTTTTTTTTTTTTTTTTTTTTTAGATTTCAGATGATCAGAAAAATGGGGCAGTAGACAACGCTTTTCCACCCCTACCCAAAGATGGAAGGGGGGTGGGAGAGTAGAGGGGGGGAACATGATGGTTTGATCTTGATGGGAGTTTGCCTTGATGATGGGGGAGATAGAGGAGGAGGAGGAGGAGGAAAGATTGGCGGGCCAGGGAGTAGATGGAGTGATGGTCATTGAGCAAGGATGGATGCAATTAGTCCAAGTAGGGGTACTGGATGAGCTGGAGGTGGTATTTTTGGATGGGAGGATTGGATGAGAGATCTGGATGGATGACGGACAAGCATTGTGGACTGGGTGGAAGGTCTCTGCCGCTGGGATCCTCTTGGGGTGGGTCAAGTTTGAGTGAGGAGGCGCTTGAGGGGGATGAGATCAAGGGTGAGGTTGATCATTGGCGGGTGATGTTCAAGAGCTGGAGACAAGATTGGGAGAGGGCATTGGCACTCAATTGGCGGTTGAGGGTAGGTTGATCCGAGATGATGTGAGGGGGGGATGATGGGAGTTTGGGCCGAGCGGAGTCCAAGTAGGGGTACTGGATGAGCTGGAGGTGGGATTTTTGGATGGAAGGATTGGATGAGAGATCTGGATGGATGACGGACAAGCATTGTGGACTGGGTGGAAGGTCTCCGCCGCTGGGATCCTCTTGGGGTGGGTCAAGTTTGAGTGAGGAGGCGCTTGAGGGGGATGAGATCAAGGGTGAGGTTGATCATTGGCGGGTGATGTTCAAGAGCTGGAGACAAGATTTGGAGAGGGCATTGGCACTCAATTGGCGGTTGAGGGTAGGTTGATCCGAGATGATGTGAGGGGGGGGATGATGGGAGTTTGGGCCGAGCGGGCCTCGCCCCGCGCGTTTGGCCTAAAGGAAGGGGGGAACAAAGAGAGAAGGAATCAAACGCAATGCCTAGGTGATGAGACCAAGAGAGCCCTGTCCTAGACCACTGGGACAGAGGAATGCTTGGCAGGATGAGGAAATTGGAGGAGTGATACTGATACATAAAAATTCTGATTTTTTTTTTTTTGGATAAATGACACCTAAATAAAAGAATCGTAGAAAAAATTTTGAATTTTCCGCATCTGGTCCAGGGTGTCCAGATTTGGTCACCACACCGTTACTCAGGCTGGCCAACTTACAGAAACTTATCAACCCCTCTTGCTCATCATTGTCTTTAGTCTTACCAGCCACCGGGGGTGTTGAATCTCTTAATCCTTCTCACTCACCTCCTTGATTAGGATTCTTATGTCTCCCGCTTCCACTTGCATTTGTCGCCCGCTTCTACTTCTATTTTCCCTTTCCTTTCCCTTCCATGTCACAGGAGTTGTCCGCCGCATCGTCCTGCCTTACTAAGAACCAAGTGAACAGGTCCTTCGCGACAATCTTCTCTTCATCGCGGAACCAAACCTTTTTCCAACAATTATCACCACTCGACCTCTATATCTCTTTCCTTCCCAAACTCTTCTTTTCTGCTTTTTCTTTTATATCTCTTTCTTTCTCTTTTATTTTCTTTCTGCGCTTACTCAAATCTCTTCTCTTTACTCATCAACTCAAATGTACACAAACTTGTAACCTTGTCATCCTGTCTCTGGTCTAAGCCCCAACCAGCACTGTCTAGTAAGACTCAACACAATCTTCCTCAAACTTCATCTTATTGCTTCTCGAGTCTGATGATATTTTATTTCCTTCGAAGATCCATCTTCCCGCCATCAATCTCCTATCTTTTTCTAGCTTCTGAATTCAACTCCATCAACTCACACTATGTCTAGCGGCGCCTTGATGTCTGTTTCTTTTGTTTCCATTTCACTTCCTCTTCTATTCTTTCTCTACTTTTCCATACTGATTATTGTCTTTTTTTAGCCCTCTTAAAAATCTTAAATTCTTTTGTTACTTTGCCTGAGTCAGAAATCCAACATGAAGGAGTGGAAACTGGTATGCCATGAGGAACGCGTGTTCCGTTTTGACAAAGGTGATTGATGATCTTTAAACCCGCAACCAGGTTGAGTCCAGCCCGGGCTGATCCATTAATCAGCAGCTATCGGACAGCCTGGGCTGTGACGGGAATGATTTTCTTATTTACCTGGAAGTGGTCATTCCGGATTCTTTATTCTGGTAAGTATGCGCGGTGCTCATCCCTAGGCCATCTTGTGGCTGCATTGCTTTTTGGATCGTTTCATCGTGCCCTGTACTCCCCAGTAATAGGGATTGTTATTGACATTGTTCTTTTTGGGGGATTGCCGGATTTTCACCGGTTCTTATTTCCTCGGCGGTCATGAGTCATGCCGTAGCATCGCTCGGTGTTTCCTGACACCAGATAGTCGGCTTCCTTTGTTCAACGCCTAAGCGCGTTTTAATTTTTCACCTCGGTCTCACCATTAGCTTGAGAAGCTCTCCAAGCGCAAACCGGAAGGAGAAAATACAGCCAGCAACCTCCCTAGCCAGTTGGACCCACAAGTTCGAATGAGCGGTCCGAGTGGTTCTACTTTCGTCCGGCTACGTCTTTTCACGTTTTTGTTTGTTTTGAGATTCTAGTTCCAAAAATAAGCTGGTTCCAAGCTGCGGCAACCAGTTTTTTCAGAACCGTACTAATTCCCGATGTGCACCATGCCTAGTATGATGACTGTCTGAGAGGGGTTCCAAGCCTGCCCTACTTGCAACCGCCGCGATCGAATAAAGCTGCCCCTACCCACTTCTATCATTGAACCCTGCCCCTCCAATTGTCAGATAAGAGTTGAGAGTTCCCACCTCATCGCTGGCTCTGCTTTTTTCACTTGCTTCGACTTTCTTTGGAATCTCCGGTTCGACAATACCTAGTAACTAGCAGTCCTGACCATCGAATTCCGCTTTCAGCCGGAAACCATTCATTGAGCCAAGATTCAAGAACAGTTGCAATTCGACCTGGGGTCATAATCATCATCTCATTAGCTATTCTTGCCAATGAATTATTATTGATTAATAATTATAATAACTGATTTCTTACCTCTGCGACCAAGGCGCACTACACCCAGAGTAACAAACCAACATGAAAAGTAATAATGATCTGCTTTTCCGCATAGACCTTATCACGGCCGAGTATGGGGATGATCCTCCATCTGGGCTTGATGTCGGGAGCATGACTATTCCCGAAAGCCTTCCGGAGAAAGCGTCGAGTCAGGCATCAACCATCAGTCCCGACCCACTTGCTGAGCGATCCACTGAGGGTCATGGAAATCGGGCTGATCACCTGGTTGTATGGTTGCCTGATGATTCTGGAAATCCTCAGAACTGGTCTCTTTGCTCCAAATGGGCTATCACTATCTTGACTTCTTTCTTGACCCTAAACAGGTCCGTTAGAATCCTTGCTGACATCGTTCGCTCCTGCATGCGACCAGGTTTACTTTACTTTTTTTTTTTACTTTATTTTTTCTATCCATTGATTCATCTTCAAGCTAACTCTGATTCCTGAATTTTTTAGTACCATTGCCTCATCTGCTCCCTCCGTAGCTACCCTCGCACTTGTCAACCAATTCAACACCACAGAAGAGGTTGCAACACTTGTAACATCACTATTTCTGTGCGGCTATGTGGCTGGGTGAGCCGATGTTTTAGTAACGCTTCTCTGGTTAGCCCGGACAACGATGTACTACGACCTTCTAACGCTTCTCGTCCATCTTCAACAGACCGATTATATGGGCGCCTCTATCCGAAATGATTGGTCGCCGACCAGTCTTCATCATGGCGATCACAGTTTACACGATTCTTCAGTTAGGAGTCGCTTTGAACACTAACCTGGTGACTATCCTCATTTTTCGCTTCTTGCTAGGAATCTCTGCTGCTGCCCCACTGAGCAATTCAGGTGGGGTAATTGCTGATATGTAGGTCCACTCTTTCATCTCATGTCCTCCATCTCATTTCCTTCTCTATGTTCATCGGCAGCACCGCGCATTCCGCAGGCACAAGCAAGGCTTGTGGACAAGAAACACACAAAACCGGAATTCACACCCGGGGCTCGCATTCCTCTTTTACATCTGATCGTGCATTTTTTGCCTAAAGCAAGCTTGACTGACCGTTCCCCTTTCGCTTCCGTAATACGTATCTCTTCCTGCCTTTGTTTCCTTACAGCTGGGATGCTGCCCAAAGACCCCAAGCAATGTCCATATTTTTTGCCTCGGTCTCAATAGGTCCCGTGATCGGCCCTAGTATGTGCAATTTGACTTGGCTTTTGGTCGTGCTCACACTGGAGCCTAAAACTCTGGCTTTGATTTGTGATGAAATAGTCATCGGAAGCTTCATTGTCGAATCACATCTTGGCTACAGATGGATCTTTTGGATACTGATGATGTTTAGTGGGGTCACTACGTTGGCAACGGTTTTCTTATTTCCCGAAACCTATTCACCTATCCTCCTGACTCGCAAGGCGAAAAGACTACGTCAAGAAACTGGTAACGAAAAATATCATGCCGCCCATGAAACAGCAGACTTTTCGATCGGCGGTGTTATTCGTCGGACAATATTACGCCCTTTTGAAATGTTGTGGAAAGAAGTAAGGCCCTAACGAGACCGGCGATGTTGCTCATTTCTGTGAACTAAATCAATACCGGGTCGTTTTCAAATCCAGTCTATCCTTCTGCTCGCGACTAGCTATCTGGCGATTGTTTATGGTCTATTGTACAGTTTATTTGAGGCAAGTAGAATTTCAACAAGAAATCTTCAGGTTCCAAGTTTGAAGAGTCCTTAAACTTTTCCTACAACTAGGCCTTTCCCATTATTTGGGGTGAAATCCGTCACTTTACCTCTCTGCAAACTAGTTTGATCTTTATTGGATTCGGCATTGGGTCTACCATTGGTGCTTTGCTGAATGTTTATCTTTCTCGGCCCATGGTCAAACTCGTTCCAAAGTGGCGCGGCCATCCCCCTTGTGAAATGAATCTTTACGGCGCTATGGCTTCCGGCCCGTTTCTCGTGGTCGCGATTTTCTGGCTGGGCTGGACTGGGGCCTACGCCTCTATCCCATGGTGGATCCCAGCTATTCCAACAATCCTTCTCGGCATTTCGTAAGTCACCTCTTCGATTTTCGGGGGTCTGCCCTCGTGGCTGCCTCACTGCTTTCGGCGCTGTTTGCCAAACCACAAGTCAGCTGACCACGCAACCAAACAACTTACAACAAAAACAAAAGGTTCACGTTGTTGTTTACTGCATTTCTAGCCTACTTGGTTGATGTTTACCTCATGTTTGCTGCGTCAGCTTTGGCCGCTAACACAATGTATGTACACCCCCCCTGTTATGCGTTCTTTAAACTCCCTCGTTGGATCTGACTCAGCTCTAAACCCCGGATGAGAAAAAGTGTCCGCTCAGCGGTAGGTGCCGCTTTTCCTTTGTTTACGTACGTTCTACATTATTCGACGCACCTTCTGGGATCTTTTTCACGATCCCAACAATGATAACTGCCCAGTATTTTTATTTCCTGTATCTGAACCTGGTTTCTTATCCGGTTTAGACGACAGATGTTCAACAAAATGGGAACGCAATGGGCTCTCACCATGGTACGCCTGGTCATGTTACCATTCGAGAACTAAATTGTGGGGCGATCTCATTAATGCGGGAAAAATGAACATTTGATTCAGATCGGCTATTTAGCGTTACTTCTGATGCCAATCCCGTTCGTGTTTTATAAAATCGGTCCGAAATTGAGGATGGGATCAACTTTCGCTCCAGCTTTGGACATTCAAATGAAGCACAAAATTCAAGAGGAAGAAATTCACAAAGCAACCAAAAACAAACACTTTGCCCAAAACAAAGTGTAGCTTCTGTTTGAATTTTTGTTTTTGAATGCGGTGTCGAGTCTTGGAGCTTATCATCCTGTCTGTTCATTACCCTCTCTCAGCGCACTTATTTACTTGATTATTATTTCAAATGTTTGAGGTACTTATAGCCTGTCTCAACCTATTCTTATTATTATTCGTGTATGTCTGTGACACCTTTTGCTATCACAACCATCTCATCCTGTCCTGATACTGATAGCTGTCTAGGCCATCCTATTATTTCATGACGGGTACTTGTAGACTGCTGGCCACCTTATCTTACACATTTTACAGGTCCCTGATACTCAAATGCCACTAATCTTAGCCTATGTGATTCTCAATCAAACCTGGTGTCTCCACCCATTTACCTAATTTCCTGGTTTATTGAATATTCATGCTTGTTGCAAAGGCCCAACTTGTGGTTCCCTAGTTGATCTTGAATAATCTTTCATTTCTTCTCCCTTCAATAAAAACTTATCAGATTCTTCCTTTCTCATCTGGGCCTACTTGCTGAAGCCCTCCTGAATCTAGCCCCTTCTGGACCTCTTAGGTCAAACTTTAGCATTCACTGCCATAAATTTCTCCCCTCCTATACTCTCCTAATCATCTTGTTGATTCTATGATCCAACTTGCAATAATGAAAAAAAAGTGCAATTATAGCCATAAAAAGTCATCACTGAAAAGGAAAAATAATTATCAACGTGAATTGTACAAGCCTTATTTAAATTTCCCCAAGATCTGATAATTTTTCATCACTTTCCAGAAAAAGAACACCTGGTTTTCACTTGCCTGATCCAAAATGCACATTTCATTTTGATGGGAAGGCAGGGTTGTGACTAGGACAGGTGGTTATATTACTCACATAAAAGTGAATCAATCATCTCAAGACAATGGTCTCATTTGAGGCTACTACAAGTAATCAGAAAATTTCAATGAGAAGCTGCAATGGAATTGTTAATCTAAAAAAGTGAAAATAACAAAGTAACAAAATATAGTCAAATGTCACAACTGCCCTGGCATGCAAGAAGCAGGTTGGCACAGGCACTACTACTCATAGAACTCAAGGATGAATGATTGGTATTTGAATGGATAAGATGAGAGGAGGATTACAAAGGATGAGAAATGGAAGGAAGGGAAGAGAAGTCCAGGAGATGTTTGTTGAAGGAGATGTTGAATCCTATGAAGGTAACACCAGGAAGGGGCAAGGTGATATGAGTTTAGAATGCTGGGTGAAGATGTCTTGTGCTGAGATGACACCTACTGGCTGAGGGAATAACCAGTAAGAATTAGTATACAAATTCCTTGGGGGGAATTAGTCCAGGAGGGGATGAGAGGAAATTATATGTGAGAAATGAGAAGGAAGCCTTGAGGGGTGAGTGGCTGGTGATGCAGGTTGGAGTTCCCATGGTATTACATGTTGACTGATTGGGATGGAGGCTGTAGTTTACTGATTGGGTTATGGGTCTGTCCAGGAAGGCTTGACATGTGCTGATCTGGAGTTGTGGGAAGATGGGCTGACCACACATTGGGAAGTATGTAATATGTATATACTAAGTTTTAAATATGTACTAAACCATATACCAACTGGGGTGAGGAGAGATAGAGGATGCACCAATCCCAACAGACAGAGACAGATCCTGGGAAGGATGACTGAATCACATGACACAGTGGTAAGGCGCACATGTACACAGAGATTATCCCATACAGAAAGAGGGTGAACCTGGTAGGAGAAGATGGAGACTGAAAGATATTCAGGAGTACTATCAAGAAAAAGTTACAGGAGTAAGTGAAGTTGGGTTTGAGCTGAGAGTGAAGCTGATGAAAGTTTGAATTGGTGTAGTTGAAGGAGTGTCAAAACTGTGCTATGAAATCAAAAAATAACATAATTATCATTCTCTAAAGATTTTTTACCAATAAAGAAAATAAAAAACCTTCCAGGTGCAAGGAAGAATTCAAAAAATAGAATTATGACTTGAAATGAGGCTGGGCAGGAAGTATTGATACTAAGGATGTGATGTAATGTGATGTGAAAAATGCTTTTGATATTTGGATAAGACACATTTGAATTAAGAATGTGGAAGCATTTTCTGTTGTATTGAGGGGTTGCAACAATGAAAAGTGAAATCAATCAAGTATTTAATGAAAAAGAACTATAAAATCATGGAATAAAAGCCAGAGTTGAAGCTCAAATCTTGGTCAAAATTTTTAGAAGAAAACCCCAGAAAGTATTTAAAAAGTTTCAGAAGAATAAATGGTATGATTCAACCAAATGAAAACTAGTTTGGGACTCTACCTAAAGTAATGCAATTATGGAATAAATTTTTTTGTTTATTTTTATTGGAAATTAATGATAGGGTGTGGCTATTTAAACACCAAAAAGTTACCAATGGCATGCCAGTTTTGGTGTGCACTGTGTCACACAACAATATATTTTTTGTGCACATGCCCATATTCTAAAAAGGGTGATGATAAATTCACTTCTCCAACCTTGTGGTAGTTGTTTGGGGCCCTACACAGCTCAAATGAGCGGTTGGGGCCCATAGAGGACTACATAGCGCTTTATGATGATATATTGCATGAAAAAAATAATTTCAATTTTCCCCAAGGTAAATCATTTTTAGTTACAAGATTGTGCTTCTTTTATATTCTGAGTTATGGGTTTATTGTTGTGTACATGGAATATTTTATGTGATAGGCTTCTAGAAATCTCTAGTTATTATCTATGCATATTGAATATCCTGAGAACTATGTATTCATGCATCCCATATATTCATATTCCCCACCACAACAATAATCATACCTGTGAATAACAATAATAAAGAAAATTCAAAAGGACCAAAAGAAAAGCTTTGAGGAAAAGAAATCAAAGAATCAAAAAAGAAAATGAGGCACAAAAAAATGAAGCAGACGGGAAAAAATTGGAAAACAGAAAACAAATTCAAAAGAAAGGGATCACTAGTTAACAGCCAAAAAACCAATTGTTTAGAGCTGTTTGCTTGTTCTTGCCTAGTGCCTTGGTAAACCCATCCGCAATTTGATTGTCCCTGCCAATCAAATCTATTTTAGCTTCCTCCTTCTGTAGTTTCTTGTTGATGAAATGGTATTTGTGATCAATGTGTTGTGTTCTCTTCATGCTAGATTTTTTGCCTGCAATTTTAAGCACCACCTTGTTGTCTATTAGGATGAGTGGGGTCAATTCTTGGAACGGTCAAATCAGATTGGGTAACCATTTGGATTCCATGGCCGCAAGTGACATGGAAATGTATTTGGCTTGGCAGGTAGATTGAGCCAAACAGGTTTGTCTCTTTGCAATCCTGGGAATGGGTGCTTCCCATAGAGTTGCAATGAGGCCATGCGCCAATCTTGCGCCTTCACCTCCCCAAATTGCATCAACGTATGTCTTAAGCAGGGAGCTCAGGTCTTCCTTGCTTGGTTTGATTGGCAGGGCAAAGTCCCTTGTGCTTTTAAAATATTCAACAAGTCTACAAAGGGCTTGCCAGTGCAATTTGTTGGGTTGCAGCAAGAACCTTGCCAGGAAGTGGACTGCAAAACAGATGTCCAGTCTAGAGCCTTGAGCCAAGTAAAGGGGGATTCCAATATGCCAGAGGTAGCTGGTGTCACAGCTGGTAGAGACACTTGAGAGCAGGTTGGTATCCACCAGGGGTGTGTTGGCTGTTAAGGAAGTGGGCTCTAATTCCACAAGCTTCCGGATCAATGCAGGTTGTTGCATGGTGAATCCGCCAGGAGTTGGAGTGATTTGAATGCCCAAAATTGATTCCAAATCCGTGTCACACTTTAGTGCTAGCAGACCATCAAGTGCAGACCAGAGTTTTTTTTTGGAGTTCATCTGAGCTTGCTGTCAACAGGCCATCATCCACAGGGACCCAGAGGAAAGCCTGAACGTCATTAACTGTGTAGGAATATGTGCTTTGGTCCTCATTGTTGGACGCAAAGCCAATCCACTCCAGCGCTGCCTTGAGATTTAACCACCAGCACAGCCCGGCTTGCTTTGTCCCATAAAGAGACTTTTTAAGTTTGATTATCTTTTGGGGGGTGACTTGGTAACCTGGCGGGTCTTTGATATACAATTCTTTGTCAATATCCAAATTTAAGAAGGTGGTCTTAACTTCAAAGGTGATTGTCTTCCAACCCATGCGTGCTGCCATTGCAAGGGCTATCCTAAGCAAGGCAAAAGCTGGGGTTGGGGTAAAATTCTACTTGTAGCTGACACTGTGGATTTGACAAAAAACTTGGGCTACCAATTGACTCTTCTTCCGTATGAGATCCTGGGCTTGGTTGTGTTTGTTGACCAGCACCCACTTCACTCCTAAAATCTTCTCTTTTGGGACCGGCGGGTCAACCTCCTCAAAAACTTCCATTTGCAGTAGATTTCTGACCTCTCCCATAGATTCCTTCCAATCCTCCGCTTCCTCCAAATTTACCTCCTTGTTGTAAGTTGGATTGTCCAGATTTTAAGTTGAAACCACCATGATCTGAGCCACCAATTGGTCCTGTTTGTTGAACTTTTTTCCCAGTCTAAAATCTTCCAATACCTCTGCATCTATCCTGAAAACCTCCTCCTGAATGCTTTTTCACCCCTTGGTTTCCTCCACAAACTTTTCTGAAAGGGCATTTACCACTTTTTGACTCTCCTTGTCCCACAAAAAACATCCCTTTGAGTTGTGGCAGCTACCCACATTCCGTACACATTCATTTGTTTGAGGTGCAAATGATTGTAGACGTAGGAAACACATCCAAAGACACAAAGCATGTTGCAACTAGGTTTGAAACCAAATGCAGCTTTGCATGGTTTTGTTTCCTTTCCTTTGTGGAAGAGCCTGTTGAATATGAAGGAAGCGTTGCGGTAGGCATAAGACCATAGACTTGGGGGCAGGCCAGAGTCAACAATCATGGACTTAGTCATCTCTCCCACGGTTTGGTTTGTTTTATCAATGTGTCCATTTTGATGATGTTTGTGAGGGACGGTGGTTTTGTGGAGGATGGAAAATTCTGCAAAGAATGAGATGAGGTCTTTTGTCTGTGTGAATTCCATTGCATTTTCTGTGCAAAATCTTTTCACCAAGTGACCCAAGAGTTTTGAAAACTGTAGAACCCAGTCCATGATTTGCTTGGGGGCATCCAACCAAAGTTTGATTGACCATGAAGAAACCAGTACTGAAGAGATGTCTTGTATGTTGAGAATGTACCTGTTGCCATCCAGGGAGGGGGAATAGGGTCCCACAATGTCTGCTAAAACTACATTGCCAGGCTCATGGACCAGTTCATGGGAGGGGATATTTGGTACCATGTGCTGGCTCTTCACCAGTGACCAGGTCTCACAATCAGTCTTTGCTGAAAAAGGGGGGAGGGTTGGAGGGTCAGTGAGCCCAGAAAACTTGATAGTTCTCCTGATTAACCATCCTGACAGATGACCAATGTGCTTGTGGAGCAAAGAATAGCTTTCATTGACAGAGGAAACAGCAGCAAAAAAAGACTCATGGAACAAAAGACAACATCAATTGTTGATTTCCCGGGTTGTAAAGCAAGTGTTGCCTTGGAAAAAAGTGTAGGTATTACCATAAAACTCCACCAAAACATCTGTCTTGCTGAAATTGCTGGTTGAGATTATTGTCCCTTGGATTTTTGGGAAGAAAAGGGTGTTGGAAAACTTCAGGGGACCTTGCAGGGTTGGCAGGAGAAAGTATCCGTAGGATTTCACCTCAAAAGTATCTTTGGATGCAACCATTAACCAGACAGAGATGGGTTTCAGATTAGTGAAGAGAAAAACATTATTGGATACAGATGTTGTGGCACCCAAGTCCGCCAGCGCTGCTCCCTCCATGCTAGGCTGGGATTGGACTGATGCAACTTGTGGAGTAGTAGCTAGAGATGTGAGCACCCAATTGCAGTGAGCCAATTGCCGTAGTTGAATGCCAGGTTTGGTGAGATGTGGATCCGGCCAAGGGGGTCTGTTTGCACGTTTATCAGGACAGTTGGCCAGCCAGTCCCCCCACTCAAAACAGTAGAGGCATAGGTTAGCTGGGGTTAGCCACTTCTGAGCCCAGCTTATTGGTTGGTTCATCATTGGCTACTCTTGTGATGGGGCGGAGTTCCTTTCTTGTATGTTTATTGGTGGTTGGCGTTTGGTGTTTGTCAAGATCACCAAGATTAAATTGGCCTGTTGGCCTTTGTTGGTTTGGTACCTACCAAGGAGTTCCAAGATTTCCTTCAAGGTGAAACAAAGACAAGGGTTTACGGAAAGTCAAGAGTCAAGCATGTTTGAGATTTCATGGAAGTGGTGTTGCAAGTTTTGATGCATGATGGATGCTGAAAGAATGTCTATTTTTAGCATCCCAAGACTCTTTTCAATATCCCTAAGCGTAGTGAAGACAGTGTTGTAAGCTTTGCCTGGCTCCTGAAGGACATTCAAGGAAGACAACAACATCCATCTCATCATTATGTATGTACAGGAAGTCTTGTCAAAGCATTCCTTAAGTATCTTGAATGCTTTGCATCCAACCTTGCCCCTTACCAAGGGAACAAGATCATGGTGAATAATTAACTGAAGGATGGTTGCTGTGAGTGAGCTTGTTCCGCAGAGGCATCCAAATTGGGGCTTTCAAAATAGTGCAAATTTTTGAAAAATGAGGCCACTTTGATTGAGAGCGCCTTGGACCACTCCGAGAAATTGGAACCGTTGCTGAGAAGGTGAGGGGAGATGTTTCCACCAATCTTCTGGTACCACAATTTTACGTCTGCCACTAAAATTAATGACTTCTCCAATCCAGTGATCTTAGCCCGCAACAGAAGGTCTTGAACCTCTGCCGCAGAGTGGGTTCTGGTCAGGTCCAGAATAGGGGTAGGAGATTTCTGGGTACTGGAAGAAGCACTGGAGATTTCCACAGGTTTTCTTTTCTTGGCAGAGTTTGGGAGGTCCTTCCTGAATTCTGTTCTGGAGAAAGTGTTTCCAGACGCTGGGTTGTCTGTGGGGGAAGATACAATCAAAGTCTTGTCTTGCTTGAAGTTGGTGTTTGCGTGCAAAGGCTCCTAATGAGGATCCTCAAAAGGGTGGAAGGGGGCTATCTAATTGTGGCGTGTCAATGGTAGAGCAGGCTCAGAACCTATGATGATATATTGCGTGAAAAAAAGAATTTCAATTTCCCCTAAGGTAAATCATTTTTAGTTACCAGATTGTGCTTCTTTTATATTCTGAGTTATGGGTTTATTGTTGTGTACATTAAATATTCTATGTGATAGGATTCTAGAAAGTTCTAGGTATTATCTATGCATATTGAATATCCTGAGAACTATTTATTTATGCATCCCATATATTCATATGCCGTTCCAAAAACGCATGACCCCTGGGGGGTTGTATAGGAGCTGTTGACCCCCCAAAAATGGCAATTTGGAGCGGTGTACAGGGGTACACCACTCCAAACCGCAATTTTTGGGGGTGTGCAACCCCCCAGAAGTTTTCCCAGAATTTTGGGCACCCCCTGGACCACACTTGGGGTTCCCTCAACCCAAATTTAGGATCAATGCATAGTTTGTGAGACTGTTGTTCCACACCTAGTGAAACCAAAGTGACTTTAAAGTGAAACCAAAGTGACTTTAAAGTGAAACCAAAGTGAAAGTAAAGTGAAAATTGAAATCAATATATAAAAACCTGCAAACAATTCTTTCTCAACTCAAAAGTGAGAAAACTTTGTTTTTTAAATTGAAAGTTGCATTGAATACTGAAGTATACCATTACATTTTTTTGCATGGGAACAGTGGAAAGCCCTCCTTCTCCTGACATGGCTTGGTGGAAAGTCTAAATTGATATTTCCATCAACAAAGCTTTGGAAAAAGAAAAAAAGGATTTGGCTGATGAAAAATTTGAAGCCCCAATTGCATCCTCATCAAGGGTGACAATTGAGGAACAGAATATTTCACAGTGGGATGCAATCTCTGGTCTTGAGTAACATTTATGTTACAGACGTCTTTTCCAGATTAAATTTAATTCAAACTAACTTATGGGGTGCCTGTAACTATGAAACTACAAAAACCAACCATTGAAGTGCTGCCAGATCCACTTGAACCACCTACTGTGAGAAATTTATTAGAATTATGGCCAGAAATCAGCTTAGGCAAATGAGCAGTATTTAAAGCAAAAGAAATGCTGGACACTGGGTGTCAATATTGTATAATGGGGCTCTCACAATGGGGAAATATGTTGGATGAATTTGATTTGAATGATGCATGAATGGATGGAAAACAGCAGGGAGAAGAGCTCCTTAAGTACAAAAGATTGGCCTCTTGTGAACGCATGATACAACAAGCCAAAAGGCAAATTTTCCGCCCCAAAAGAGCTCTACAGGCTCTACTGGCCTTGTTACTTGGTTTGGACTAAATCAGCCCACATGGCATCAGTCCCTGTACCCTTACAACCAGCCTATTCCGGTTATTGCAGTGTTTCCACCGTTACAGGGCTGAACCAGCCCCTTTCTGTTCAATCCCCTTGGCTGGTTGTCCATTACAACCAGCCATGATGACCTCATTACCTGGTTTACGGGCTGGTTGCCTCATGCAGCCAGCCCCTGGCCCCTCAAATGGGCCAGGTGGGACCCAGGGCACACCTGGGTCCAGTCTCAGACTCACGTGGGGGGGGGGGGTGTGACCAGCAGACATGCTGTCCCCCCCTCTTTCTCTCAAATCCCTGGTGGGGGCGGTTAAATCCCCTCACCAGTGGCCCCAAGAGAGTTGGCCTGGGAGGGGATCAGGTCCTCCCAGGCCCATTGCTCCTCCCCCTTGGTAAAGGGGGGGGGAGAGCGCCCCTAATTGGTTGCTTCACACAATCAATGGTGGGGGGGTGATGAATTCTGCCCCATCTGCCGGTTGCTACACTCGCGGCCGGCGCCGCCACCTCCTTGGGCAAGGGGGTGGTCAAGTCCCCCCTGCCCTGACCGACCGCACTGTTGTGGCCGGTTGCTGGCTGGTTCAACCCAGCCAGCTTGCCCCCATCCCCCTTGCAACGGTGAGCCAGGGGAGGGGGAGTGAGCCGGGGCAGCAAGCCCCAGCTCTGCAGCGCTGGTTGCCAGGCGCAACCAGCCGGGCCCGCGCGGGATCCCTTGGCTGCACAACAGCCCCACGCGGGCAGGGGCCCCAAGCGGGCCGCAACACAGGCGGCGGCCCCAAGCGGGCCGCAACACAGGCGGCGGCTCCTAGCAGGCCACAAGGGGCGGCGGCCCCAATGGGCCGCCCCAAGCCCAAATTGTGAGAATTACATACTTTGGCGGGCCAGCCCGTCTGGCCAAGTATGTCCATAATAGAGCTTGGGCCCTTTTATGCCCAAATAAGCCCATCTGGCTTGGGTGGCCCATCCACCCTGGCGGGCCCGTGAGGGCCCGTGTCCCAAAAGACCATAAAAACGTGTTTTGGCACCCAAATGCCCAAAACCAATAACACCCACATAGGCCCACATGGCCCACGTGATGTCCAATGGGCCGTGGAGGCCCATTTTTGCATCCCATTTCAATAACACACTCCTATGAACATTACCTGAGTGCATCCGCATTTTAACATACTTTCCTTCTAGGGAAGAGGCCCAGAACTATTGTCAAACATGGGCTATGAAGCATGGTTAATCTCTGAAAGTTTTTAACATGAAGAAAGATAAATATGTGGATCTGGCCTGTGATCACCATGGTTCCTATTCAGGAATAATTCTTACCCAATGGTCTAGACAAACTCACACAAGGAAGGTTGGGTGAAAGTTTTTAATCCGTGCAAGTTTCATGAAGGCAGACCCCTTGTTGTGACTCTCCTACAAAGAAACCCAACATAACCATCAACCATCTGAACAACCATTGGTGCATCCTCAACTGAGGAGAACCTTGGGGGTGGCCTTAGGCAATCTAACACAAGGCATCAATGATTGGCTCAATACATTACAACTTAAGAGAAAATTGAGCAAGATTGATTACAGAAATTATGTTGATGACAAAAAAATCTATAACACTCAGGGGAAGGTAAAGCTTTCAGAACTAAAGAGGAAAAGTGTTATGGAGTCATTCTATGAACAGCTTGAAGAAAAAAGTTGGATTCACCGGTCAAAGTTCAGTGGAGAGGGTCACTTGGAGGCCCTGTACTTTGCACATCCTGAGGAAGTAAAGCTTTCAAAAAAATTCTATCATATTGCTATGTTGAATTGTACTTATAAGAAAAAGAAGTACAAAATCCCACTATTGCATGTTGTAGGAATGACAGACAATTGGAAAAATTTCACAAAAGCTCTTGTTTTTATGAAAAAAGAAACATTTGAGTTCTACAGTTGGTCTGTAAATGCATTAAAGGAGTTGGCTTATGATCCAGAGAGACTTCCAAAAGTCTTTGTGACATACTGTGAAGAAGCTCTGATTTGTGCTATTAGATCAAGTTTCCCTGGGTCATCAAGACAATGTTGCACTTGGCACTTGTGTAAAAACATACAAGCAAACTGTAAAGTGCGCTTTTTTAATGACGTTGAATGATGCAAAAGCTTTATGACTCTGTGGGAAAAGAATGGGCCTCAAAGACCAAGGAGAAGACAGAGGTCAATGATGTGGAACTCAGAGTAAGTCTAAATCACTGGTTCTTATTCTTCCTAGTTTTGGGTTCCGACCTTTTGAATTTTATAGTGTTTCTTGAAAGACTATCAGGATGTACTCAAGTATGTGGAAAATAAAATTTTCCCTATCAAAGAGACATTTGTAACAGCATGGACTTGTATAAACCCTGATTTTGGAAACAAAAAAACATCTTGGGTTGAAGGGGCCCATGCGACTCTCAAAAAATTCCTTGCAAACTCTTTGGGAAACATGTTGAATGTTTGGAAAAGTGTTGAAAGAACAGTTTAAATCAAATTCAATTGGTTCATGGGTTACTTTATGAATCTCAAATCAATTTAGGGACAGTTCTTCCACCTGAACTGTTACCATTTGGTTACAAAGTATCTTTAGAGGCAATCAAGATTATTAGGGAACAATTTGAGAAGTTCAAACGTGATCATGATGGGGAAGTGCGCACCAAGGCATATTCCAAGACTATGGGTTTACACTGTTCCCACCAAATAGGTGAACATCTAGCATTAAGAGGATCCATGGTACCCAAAGATGTTCATCCTCAGTGGAAGTTGGATTATGAACCTTGCAGTTCTAGTTCTGTAAGTTGGCTTAAGTTGGATTTTTCAAATCAGTATGTCATTAATTTTTTTTGATTAATGCTTTTTGATTAATGATTCCTAATTCACTAATGGTTGATCCTTTGGGATTTTTCAAGTGCAATGTCAACCAAATTCTAAGCATTCCTCATTGACATGAAAAAGTGAATGCAGTAATCTTGGAATCTCCGGATCATGAGCAAAGTGGCCTTTTGAAGTATATCTTTTGGAAGATTACAAAATATTGATCAAAGCAAAGACTTGAACCTAAAGTCTTACAATCAAGTAGGGGCAAGCCAAAATTGACAGATATGCGGCAAGAACCATCTTGGTTTGAGCATGTTGAAAAACAACTCAAGGGGGGAAAAAGGACTAGAAGGGCTTCAAATAAGAAAAGACAAAAGATTGTAAGTCTTTTCTTTTGGGATATGTTCATTTTTTTGGTTTAATGAACTTAGTTACCAACTAATGATGAATTTTTAGTCAAAGTTGGCAGAATCTGAATCTGAATTTCATAGTTCAGAGGAAGAGACTGAATATGAATTGGGAGAACATAATTTGGAATCAGAATCCTCTGCAGAGGAAGACAAAGTGCATCAAAGCTCAAGCAGAAGCTCATCTTTGGTGAGTATTCATTTGAATGATGTGATTAAAAAAGTGAATACCAAGTTAGTTTTCATGATGGGAAACAAAAGTGAAATAACTCAACCAAATACCCAAGAAATTCCTCAAGTTCATGGGTGAGTTTTGGGATCCAATTGGAGATGGGAATTGCGGATTTAGAGTCATTTCTAAATCTCTTGGTTATTAAAAAAATGGTTGGTGTGAAGTGAGAAAAGAAATGATATCAAAATTGGAGAAACATAAAGCATCCTACATCAAGATGCTTGGTGGTGCAAAGGAGGTTGAAAAGATTAAACAAAAACTTGATTTTGAAGACATCAAGAAAATATTCCCTTCTCAACATGGCTGGCTAAATTAGATATGTGTCAAATCATAGCAGCCCCATATTCCAGACCTATATTTTTCATTTCATTGGAGTCATGTGATACTTATACTCCAATGAAAAATGGTGTTACTGATCAATCAGATTCAATTTTCATTTCCTTTGTAAAAAATAACCACTGTGCTCTAATAGTCCTTGAGGGAGAAATGATTCCAATCTTGCCCATTGTAGCAAAACCACATTCATTGATTTTTTAAAAAGCCTATGGTTGGGTTGATCATCTCAAAGATCAAATGCAAATGTATTCTACATTATATATATTATAGAATTTGACTTAATTTCATCATTGTGTTTCATATAAATTGTAATTCTAATGCAGCTAACAAGTTCTATTAACATAAAGGATTATCAAATTTTGAACATCATGTTGAGTGTTTTGAGTTAACCTAATTATATTGAGTGTTTTAGATGAGAGTCAAACTTGTTTTTTTTTTTTTTTTTAGTTTAGGGGTAGTCCAGTTTGTTGTTTTTTTTTTTGGTGTTTTTATTAAGGGCTAGTCCAGTTACTTGTGATTTTTTTTGGTGTTTTTATTTTAGGGCTATTCCAGTTAATTGTTTTGTTTTGGGTCTTTTTACTTTAGGGCTGGTCCATTGGATAGTCCCAGTTTTTTTTGTATTTTACTTATTTTTTCATTTTATATTTCTTTGTTTTTTTTAACCAAAAACTCAACATTTGTTGATTTCTTTGATTTTTTGGTTGATTCATGTTTTTTGGAAGGTTAATTTGATTCATGGGTTATGTTAGTGCCCTTTGCTTCCATTTGTTTTGGCTCACCTCAGTCCTGTGGCGTGTTGGATGCCACACGACTACATTTGAGCCATTTACAACTCCAGACAACTCAAATGTAGTCGTGTGGAATCCAACACACCGTTGGACCAGGCTGGGTGGGCCGCGCCACTCTTTGAGACATGGGAGGTTTTACATGACTTGGATTGGACTGTGTGGAATTCCACACGGCCCAATTTTTGAATTGTATCCATGGCTCAATGAGCCATGAATTTAAAACTACCCTTCCAAAAAATGGTATAGAAATGTCATTTTTCTTCATGTGGAAATCTGCACACCAAAAAATGGCGTGTCACTCAATAAAAGGGAATCATGGAAAACAATTTTTTTTGAAAATAATGAAAATAGGATACTGTTAAATTCATGGCTCATTGAGCCGTGGAAACAGTTGAAAGTGGGCCATGTGGCATGCCACATGGTCCAATCTGCGCTGTGTATGACCCCCCATGGCTCAAAGAGTTGCGCGGCAAACCCAGCGTGGTCAAACAGCATGTTGGATTCCACAAAACTACATTTGAGCGGTGTGGAGTTGTACACGGCTCAAATGTAGTTGTGTGGCATCCAACACGACACTGGAAGGCTGTGAGCCAAAACAGAAAAAACCAAAAAACAAAAAGGCAAAATGGAATGAAAGGGCACTAACATAACCCAAGAATCAAATAAAACTTCCAAAACACAGGAATCAACCAAAAATTAAAAGAAATCAACAAATGTTGATTTTTTGGTTAAAAAAAAAACAAATAAATAAAAAACAAAAAAACTGGGACTATCCAATGGACTAGCCCTAAAGTAAAAAGACCACAAAGAAACACAATTAACTGGACTAGCCCTAAACTAAAAAAACCAAAAAAGAAGAGAAACTTGACAAGCCCTAAAGTAAAAATAACCAAAAAAAAGAAAAGTAACTTGACAAGACCTAAAGTAAAAAAACCAAGAAAAAAGACAAGAATTGACAAGCCCTAAAGGAAAAACACCAAAAATAAAGGCAAGTAACATCAAAAGCCCCAAAGTAAATAAACCAACAAAAATACAAGTAACTTGACAATCCCTAAAGTAAGTTCAACTTGTGTTAAGCTGATCCCATCCCAAGCTTAACATGTGTTAAGCTAGTGATGGAATCAGACCAACAAAATTTGAACTGAATTACCATGAAACTCTCATTCAAAACACTCAATATAATGATGTTAAATCAAAACACTCAACATAATGATGTTCAAAATGTGATAACCCTTTATATTAATAGAACTCCTTAGCTGCATTATAATTACAATTTATATGAAACTAAATGATGAAATGAAGTCAAAGTCTATTAAAATCTAGAATAAATTTGCAGTTGATCTATGAGATGATCAACCCAACCAGAGGCTTTTTTAGAAATCAAGGAACGCGGTTTTGCTACAATGGGAAGGATTGGAATAATTTCTACCTCAAGTACTAATAGAAACCAGTGTTTATTGTTTACAAAGGAAATGAAAATTGTATCTGATTGATCAGTAACACCATTTTTCATTGGAGTATAAGTATCACATGACTCATCTTTTCATTGATGTCTTCAACATCAATTCTTTGTTTAAGCTTTTCAACCTCCTTTGCACCACCAAGAATTTTAATGTAGCATGCTTTATTTTTCTCTAATGCTTCAATCATTTCCTTCCTAACTTTAAACGAAGCATGTTCTTCATAACCAAGAGGTTTAGCAATGACTCTAAATCCACAATTCCCATCTCCAATTGGATCCCAAAACTCACTCAATAACTTATGGAATTTCTTGGGTATTTGATTGAGGTATTTCACATTTGGTTCCTTTCATGAAAACTAAACTTGTAATCATTTCTTTAATCAGATCAATTAAATGAAGAATCACCAAATATGAGCTTCTGGTTAAGCTCTGCTGCACGTTCTCTTCCTCTGAAGAGGATTCCAATTCCAAATAAAGTGATCCCAATTCACATTGAGTCTCTTCCTCTGAAATATGAAATTCAGATTCAGATTCTGCCAACTTTGAGTAACAATTCATCATTAGTTAGTAACTAAGTTCATTAAAACAAAAAAATGAACATATCCAAAAATGAAAGACTTAAAATCTTTTGCCTTTTCTTACTTGGAGCCCTTCTAGTCCTTTTTTCCCTCTTGAGTTGTTTTTCAACATGCTCAAACCAAGATGGTTGTTGCCGGTTATCTGTCAATTTTGGCCTTCCCCTACTTGATTGTAATAATTTAGTTTCAAGTCTTTTCTTGATTGATATTTTGTAATCTTCTGAATGATATACTTCAATAGGCCGCTTTGCTCATGATCCGGAGATTCCAAGATCATTAAATTCACTTTTCCATGTAACTGAGGAATGCTTAGAATTTTGTCAACATTGCACTTGATAAATTCAAAAGGGCCAACCATTAGTGAATCAGGAATCATTAATCAAAACGCACTAATCAAAAAGCATTAATCACATACTGATTTGAAAAATCTAACTTGAACAATCCAACTTAAGGCAACTTACAGAACTAGAACTGCAAGGGTCATAGTCCAACCTCCACTGGGGATGAAAATCTTTGGGTACCATGGATCCTCTGAATGCTAGACAGTCAACTGTTTGGTGGGAACAGGGATGTTGAAATTTTAGTTGAAGGCTCCGCTTATGATTGAATGAAAGGATGGGACAAGTTCTCATGTTGCTAAGAGGAGCCAATCTGAGGAGTCAGAAGACAACACTCTGGTTCATTTTAACTCTGAAAAGATGGTCTGTCATCCACAAGATAGCAGGCTGCTTTAAGTAGACTAAGTACCAGCAGGGCTGACTAGTGGTTGACAGATGAGAAACTTGAATGAATAGTAAGTATGCAAAGCTGAGCCTAAGGGATCCGCACTAATAGGAGGAAACACAGGAAAGACTGAGAAGAGAGGCCACTAGGATTGATGAAAAAGGAGGTGCTGGAACAATAACTAAAAATGTATAGTATAGAGAGCTCACTAGGAAGCAATACTCAAGAGCATAACAATGAGAGCAAGAGGTCATACCAAGATGCAATAAAGATTCAGGCAAAACAATTAGATGAAAACAACTTGACACACCCCCTTGCCTGAAGTTTTAGGGAGATGAAGGCTTAAAAGAATAGGAGCACCAATGCAGGTGGAAGGCTTTAGATGGTAGCAACCAGACTGGAATAGATAAATAATAGGATGAACTATGAGGATAGCCACAAAGACGCAACAAGCTAATATGACAATTGACTGAGTGAACGCAGGATTGATAAGGATGATAGAACGTAAAGGTAGGATGAGGAGATTGGTCAAGCTGAGCTGGAAATAGATTAATCAACCAAGCGGGATGGAGTTAATGCGCAAGGTTGCTATTTGGTGGGACATCCAGGCAAACACATGATGTCAAAGAACAGAGAGATTCAAATTGGCCAAGCAAGTAGAAGGCACGAGTGTAATTGGGTAACAGCTAGATTTAAGACCAAAAAAAATGTAAGGAGATAAAAACCGCAGAGGTGCAAGCGGACTATAGAGGACGGGGTTGACTTCAGGTAACAATTGAACCAAGAAACTTGAGGTTGAAAAGGATGGTACAAGGTTGGCATTCAGGTAAGTTGACTGAGAGAGAAAAGGGTTTTCAGATGAAGGACGGTTGAGCAACAACTATTGAGATGGCAGGAAGATATGTCCAAGGGATGAAAATTTCCATCAGGGCAGTGAGAGGGATTGATAAGGATGGAAAGGATTAAATTGAGTTCATGTGAAGATACAAAGAGGTGGGATTAGTACTTGATGAGTCAATCAATATGATAAGTTGATAAACTCAAGAAATAGCCAGATGGATAGAAGTTGAAGGTTTTAGATTGAAAAGTTTGACTAAGAAGATCAGGGGAGCACTTTGGCTTGAAACATGTTGAAGTTTTAGTTGAAGGCTCTGGTTATGATTGAAGGAAAGGATGGGAGGAGTTGTTATGTCCCTAAGAGGAGAGGATCTGAGGAGTCAGAAGAGGGCACTCTGGTTCATCGTAAGTCTGAACAGATGGTTTGTCATTCATATGATAGAAGGCTGCTTTAAGTAGACTAAGTACAAGCAGGGATAACTAGTGGTTGAAAGATGAGAAAATATAATGAATATTAAGTATGCAAAGCTGATCCTAAGGGATCCACACTAATTGGAGGACACACAGGAAAGACTAAGAAGAGAGGACACTAGGATGGATGAAAAAGGAGGTAATGGAACTATAACTAAACATGTATAGTATAGAGAGCTCACTAGGAAGCAATAATCAAGAGCATAAAAATGAGATCAAGAGGTCATATCAAAATGTAATAAAGATTCAGGCAAAACAATCAGATAAAAAAACATGACAGGGGCACACCCATAGTCTGGGAATATGACTTGGTGCAGACTTTGCCATCATGATCACATTTGAACTTCTTGAATTGTTCCCTAATAAGCTGAATTGCCTCTAAAGACAATTTGTAACCCAATGGCAACAGTTCAGTTGGAAGAACTGTCCCTGACTTAATTTGAGAGTCATAAAGTGATGCATGAACTGATTTAATTTGATTCAAAACTGTTCCGTCAAGGCTTTTCCAAACATCCAACAGGTTTCCCAAAGATTTTGCAAGGAATTTTTTGAGAGTTGCATGGGCCCCTTCAACCCAAGATGTTGTTTTGTTTCCAAAATCAGGGTTTATACAAGTCCATGCTGTTACAAATGTCTCTTTGATAGGGAAAATGTTATTTTACATATACTCAAGTACATCCTCATAGTCTTTCAAGAAACACTATACAAGTCAAAAGGTCAGAACACAAAACTAGGAAGAATAAGAAGCATTGATTTGGACTTACTCTGAGTTCCGCATCATTGACCTCCGCCTGATCCTTGGTCTTTGAGGCCCTATACTTTTCCCACAGATTCATAAAGCTTTTCCATCCTTCAATGTCATTAAAAAAGCACGCTTTACAGTTTGCTTGTATGTTTTTAGAAAAGTGCCAAGTGTAACATTGCCTTGATGACTCAGCAAAAATATATTCAATAGCAAAAATCAGAGCTTTTTCACAGTCCATCACAAAGACTTTTGGAAGTCTCTCAGGATCATAAGCCAACTCCTTTAATGCATTTACAGACCAACTTTAGAACCCAAATGATTATTTTTTATAGAAACAAGAGATTTTGTGAAATTTTTCCAATTGGCTGTCATTCCTAAAACATGCAACAGCAGGTTTTGTACTTGTTTTTCTCATGAGTACATTCCAACATAGCAATATGATGGAATTGTTTTGAAATCTTCACTTCCTCAGGATGTGCTAATTAGAGGGCCTCCAAGTAAACCTCTCCACTGAACTTTGAATGGTGAATCCAACTTGTTTCTTCAAGCTGTTCATAGAGTACCTCAATAAAAAATTGCCCCTTTAATTCTGCAAGCAGTACCTTCCGCCTAGTGTTATAGATTGTTTGGTCATCAACATAAATGCTGCCATCAATCTTGCTCAATTTTTTCTCAAGTTTTAACGTGTTGATTCCATCATTCATTCCTTGTATCAGATTTTCTAAGGCCACCCCCAAGATTCACATCATTTGAGGATGCACAGGGGGATGTTCAGATGGTTGATGGTTATGTTGGGTTTCTTTGTAGGAGAATTTCCACAAGGGGTCTGCCTTTGTGCAACTTCCATGGATAAAATACTTTCAAACAACCTTCCTTGTGTGAGTTTTTCTAGCACATTTGGTAAGCAGTTGTCTTTAAAAGGAACCATGGCAATCACAGGCCAAATCCACATATTGATCTTTCTTTGAGTTAAAAACTGTCAGAGTGTAACCATGCTTCATAGCCCATGTTTGACAAAAGTCCTGGGCCTCTTCCCTGGTAGTAAAAGTTCTCACAGGAGGTGGGTCAAGTGGATCTGGCACCAATTCAATGGTTAGGTTTTGTATTTTCATAGTTACAGGCACCCCAGAAGTTAGTTTGAATGAAATTTAATCTGGCCAAGACCTCTGTCACATAAATTGTTACTCACAACCAGAGATTGCATCCCACTGTGCAACATTTTTTTCCTCAATTTTCACCCTTGATGAGGATGCAATTGGGGCTTCCAATGTTTCATTAGCCAAATCCTTTGTTTCTTTTTCCAAAGCTTTTTTGATGGCACTATCAAAGTAGGCCTTCCACGCAGCCATGTCAGAAGAAGGAAGGCTTGCCACAGTCCCCATGCAAAAACATGCAATGGTATACTTCAGTATTCAATCCAACTTTCAACTGAATAAACAAAGTCTTCTCACTTTTGAGTTGAGAAAGAATTGTTTGCAGGTTTTTATATGATTTCAATTTTCACTTCACTTTCACTTTGTTTTCACTTTAAAGTCACTTTGGAATCACTAGTTGTGGAACAAAATTCCCAAAAATTATGCGTTGATCCGATATTTGGGTTGACAGAACCCAAGTGTGGTCCAGGGGGTGCCCAAAATTCTGGCACAACTTCCAGGGGGTTGCACACCCCCAAAAATGGCAGTTTTGAGCCATGTACAGGGGTACACGGCTCAAAATTGCCATGTTTGGGGGGTAAATGTCTCCTATACAACCCCACGGGGGTCACTCTTGTTTGGAACCGCCATTTGTAGTTGTATTTGCGCCCCCACAGCTCATTTGAGCCATGTAGGGCCCTACACAACACCCACACGACTGGAGCTGTGAATTCAACATCAACCATGAAAATATTGTCAAAATAAAAAAGGGAAATGTTAAATTCACGGCTCATTGAGCCATGTACACAACTCTGTACACGGCTCTTTGAGTTTTGTACATGGTTCAATGGGCCATGTGGCACCCTACAAAACTAAAATGCGCCATGTGGCATTCTCCACAGGTCAACTGGGCCGTGTGGCATGCTACACAACTCAAATGGGCGGTGGGGCATGCTACACGTCCCATTTGAGTTGTATGGCATGCCCAACAACTAAAATCAAGTTTTGTAGCCTCCACTCATTAATAAATAATGAATAATAAATTAAAAATTATAAATTATAAATTATAAATAATAAATAAAAAATATATATAATAAATAAAAAATAATAAATAATTAAAAATGAATAATAAACCATAAATAATAAATAATAAATTATTGTAATAAATAATAAATAATAAATAATAAATAATAAATAATAAATAATAAATAATAAATAATAAATAATAAATAATAAATAATAAATAATAAATAATAAATAATAAATAATAAATAATAAATAATAAATAATAAATAATAAATAATAAATAATAAATAATAAATAATAAATAATAAATAATAAATAATAAATAATAAATAATAATAAATAATAAATAATAATAAATAATAAATTATAAATTATATGGAGTAGTGTATGGGTTCCCACACATTGGGGGGCCCTACACAACTCCCACAGGTTTTGTGGGGCCCTAAACGACTCCCACAGGCCATGTGGGTCCCTACAAGGCTCCCACACGACTGGAGCAATGAATTTAACATCACACAATGAAAAATGAATAAAGAAAAGAAAACTGATGAGATCAGAATTTATTTAATACCAGAAATTTAATACAAGGATGGAATTTTATTCATGATTCTTCCTTAGTCATTGTAAAAATTTGATAATTTCTTGAAAAAATTGAAAAAATATGTGAAGGAATGATTTTTTTTTTGAAAAATAAAAAAAATACAAAAAATTCTGCATGAATCAAGTTCCAAGCAGGAAAGAATTTTTCTGAGAGATTTTGACCTCTAACAAAAGGGACCAAATTGAATTTGTCATATTATAGAATTCTATTTTGAAATTTTCCTTCATGAACTTTTTTGAGCTTTAAAAAGCTATAAATAAGACAGAAAAGAAACAAAAAGCTATTCAAAGAAAAAAATTTTCAGCTTTGATTATTTTCTTGAAACCTTTTGTTAATTTTTTATATGTTTTTCCATTTTCATGGAATAAAAAATTGAATTTTTACAATTATGTTTTAAGGAAAAAATCATAAAAAGAATCCCCTTGCTTATATTAAATTACTTTGATTAAATTAATTTAGACCTCACCAAGAGGTTTATTTTCCATATCTTTTTTTTGAAAATGATTTTGAGCATTTGTTTTATATTTTTTTGAAATTTTCAACATGATTTTGAGTAATTTTTCTAGTACTTTGAAAGCTTCAATGCTCAATTTTTCTGAGTGAAACAGCATTCTTTGGTCTGCACAGGTAAAAATGCATATTTATCTGGTGTACACAGGTCCAAACATAAAAAGATTTCATGAAGATGTTATTTTTTGGTGTGAGGACCTGTGCATGCCAAAACTATTGTTGTGCGGGGTGGGCATTAAAAAAAAGAAATTATGTGTCATTTGTAATTCAGTGGTGTAAAAATGGCTTGCAACTACATATAACACATTTTAAACAATCAAATCTTCTTGATAAATTCTGAAGATTTCTTTTTGAAACCTCTAAATTTGTCTAGGCCCAGGATAAATTAAAACCATGGGATTTGATAAAAACAATCCTGTTTTTTTAAAAGAAAATCACGATTTTGGAATTTTCTTTGGTTGAATCACACCTGATGGTGATTTTTTCCTGCAAAGAAAACAAAAATTCAAAAAACCCAAAGGCCCTGAGTTTTATTTTATATTCTAGTTAAATCATGCATTTTAGATTGAACTTGCACAAAAATCAAATAAAATGAAAAAACACCCAAGATGTGACTAGCCTTTTCTTTTTTATAAAATGCTCATACCTTTTGGAATTTTTTCTTATAATAAAAGGAATGCAACTGTTATTATAAGGGTTCATTAATTTGCCCTGAGATGATAAATTTGTGGACCCCCTCTCCCGCTTGCCCTGTTTGAAAGCCAAAGGAGCCAGGGGGTGGCCCTTTCAACCACTCCAGCAGGCTTGTGCCCATTTTGATCAAATTCCCATTTTCATAAAAATGGAGCTGCTCATTTCCTGGAGGGAGAAAAGAACCCACAGATTTCTTATTGAATCAACTTTAATTACAGGTGTGGCCAGCAACTTGAAAATTTTTTTTTCATTTGAATTTTTGTGATTTGTTTCTTTATATTATTGTTTCTTTTATTTTTATTTTTATTTTTATTTTTATTTTTATTTCTATTTTTATTTCTATTTCTATTTTTATTTTTATTTTTATTTTTATTTTTATTTTTATTTTTATTTTTATTTTTATTTTTATTTTTATTTTTATTTTTATTTTTATTTTTATTTTTATTTTTATTTTTATTTTTATTTTTATTTTTATTTTTATTTTTATTTTTATTTTTATTTTTATTTTTATTTTTATTTTTATTTTTATTTTTATTTTTATTTTTATTTTTATTTTTATTTTTATTTTTATTTTTATTTTTATTTTTATTTTTATTTTTATTTTTATTTTTATTTTTATTTTTATTTTTATTTTTATTTTTATTTTTATTTTTATTTTTATTTTTATTTTTATTTTTATTTTTATTTTTATTTTTATTTTTATTTTTATGTTTATTTTTATTTTTATTTTTATTTTTATTTTTATTTTTATTTTTATTTTTATTTTTATGTTTATTTTTATTTTTATTTTTATTTTTATTTTTATTTTTATTTTTATTTTTATTTTCTTTTTTATTTTTATTTTTATTTTTATTTTTATTTTTATTTTTATTTTTATTTTTATTTTTATTTTTATTTTTATTTTTATTTTTATTTTTATTTTTATTTTTTATTTTTATTTTTATTTTTATTTTTATTTTTATTTTTATTTTTATTTTTATTTTTATTTTTATTTTTATTTTTATTTTTATTTTAATTTTAATTTTAATTTTAATTTTTATTTTTATTTTTATTTTTATTTTTATTTTTATTTTTATTTTTATTTTTATTTTTATTTTTATTTTTATTTTTATTTTTGTTTTTATTTTTATTTTTATTTTTATTTTTATTTTTATTTTTATTTTTATTTTTATTTTTATTTTTATTTTTATTTTTATTTTTATTTTTATTTTTATTTTTATTTTTATTTTTATTTTTATTTTTATTTTTATTTTTATTTTTATTTTTATTTTTATTTTTATTTTTATTTTTATTTTTATTTTTATTTTTGTTTTAATTTTAATTTTAATTTTAATTTTTATTTTTATTTATTTATTTGATGTTTATTTATTTATTTGATTATTAATTTGGTCTTGATTTTTAATTCTATCAAGGTTTTACAAAATGTATCATTTTTATTTTTTAAGGCATTATTTTTCTATGTCCCCTACTCTTAAAATGATAGGTAAAGTAAATCTCTGCAATGTGGGTATTTCCTTAAACTCATGGGTGTTTCAGGAAATTAGGATTTTTCAAATATGATGCCAAAGATGCATATCTGGGTGTCTAGCAATCCCAAAAGAAACTTAGAGAGATATTCAAGTATTTTAAGTCCTTCAAAAATGCATCTAAAAGATAAAAATAAATGTGTGATGTTAAATTTGCAACCCCAAAAAAACTGCTTGCAACCTAGAACAGGCTTTGTGGCACAGTTTGGCCTTTTGAAGCCCAGATTGGTTGCAAAAAGCCGGTTTGAAACTCAATCCAGTTGCAAAAGGCCGTTTGAAACCTATCCCAGGTGCGAAAAAAAGAATTAGAATTAAAATAAGGGGATAAAAATAAATAAAAATTGAACAAAAATAAATAAAAAAAAATTGAACAAAAAAAACAAAACAAAACAAAAAAACCAAAAAAATAAAAACAAAAAAATTGAAAAAAATAAAACAAATCAAAAAAGGATTAAAAGAAAATTCTAAAAATTTCATCAATCAAGGGCCATGAATGCACATTCATGGCCCTATGAATAAATAATAATAAAAAATTAAAAAGCCTAAAGAATACATAAAAACGTGCCCCCTAAAAAATTAAAAAAGGTAAATAAAAATAAAAGCAAAAGGGCATATAAATAAAATACATCCCTGACACAAAATACAAAGCAAGATAATTTTTGAAAAAATACAATGAGGTACAACAATTTTTATTTATATGAATAAAAAATGAAATTAATCAAATTAATTTTATTCATATCATTCAATTTTATAATTTGATAAATTCAATCAATCAACCCCAAAAAGAAATTGGGCTAATCCAATTAGGTGGACTTGTATCAATTCCACCTCACTGGAATAGCCCTCAAGTAAAAACAAAAAAATAGACTTGTATCAATTCCACCTCAATGGACTAGCCCTAAATTAAAATCACCAAAAAAAGACTTGTATCCAGTCAACCTCGATGGACTAGCCCTAAAGTAAAAAAAACAAACAGGACTTGTATCTATTCCAACTGAATGGAATAGCCCTGAAGTAAAAGCACCAAAAAAGACTTTAATCCAGTCCCCCTCAATGGATAAGCCTTAAATTGATAACACCAGAAAAAAGTTCAACTTGTGTTAAGCTAATCCCAACACAAGAAGTATAAATACTCCTTATGATGGTATAAGCCCAGAACAACTTGAACTGAATTACAATTAAAATCTAATTCAAAACACTCAATATAGTCAGGTTAACTCAAAACATTCAACATAATGATGTTCAAAATATGGTAACCTTTATATTAAAAGAACTACAAGATCAGCATGTTAGACCAAACCCAAATGATGAAATTAAAATTTTGCTTATATATTAGAATACAAGTTAATTTGATATTTGAGGTAAACAAACAGAGGCTTTTTTTAGAAATCAAGGAACTGGGTTTGGAAATAATGGGCAGGATTTCAGTCAAATATCCCTTAATTACATGTTGAACCTAATGGTTATTATTAACAAAGGAAATGAATATGTGATCTGATTGTTCTTTCACACCTATTTTCATAGGAGTATAAGTAAAAAATGAGACCAATGAAATAAAAAAAACTGGTATTCCATAATTATCATTTATTAATCGGCCCATGTCTAGCTTTGCAAGGCATTTTAAAGACAGAATATTTTCATTGATTTCATTAAAATCAAGTCTTTTTTCAATCTTTTCAATATCTCTAATGCCACCAAGGATCTTAGAATAGCTTGTATTATTTTCCCTCAATGTTTCAATCATTTATTTTTTCACTTTAAACCATCCATTCTCATCTTAACAAAGAGATTTAGAAATGACTCTAAATCCAAAATTGCAATTGCCAACTGGATGCCAAATCTCACCCCAGAACTTATGTAAGCTCCCAGGTATCTGATTGAAGTATTTCACGTCTGGTTTCTATCATCAAAAATAACTTAGTATTCATTTATTTAATCACATCAATGAAATAAAAAAAATCAATACTCAACAAAGATGCGCTTCTGGTTGACTAACCCAATTCTTCTTCTGCCTCTTCCTCAGAAGAGGATTCTAATTCTTAATGAAGGGAGCATAATTGAATTTCAGGGTCTTCCTCTGAACTATGAAATTCAGATTCTGAGCATGACTTTGACTTTTAACATCAATTAATCAGTTAATTATTCATTAAAAAATCCTAAACCACAATTTTCAAAATAAATGACCTACAATGTTTGGTCTTGTTGGGATCCTTCTAACCCTTTTCTTCTTCTGAAGTTAACTTTCCACATGCTTAAACCTTGAAATTTCCCATGAGGTTTTATTAAATTTGGGTCAACTGCGGCTGGACCTTAAGACCTTTGGTTCAAGCCTTGGCTTGGATATCAAAGTGGATGTCTTCTTTACCATTGAATTTAAAATATTCAATCTAACTTCTTTAGGTAGTCACATAAACATGGAATTCCACTTGTTAAACAATTGAAATTATTCATCAAGGACTGGATCTGTTTCAAGCTTCAAAAAAACAAAAAAATGCTTAATCTGTCAATCCAGTAATTAGTCCCCTTCCAAAAAAAAACCCCACTTACTTCAATTGAAGGGTGATACTCTAACAGCCACTGAGGATGAACATCTTCAGGCACAACAGATCCTCTTGAACCTAAAATTTCACCTATTATTTTCAAACATGGCAAGCCCATTGACTGGGAATATGACTTAGTGGAAACTTTGCCATCATGGTCACACTTTAACTTTTTGAATTTTTCTCTAACAATTTAAATTGCCTCAGTCAAAAATTTTAAAGAAAAGGTAAATTTTCTGTTGGAAGTGTTAAAATACATAGGCACTTACATGTGTGCCATGTATAGGTGTAATGCAAATGGGATGCACATATGGGCCCCTAAAGCCCATTTTACAGCCACACAGACTACACAGGCCCATGTGGATATCACAGATTTGTGGAAACTGGCCTCAAAACATGTGAAATAGGCTATTTGGTACACTGGCCCATTGGGATGGATGGGCTACCCCAGCCAAATGGGCCAGTATGGGCATGATTGGGCCTAAGGTTAATTTTTGACATATTTGGCCAGCCGGAATATCCCCCCAAAGTTGTCATTCATTGTTTTGGGATGGGATGGCATATTGTGGCCATTTTTGCAGCCCACTTGGGGCTGCTTTTTCTGGCTCATGGCCCTTTGAGGGGCCTGACGGCCTGTGCGGGGCCATTTTAGGGGGGTAGAGGGAATCCAAATGGAGCCCCCCACCCCGGTCATGGTTGCCAAACAAGTTTTTGCTGCGCAAGCTGGGACCAATGTTCCCAGCCCCCTCTCCTCCCCTTGCTTGACATTGCAAGGAGGGGGATGGCTGGTGGAATACCACCAGCCATCAAGACCGCCTAGGCTGGTTGCAGCAAGGCAACTGGCAGTGGGATGGGATTTCATTTCCCCCCCCCACCTGAGAAAGGGGACAACGGGGCGCTTTCCCCCCCCCTCAATTATGAAGGGGGAGGCACCAATGGCTGGGGGAACCTGATCCCCCCAAGCCCAAGTGACTGTCAATACAGTCCAGGCCAATTGCATAAAAGGAAACAAGTAGGGGGGGGGGATTTCATCACCCTCCCCCTGTGTATGTGGGATGGCACAAAGCAAGGGGGCGCTCTCCCAACCAATTACCAAGGGGGAGGTGACAAGGGCTGGAGAGACCTGATCCCCCTCCAGCCCACTATTTTTGATTATTTTCCTGAGGAGAATAGATTCCAGGAAACCAGCAGGGAATTTGACCACCCCTGCTGGTCACACAGGGAAGAAAGAAAGGGGGGGAATTTCTGTTGGTTAGACCCCCCCCCTTGGTGAGAGTTAGCAGACCCAGGTGTGCCCTGGGTCCCATCTGGCCCATTTGTGGGGCCAGGGGATGGTTGCATGAGGCAACCAGCCTGTTAAGTGAGGTGGAAGGTGAAACAGGGCTGGTTTTAAGGACAACCAGCCCAAGGGTTTGAACAGGAAAGGGCTGGTTTAACCCTGTAAGGATGGAAACATCAAATTCAACTGGAACAGTCCAGTCAAAAGGTTCCAGGGACTAATTAAATGTGGGCTGATGTAGCCCAAACCAACTAATAAGACCTGTAGAGCCTGTAGAGCCATTTTGTGGCTGAAAGTTTGCATTTTACCCTGTTGTATCATGGTCCCACAAAAGGCCAATCTTTTGTACTCAAGGAGCCCTTCTCCGTGCTTTATTCCATCCAATCCATTTGAATTCACCGAATCAATTATCCAATGTGTTGTAACATTTTGAGAGCCCATTAGCCTTTATAGACACAAGGTGTACAGATTTTTTTTGCTTTAATTACTGCTCCTCCAGCCACTTAGCTAATTTATGGCCATAGTTTTCACAAATTATCATTACCAGGATCTATTAAATCCACTGTTGGGATCCATGTGTGCCTGTTTTAATTCTGTCTTCTTTATAGTACCTTAATTCTGAGATGACTTCAATTCTAGAATCCATCTATGCAAAAATTATTCTCAATAAGTCAGATGATTGATTTTTGGGAAATGCTTATGGATATGAAGCTTGAAAAAATTTTTTGCAGTCAGTTTAGGAGGAATGATGAAGATTCAGATCTGTTCTGAGGTCAATAAAAAGTCTTAGAATCTTATTTAAGAGGCACTTGAGTGATAATTATGTAGCATAGGTTGCATATAATCTGGTTTGAAGAAGGGGAGATGATTTGGATCTTATTGGACATGCTGATGGTGAATTATGTTGGATATTTGATCCATAAGAAGGTTCACTATGTGAGTGACAGTAAGCAAAGAAGATGAGTTTCATGGAAGAAGACAATAAGTTCTATCTTTCTATGAAAAATGAGGCTCTGAGGGTATAAGGTTAGATTATTGGATCTAAAAAAGCAATTACAATTAGTTTGGAAGGACTCACAATTGTGGGAATATGTCACCAATAAGGGAGTTAGGGTTTGATAGGATTAACGAATTGACTTGATTAATTACCAGGGGCTTTGCAGTAGGCATTCATTATCTTAAAGAATATATAAAGGATTGTTGTTGATGATTTGAAATTGAGAACTTTTCTTTGTGGAAAAGTTTGGGATAACTTTCTTTGTGAAAATTTATTTAAGATTTCAGCTCTGAGAACAGTGGCTGACTGTAGAACTGGCCATAGGTTAAAGGACAAAAACTGCCAGAGTTATACCTTAGGGGCCAAGACTAAATTTTTTTTTGTAAAGAATAGAGAAAGAAGTATGATTCCTAAAGAGGAATTTTCCATCAATTTGGCAGGGTCATTCAACCCAATGTCTCTTGGAGGGGCAAATTACTTCATCAATTTATTTGATACAGCAACTAATTTTGTATGGGTGAAACCAATAACATCAAAGCGTCAAACCACAGAGGAGATTTCAGTAATCTTCAAGGTCTGGAAAAAAAATGGTTTTATGAAGGAGAACGAAAGGTTAATTACTGATGGAGGGGGTGAGTTTTTGAGTAAGGATTTTGAGAATTATTTAAGTGATAACTGTAAAATTTGAAAAGAGCTTGAGCTCTGATGAAGTAAAAGTTAATGAGAAAGGGATGAAAGATGCATGTAACTTCAAGCGTAACGGACCTGAGGACAGGAGGAAAAGGACACTCCAGTTGATTTGGTAAATGAAAAGATGATGAATTCCACTTGAGAGCACTGGTGTTTATATAGACTAAATACACAATAGGATGACAAGTGGTTGATTACAAAATGAATAAGGAAAAATTAGCTAAGCAGTTTAAGTGAAATGGTAAGTGAAATGCTATGACTAAACAGTCTTATAATCACAATACTACAACATGTGAAAGTTTAAGTTTAAGGCTCCGGTCAAAAGTTTTGAAGAGATGAGGAGGAATGGGCTTGTGACGCCAAGAGGAGCGGATCAGGGAGTCGCAGGGGGGCACTCTGGTTCAAGGATGAGTATGAACGGATGATATTCATTCACTTGAGGTTCAGCTGACCTTAAATAGACTAAGTACAAGGAAGGCTGAAAAGTGGTTGAACATACAAATGAAAATGAATAAAGAGTATTCAATAATGAGCCATCAGAGACCGCGCAAGGTGGAGGACTACAAGGCTGGTTGCACTCAAGATTCAGGCAACACTAACATTATTCAAGAATTCTAACACAACACAGCCCAGTTAAATTTTACCTGCTGTTTTATTACTTTAAAGTTAACAATAATAAGATCAAATCAATCCAATCAATGGTACTCTGAACTCCAGTCAAATTCACATAAATGAAAACTCAAAATCTAACAACTACGGTATCACTCATATTTTTACACCTGCAAGGACTCCAAAAAATGAAGGAATAGTTGAGAAAATGAATAAGACTTTGTTGGATAAAGTGAGAAATATTATGGCTAAATCTGGTCTACCAAAGTTCTTATGGGCTGATTTGTTATGTAAAGTTTTTCTGTTGCATAATATTGTGAGTGTTAATGGGAAGAGTCCCCATTATCAGTTTTGGAAGCAAGAGCCCAAAATTGCAAACCTTAGAAAAATTGGTTGTTTGGTATATTATAGTGTTCACAATAATGAGGTTATTGGAAAATTAGATCCTAGAGCAAGAAAAGGGTTTCTTTTTTGTTATGATTTAATAAGCAAGTCATATAAGATACATTTTCCATAATCTAGAAAGGTTATCTGTAGTAGGGATTTAAAATTTGAGGAAAGTACCTTTCCACACTAGAGGAGTGAAAATGTTTCTGTTGATAAATCACAGCAATAAATAGCATTAGAGCCTATTTTAACAGCAAAGGCTGAAGAACATGTAGTTCCAGATGATGAGGAGATGGCAGATGTGCCACCAGAGGTTTCAGTACCCGCTTTAGGGGAGTCTGTTAATTTGGAACCTGATGAGCCTCCACCTCCTGTTAGAAGGAGTGGCAGGATGAGAGTACCAGTTAATAGGTATGGGTAATGGAGGTCCCATTATGCGTCTGCAGAATATGAGGAAGATAAATTCAGGGATCAATGTATGCTTAATTAAATTACAGAGTTGAGTTCAGAGATGGGAAACAGGGTTAACCCAAATATCTATTGCCAAGCTATGAATTATGATTAGAGAGATAACTGGAAGAAAGGTATTGATGAAGATTTTTATTAATTTGAGAATAATCGTTTTTTTGAAGTGGTTAAGCGGGATTTAGTTCCAAAAGGAAAGACCATTTTTGGGTCTAGGTTAGTTTTGAATAAGAGGTTTGATACTAATGGAGTTTTGAAGAGATTCAAGTCAAGATGTGTTTCACAAGGCTTCAAACAGAGAGAGGGTATAGATAACCAAGCAAAATTATCTCCAACTGGAAGCTTGTACACCTTCAGGTTTATCATTGCTCTTGAAGTGGAGTTGGGTGAAGAGATCATACAAGATGAATTTGTTACAGCATACTTGAATGAAAAACTTGAGGAGGAGGAGACTGTGTATATGTCAATTCCTGATGGTTTTAGAGAATGGTTGGTTGACACAAAAGGGTAAAACATAAAGAAAATATTCATAAGAATTTTCTTATCTGCAGATAAAGGGGAATATGTACTCAAGCTGAAGAGATCCCTAGATGGATTGAAGCAGGAATGTAGGTCATGGTACAATAACACGAGTCAGAAAATTTTAGAGATAGGTTTTAGAGTTAGTGAGGCTGATCCATGTATATTTGTTAGAAAGGATGTGATACTATTTGCATTGGTAGATGAAATTATTATCATTTGGAATGGTACAGATAAAGTAATGGAGACAATCAAGAAAGAGTTTAACATAAAGCATTTTTTTCTTGCACAGAAATTGCTAGGTATAAAGGTCACTAAGTGTAATAATGGCATGGAATCGGATCAGAGCCATTACGTGGCAGCACTTCTTAAGCATGAGGGCTTAGAATATTCAAAGGAGTTTGGTACTCCAATGCAGTCAAACAGCCATTTGGAGAAGTCCACAGATGAAGAGCATCTGGAGTTTGTTCAGTCAGGGAATGATTATAGGTCAGCTATTGGATTTCTGGATTATTTGGGACATTGTACAAGACCAGATATTGCTTTTTCAATTGGGATTTTATCACAACACTTAGAGAAACCATGCATGAGGCATTGGGTAGCATTTAAGAGGGTTATGAGGTATCTCAAAGGAACAAATAGTCTGGGAATAAAGTTTTCAAAGTCAGAAAACTTTGATTTGGTTGGTTATTCTGATGAAAGATGGGCAGATGGGAATACTATGGAGTAAAAAGTGGTTTAATATTCTTTTTGGTTAAGAATCTAGTATCATGGATGTCCAAGAAGGTGTCAAAAATAAGTCTTTCATAAACTGAAGCAGAGTACAAAGCATACTGGTTGGCATCTCAGGAGGCAAAGTGGTTGAGAAAGGTCTTAGAGGATACACATAAGCCACAAGGGTTTTCCTTGTTCTATTCTGATAACCAGAGTGCCATTGCATTGGCCAAGAATCAAGTGTTCCATTCAAGAAAAAAAACATATTGATATTCACTATAACTATATACATTATTCAGTTAACTGAAAAGAGATAGTGTTGAGGTACATGCCTACTGGAGCAATGATTGTGAATATCATGACTAAGGCATTAGATAGAAATAAGTATCAAGTATCTGTCTCTAATATGCGTATGTCATCCCTTTTGGATTAAGGGTGTGTGTTAAAATATGTAGGCAATTAAGTGTGTGAAATTTATAGGTGTAATCCAAATGAGATGCAAATATGGGCCTCTACAGCCCATTGGACAGCCACACAGACTACACAGGCCCATGGGGATTTCACAGATTTGGGGAAATTGGCCTCAAAACATGTGAAATAAGTCATTTGTTACACGTGCCCATTGGGATGGATGGGCCACCCCAGCTGAATGGGATTTTATGCGCATTTTTGTGCCCAAGGTTCATTTTGGAAATACTTAGCCAGCCGGGCTGGCCCTCCAAAGATCTCATTCTGTTGTTTTGGGCTGGGACAGCCCATTGGAGCTGTTTCCCATGTTGCGGCCTGCTTGAGGCGGCTGTTCCTTGCTCATGGCCCATTGAGGGGCCTGAAGGCCTGCACAGGGCCTTGTGGGGGGGTAGAGGGACTCCAAATGGAGTCCCTCAACCTGGTTGCCGCCGTGGCGCTGGGTGGCTGCCGCGGGAGCTGGGACCAAGGGTTCTGGCTCCCTCCCCTCCCCTTGCTCAACATAACAATGTAGGGGGATGGCTGGTGGAATACCACCAGCCACCAAGACTGCCAAGGCCCATTGCAGCAAGGCAATTGGCGGTGGGAGGGGATTTCATCACCCCCCCACCTGAGCAAGGGAACAATGAGGCGCTCCCCCCCCTCCCCCCTGTTACTAAAAGGGAGGAACCAAGGGCTGGGGGGACCTGATACCCCCCCAGCCCATGTGACTGTCAATACAGTCCAGGCGGGTGACATCAAGGCAACCGGTGGTGGGGGGATTTCATCACCCTCCCACCTGTATATGTGGGATGGCACAAATAAAGCGGGGTACTCTCCTAAGAAAGAAGGCCGGGCAGCATGTCCACTGGTTACACCCCAACCTTGGTGAGAGTTAGCAGACCCAGGTGTGCCCTGGATCCCACCTGGCCCATTTGTTGGGCCAGGGGCTGGTTGCATGAGACAACCAGCCCGTTAAGTGAGGTCACAGGTGTAACAGGGCTGGTTGTAAGGAAAACCAGCCCAAGGGTTTGAACAGCAAAGGGCTGGTTCAACCCTGTAAGGATGGAAAAATCAAATTAAACTGGAAAAGTCCAGTCAAAAGGGTCCAGGGACTAATTACATGTGGGCTGATGTAGCCCAAACCAACTAACACAGCCTGTAAAGCCTATAGAGCCCTTTTGGGGGCGGAAAAGTTGCCTTTTCCCCTTTTGTTTCATGCGCCCACAAGAGGCCAATCTTTTTTAATTAAGGAGCCCTTCTCCCTGCTTTTTTCCATCCAATCCATTTCAATTCATCCAATAAATTATCCAAAGTATTTTCCCATTGTGAGAGCCCAGTAGACTTTATAGACACAAGGTGTCCAGCATTTTTTTGCTTTAATTACTGCTCCTACTGCCACTAAGCTTACTTCTGACCATAATTTTTACAGGAAGACCAGTTCACAACTTTATTAAAGAATTATTAGGGCATATAACATTTAAAACTTTCATGAAATTAAATGGCTTATTTCAGGCCTATCCATTTTCTTTTTTCACAAATCTAATTTTTTTTCATCTAAAACCATTGATTCATTTTTTATTTTGATAATTTTTTTTAGAAAATTGATGGTTTTCCTGAAACCAGCTTTTAAAATTTTTCAAAATTTGCACTTTGATACACCCTATTAATTGACACATGAACTGATTTTATTTTAACCTCAAGTGTTACTCCAGGTGTTTCCACACATCCAAAATATTACCCAAAGAAATCAAAAGTAATTGTTTGAATGAAGCATGGGCTCCTTCTACCCCAGACATTGTTTTATCAACAAAGTCAGGGTTGACACAAGTCCATCCCATTAAAAACATCTCTTTGATATGGAAAATATTTTTTCCCATACACTCAAGCACATCCTCACGGTCTTTCAAGAAACACTGTATAGAAGTTTCAAAGTAAGCAATCCCAGCAGAGATGAGGAGAAGAAGCAATAAATTGGCCTCTTCTGAGTTCCACATAATTGAATTCTGCCTCCCCCTTTGTTTTAGAGGCCCCATAATTTGCCCACAGAGTCATAAAACTTTGCCATGCTTCATCATCATTACTGAAGCAAACTTTAGAAGTTTCTTGAATATTTTTAGACAAGTGCCACAAGCACAACTGTCTGGATGACTCAGCAAAACTATTGTTAAAATACATAGGCACTTACGTGTGTGCTACGTATAGTTTTAATCCAAATGAGATGCACATATGGGCCTCTAAAGCCCATTGGGAAATCACACAGACCATACATGCCAGTATGAATGTCATGGATTTAAAGAAACTGGCTCCAAAACACATGAAATAAGCCTATTGTTACACAGGCCTCAACTGGCCCGGTGGGGTACATGGGAAATTACAGCAAGATTGGCTTGTAAGGGAATTATTGGGCCCAAGGTGTATTTTGGACATACTTGGCCAGATGGGCTGGCCCCCCAAAGTATGTTTAATTGAAGTTATTGGGCTTTGGCAGCCCACAGGGGTGGCAATCCATGTTACAGCCCATTTTACAGCCTGGTTGGGGCTGCCTCCTGTGTTGCGGCCTGCTTGGGGCTGCTTTTTTTTCCCCGGTGGGGCCCACATGCTACCCAAAAATCCCCTTGGGGCAGTCTTGGTGGCCAAGGGACCCTGCTGTGGTGGTCTTTTATAGATGCAAGTCAGAATAGGCTGCGCGCTGAGCACTCAGCAGTAGCGGCTAGCTCAGCAGAGGAAGTGCACTCAGCAATGGGTGCCGCTTTGCCCCAGCAAGTTGCGCCGGGGGCTCAGCATCTGGAGGCGCGGGATGGATACAATTGGATTGGACAGATTGCGCATTGCAAGACGCGGATCCGGATTGCGCCAATATATCTTGGATATCTGAATGGCGCATTGGGCGGATGCAGACATGCGGGGGGGCTCCGAGTTGGGCGCAGGGCAAGGCCGCATCATGAGAAGGACAAACCGGGTGGACGTAATGGCAGGCAGGTAATACGGATGGATATGGGGTATGGGACATGGGATATGGGTTGTGAATTATGGGATGGGAAGGATAGGGTTGAGGCTAGGGTTTTGTGCTTAGGGGTTGTATTTCATTATTCTTTCTTGGATATCATGGAGAATTGGATCATGGAGGATCATTGGTTGTCATAGGCTTTGGAAGGATCTTTACTCTCAATTCTCTATCTCTCAGTCAAAGGGTGAACAGTTGCACTCAGGGCTTACAGAGGCAAGGGATCAATAACTTCCAAACTTTGAACTATTAAAGGAGAATTCCTCATATGAATTCCACATCAGGGGGTCTGGCCGGGAAGTAATCTTTTGTTCCTTGTCTCTTAAAACTAGCAAGTGCAATGTCCCAGTGCCACCCATTGACCATTGCGGGGTCATCCAACGTTAGCCCCACTCCTCTTCCTGCTCCTCCTCCTCTGGCTTCTTGGAAGAAACCCTCATCAGGGGTGGGATACAGTGTCCCTCATTCCAACAATGGCGCCAACCACAAGCCAGTTTGCATCAGGCTGCAGGACTATCCTCACATCCGGTTCAACACTGAGGATGTTGAGCAATTCCTTGCGCAATAAAAAGGAATTGCTGACAGGTAAGGTGCAATGGGTTTGGATAAGGCTTGGCTTCTTTTCCTCTTCATCATGGACAAATAGAAGCTTTGGGATGTGGAGCAGATGGAAGGGTATGAGGAAATCAATTGGCCAAAACTGAAGGCAGAAATCTTGGCGTGGTGGGGAAGGTGCAAACCTTGGTTTCAGAAAATCTACTTTGAGCAAGCCGCGGCTGAAGCAAGCGCAAATGGCGGAGTCCGGACGCGGGGGCAATTGGGGGATTATGTAGCAATGTTTGATTGGATCTATTGTTACCTTGAAAAGAACAAGGTGGAATCCAGGCAGATGGTGTCAATGAAGAGGGAACTTTTGGGAGGACTCAGTCACCCACTCTGCGGGCAGGTGCAGCGGCACTTGTACAACAACAACTTGGTGAAGAGGTCTTGGATGGTAGCATTTCTCTCCTTCTGGACATTTTTGTCATTTGTTGCGCGGTGGAAAGCAAGCTGGACTTGGAGGAACTGATGGAGGACATGGCAAGGTTGTTCCCAAAAGAGAAAAAGAAGTCCGCTTCCCACACCCTGGCAGCACCAATGCAAGCTCCGGTAGCGGGCCCCTTGAAAACGGAACGCACTCAGGAAAACCCTCCGACAAAAAGCCCGGAGGTTAGAAAAATTACAGAATTGATGAAGGATTTACGGATCTTTCTGAGTTGAATGTTTTCCAGGTTGCGCAATCTGCCTCCTCACCTTAGGGGAGCTCTTCTTTCATTGAATCTGCCCGTGTTGCGGTTATGCAATTACTGCAGGGACAAGGGGCACTGGCAGTTGGGGTGCAATAACATCACAAAGGACCTCAAGCGGGGATTGGTTCAACTGGTGGGAATGGGATTCATGTCCCCAACGGCCAAGCAGATCTCCTCAAAACCTAGGAATCTGACTGTCATGGAGCAAGTGCATGCACAAGGACAGGAATTGGCGGTAACTGCTCAAGCTTTTCTGGGGATTGTCACCGGTCCTGGGGTATGGAAACCACGGCGCCTGGAAGCAGAAGTAAGGGTGTTAGCAATGGAGGAGTCGGCGGTGGTGGAAAGGATGGATTTGGATTCCAAGGAACAAATACCGCCGGCAGCTCCTAAGCCAATTGCCCACGTTCAGGAAACAGATGGACAGCCAGTGAATCCGGCGGGGAAGAAGAAGGCGGTGGAAATTTTGCGCAGGGTGATGGGGAGTGAAATAACTGTTCCCTTGACCTTGAAGGAGTTGGCGGCGGTGTTGCTGGTTGTGGTAGACAAGATGGTTTAAGCATGGAAGGATTGCGGGCACAATAGGATCCCTCCAACGGTGCAACTGGTTAACTTGGCTTGGGATGACGTGGAGTGCAAGCTAGCAGGGATGAAATCAGTTTCAACTCCACTGGCTTACGTTTCAATGAAGATTGCTGGAAGGAAGGTGTGGGCGCTGGTGGATAGCGGTTCTATGGTGAACCTCCTTCCATCTAGATTGGTTAATGAAATGGGATTGGTTTGGTGGAAATTTGCAATGGGGCTTTGCACGGTTAACGGGGGGGCGTGTTGTGTGGATGGGGTTGTGGAGGAGGAAGAGCTTGAGGTTGCAAGGGTCCGTAAACCAAATTCTTTTCTATTGGTTGATTGCGGGGAGGCTATTTTAAGACAGCTGTTGATGTTTGGGTTCTGAGCGGGAATGACGTTTGATCCAGGGGCGGGGAAAGAAGCGTTAAAGGTGGAAGATTTGTCTGGCGGGCAATTTGAAACCATGATCTGCAATCAGGGGTTGGGGAAGTGGGTGCGGGATTTGGAAAGAGAGGAGGAGGAGGGCCCCGGTGCGGATTTGGTTTGCAAGGGTGGTCCGGAGGCAGATTTCAACTAGTAGGCCAAGGTTACCGCATGGATCAAGCTCCAGCTTTGTGCGGGTGGTCAACCAGTGAGGAGAAGGAGCAGAGAAGGGAGGAAGCGCGGGCTGCACGGGCACCGGAAGTAAGTTCCTTTCCTCAGTGTGCATTGCCGGGAGGTACTTCACAAAAACACTATCATTGTGCCATGCTTGTGAGAAAAGGAAAAAGCCGCAGTTTGGTTTTGACTAGGACCTATGGTAATGGATGCGTGCGGATGGGGCGGTGCAATGTTGGAAAGTATAAGCCGGTTGCACAAAAGGTCCTTCCCCAGAACAAAGCAATGCCGCAGGATCTGAACGGAACACTGCAACCAATCCCTTAGTTGCAGGACCCTTGGGAATCTCCACTGAACGTTTCAGGATGGGCAACGCAATTAGAGCGGATTAAGGATGAGCAGATTGCAGCTCTTAACTTTGGACCGCCTGGCTGGTTGAGCGCAGAGGAGCAGAATTTGCTGACTTTGGTACTTGTTCTCTGGGAAAGAGCACTCGCATTTGGACCTGAAGAGCAGGGAATCTCTGGGAAAGAGCACTTGCATTTGGACCTGAAGAGCAGGGACTGTTAAAGAGAAAGATAGGCAACCCTTATGTGATTCCATCAGTACCGCAGAAACCTTGGCAAATCAAGCAAATTCTGATTCCAAGGGCGGTTTGGGGGCCCTTCTTGGAGCTGGTGCATGAGCGTGTGGGGATGGGTCTTTACAAGCATTAAAAACCAAGTTACTCAAGTCCAATCTTTGTGGTGGTTAGGCAGGATGGGAAGTCACTACAGATTGTTCATGATCTTCAGCGGCTCCATTTGTTTAAAATCCAAGATGCGGGAGGACCTCTGCGCGTGGAAAAGTTTCTAGAATCTATGGCAGGACGCATGTGCTACGGGTTGGTGGATGTGATGGGCAGGTGCAATCAGCGCAAACTTGATTCAAGTTTGCATCCAATGACTGCCTTTGATACAGGATTGGGCAGGATGCAACTGACACGGCTGCCGCAAGGTGCAACTAACTTGGTTGTGATTAACCAAGCCCAGATGACCTGGATTCTGAAGGACAATCTTCCGGAGAGGGTGCAGATCTTAATCAAGGATGCGGGCATCAAAGGCCCAAAGACGGATTAGAGAGGGGAAAGCTTACAGACGCTCCAGAGATTTGCCAATTTTTCTGGGAGTATGCGCGTAAGCTGTAACGGATCTTGTTCCTGATCAAGGAAGCGGGACTTACAGTGTCAGGGAAAAAGTTAGCAGTCTGCTTTCCTGCACTGGAGGTTCCAGGACATGTGGTGGCTTACAAAGGAATTTGGATTGCAGAAAAGAAACACAACAAAGTCCTTGAGTGGCCAACACCAAAGAATGTCTCCCACATTCTCCAGTTCTTGGGATTGTGTAGCTATGTATGGATGTTCATCAAGCGGTTTTCCAATGTTGCTATTCCTTTGCAGGCATTGACGTGTAAGGGCGCGGAGTGGACCTGGGGTTCAAACTGTTACATTGCGTTTGAAAAACTCAAGGAGATTTTTGGGCACAATATTGTACTGCGGGACTTCAATTATGATGCCAGAGGAATTAAGTTGGCCATGGATTCAAGCAAGTTTGGCGCGGGGGCGGTGATGACCCAGGAGGATGAGGGGGAAGATTTTCCAGTTCTTTACAAGTCTGTTACGTTTACGCCAATGGAGAGCTGGTACTTATAACCAAAGTTGGAACTTTGCGGGGTCACCAAGATTGTGCGGAGTTTGCAGCATTTGCTATGGGGGATTCATGCTTTTCTTTTGGTGGATGCCAAGGCGTTGGCGGGGATGATCAATTTGCCAACGCTGCCAAACACACCTATGACCAGGTGGGTTGCGTTGCTTCAGTTTTTCTCTTTCAACGTGGTGCATGTTCCAGGGAAGGCCTTTAAAATGCCGGAAGCGCTGTCTTGGTACCTGCAGGATGAACCGTACAAAGGCGCAGAACCACTGGATGTGGAGAAACCAATGGTTAAGGTAGGGGTTATGGAAGTAGGTGTGTGACTTCCGCTCCAGCAGTCCGGAAGGTATGCCGTCCTCAGTTTTTATTTGCGGGATCTTTGGTTTCTGGATGAAACTCCAGAAAAGGTTGTTTGATGTATTTGGCAGTGAGTGGGAAATTTCTACCTGCAGGAAGGACAGCTGTGGCCGCAGAGCGCACCGGTACCTCTTGTGGTCAGCACTTCAAGGGTGGATCAGGAGGTGATCCTGGGAAGTCTGCATGACAATCTTGGCCATTGCAGAGAGCTTGAAACACGGAAGCGGTTGTGGGCAAGGTTCTGGTGGCCAGGGGTAGTATGCGCGGTGTGGGAATGGGTGGGGTCATGCAAAGCATGCCAGAAGCGGAGCACAACATTAACTTACAAAGTAGGTATCCCCACCAGAGAGGATGCCTTGTTTGGGCGGGTTTCACTGGACCTTGTGCACAACAAGCCAGTTAAGTTTGAATGCCTCCTTGTTGCGCAGGACAATCTGTTGGGATGGGTGGAAGCGCAGCCGCTGGTGAAGCTCTTGGCGGAAAAAGTTGGTCAGTTTCTGGAGGAAGATTCCTTTGTGTGTTACAGATCACTATGGCTGGTAACGGTCGATGGGGATGCAGAGTTTCAGGGATGGTTGTTGGAGTTGGTGAAAATTTGCGGAGAAAAGTTTGGACAAGTGACAGAGTACTATTGGGAAGGCGTGGGGATGATTGAGCGTGGCCACCAGCCAATCAAGGACGCAATGGTGAAGATGTGCGGCAAGGATGGCAAACGGTGGCAGGAAATCCTTCTGGTGGTTCTTTTCTGGGATCAGATTTTGGTGAAGAGGTCAATGGGTTATTTGCCTTACAAGCTGCTATTTTGGCAGCAACCCGTGCTGCCGATTGACATTGAGCTTGAAACTTTTCTGGGTATTGACTGGTGGAAGGTTAAGACATCCACGGAGCTAGTTGAGGCCCGCGCCAAGCAACTCCTGCGACGGGACAATATGTTGGATAAAGCAGCTAGAAGACTGAAGGCAACCCGCACGGTGCCTGTCCGCTACTGGGACAAGTGCTGCGCGCATAAACTCCAGGATCCATTGCAGAAGGGGGACTTGGTTCTGCTTTAGAACCAGAGCCTGGAAACTCAGTGGGGGAAGCTTTTTTCTAATTGATGGAACAGGCCTTTCTGTGTGACTTCCAAGTTCCCCGGGGGTAGCTACCAGTTGGAGGAATTGGACGGAACTCCGCTCAAAGGGAAGGCCACGGCTTTGCACGTGAAACAATTCCTTGCGCAAGGCTGCAATTCATTTGACAAGACAGCTGGGTTGGATAGCGAAGGCAAAGATAAAGCGGATACTTCCTCCAAGGACAAGCCTGGGCGCACACCTTGGGTTGGTCAGAGTAAACAACTGCAGACCGCTGGGGACAGCAGCCAAGTTGGGGGGAAGGTTGGATGATTAGGGGATATGATTGGATTTGGTGAGGGGGTGTTCTAGCTTGTTCACCGCCGGAAGAACTGAACACCCCAGAATTTTCTTTTTCTTATTTTCTTCTCTCTGCATTGGCTTTTGGGATTATTGCTGGCTATGGACAGTTGCTTCTAGGTGTGGGCATGGCGCCATTCTGGGTCCGCAAATGCAAGGACTATCCCTGCATTCCAGAAGAAAACACATAAACAATTTCCAAAAGATGATTCAGGGAACTAGGAAAGCGCGTGGCACCAAACAGATGTGGGTCAAAGAGCAAAGGCGCAGGCTTGGCAACAGGTAGGTGTTCCAAAGAAAAAAAATAAAAAAAATCTTTTTAAGTGCTCTTGGTTGTCCTATAGATGGAAGGTGCAAATGGGGATTCTTTTTCTTTCTATCTTGTTAAAATATGCATGCACTTATGCGTGTGCTCCATATAATTCTAATCCAAATAGGATGCACATGTGGGCCTCTGCAGCCCATACACGTACCATACGGTCCCATGTTGATGTCACAGATTTGGGAAAACTGGCCTCAAAATGCGTGAAACAGGCCTATTGGTACACAGGCCTTAATGGGCCGGCTGGGGGATATGGGAAAATACAGCCAGATGGGCTTGTATGGGCATAATTGGCCCACAGTTTGTTTTGGACATACTTGGCCAGACGGGCTGGCCTGCCAAAGTGTGTTTGTCTCAGGTTTTGGGATTGGGGTGGCCCATTGGGGCCGCCGCCCGTGTTGCAGCCTGCTTGGGGCTGCTGCCCATGCCACAGCCCGCTTGAGGCGGCTTGTATCCCTTGGTTTGACCCATGCGGGGCCCAACGGCCCAGGCCGGGCGGTTGCAGCAGCCAAGGGATCCCGCGTGGTGCAACGCTGCACGGGCCCGGACGGTGGAAAACGGCGGCAACTGCCAAGGGAGCAAGGGCCAGCGGCCCCGGCTTCCTCCCCATCCCCTCTCTTGACATTGAGAGGGGGAGGGGGTGGCTGGTGGGTTGAACCAGCCAGCAACCAACCGCAACAAGGCGGTTGGTCAGGGCAGGGGGGATTTCATCACCCCCTTTCCCAGACAATGACAATGCCGGCCGCAGATAGAGAAACCGGCGGTGGGGGGGATCTGATCACCCTCCCACCAGCAAAGCAAGAGGGGCACTATCCCCCCCCCCTTTACCAAGGGGGAAGAGCAATGGGCTGAGGGGATCTGACCACCCCCCAGCCCACTATTCTTGACAAAGCCCTGGGGGAATCAACCCCCAGGGCCCCTGGTGAGGGGATTTGACCGCCCCTACCAGGGATTTGAGAGAAAGAGGGGGGGGGAGGCATTTCCTCCGGTTACACCCCCCCCAAGTGAGGTTGAGACCTGACACAGGTGAGTCCTGGGTCCCACCTGGCCCATATGTGGGGTCAGGGGCTGGCTGCATGAGGCAACCAGCCCATAAGTAAGGAAATAAGAGAAACTGGGCTGGTTGTAACAGAAAACCAGCCAGGGGAATGAACAGCAAAGGGGCTGGTTCAGCCCTGTAACGGTGGAAACACCAGAATGGACCAGAATAGGCTGGTTGTAAGGGGTCAAGGACTGACGCCATGTGGACTGATGTACTCCAAAATAAGTAAAAAGGTCTGTAGAGCCTGTAGAGCTCTTTTGGAGCGGAAAATTTGCCTTTTGGCTTGTTGTATCATGGGCTCACAAGAGGCCAATCTTTTGTACTTAAGGAGCTCTTCTCCCTGCTGTTTTCCATCCATTCATTCATCATGCAATCCAATCCATCAACAATATAATCCACTGTGTTGCCCAATTGTGAGAGCCCATCAAGAAATTATTGACACAAGGTGTTCAGCATTTCCTTTTCTTTAAATACTGCTCATTTGCATAAGCTGATTGCTGGCCATAATCATAACACATTATCAGTACCAACATCATCATTACTTCCAAGCCATCTAGACCCTTGTACCATACTCTGGAGAACCTCAAAGACCTCAAGTTTTCCAAGAAGGTCTCCTATATCCCTGATTTTAGCTCTACCAAGATAGTTCTGAAAAGTCAGATATATAATTCTTTGGCTGTCCTTATGGATAGTGAGCTGGAAAACATCTGTTGTGGAGAGATAATGGATGCAGATGACACTTTGATCATTTCAGAAGTGGAGAAAAAGCCTTATCATCTCATCCTTAGGCATCTTGCTGAGAATCATGTGACATGGGTTGCCAATACTCTTAGGGAAGATGAGATAAGGAGGGGCAGAATCCTTTGGGAGTTGCTTAAGTCCCAGTATTCTGGTGATTCTGTTCACCAGAAGGGTATAGCGTTCAATGGACTGTTTAAGTTACAATATTTGAATTGTAAACAGTTTGTTGCAGAGGCTAGTTCTAGCATAGACAAGTTTAAGTCATCAGGAATTAAAATGGATCCTGAGTTTTTGTCACACTTAATCCTTCAGAAGCTACCAAAGGAGTTTGATTCTTTAGTCAGAATTATTTCTCAATTGGATCCTCTTCCTGGGGAAGAGGATGTTCTGAAAAGGATTGAAAAGCATGATCTTCAGTTCAAGATGAAGGGTGGTTCTGGAACAGCCCTTGTTGGAAAGACTGGAAGAACATGCAAGAAGGGAAAAAAGTATTTGTCCAAGTTCTTATGCTATAATTTTCAGAATAAGGGGCATTATGCTAAGGATTGCAAGGAGGCCAAGAAGAGGAAAAAGTCCAAAGAGAATGAGAATGAGGTCAATCTCACCACTGAAAACCTTGCAATGGTGGCGTTTGATGGTCCAATGGAAATGGTTGGTGCGGAAGAAGGTCCCAACAAGAAGGCCAAAATTTATGAGGATCAAGAAATGGACTTGATTGAATACAAATTCAGGAATCTTAACCTCAAAGATGAGAACTTATCAGTGATAGATCAAGCTTATTTCCTATTAGGGGGATTGAAGGAGGATGTTCTTTTTTTGATTGATTGTGGCTTTACAGATCAAATGTTCTTTGAACCAAATTCATTTTCAAATCTTAGTTATTATTATGGAGTTGTAAATATTGGTCAGAAAGGCAGAACAATTCAGATTAAAGGAATTTGAAAAGTTATTCTTTCAAATCACTTGGGGTTCAAAATTTCTTTTGAGAAAGTGTTCTATGTACCAGAGTTGCCTTATGAACTTGTTTCCCTTGGAGTGTTGTGGAGAAAAGGTTTCCAGATTCCTTATCTTAATAAAGAAGATAAGCTTGTTATTGATATGAATGGGAGAACTGTTCTTAGTGAACAGGTTTGGAACAAGCTTTTGTGTGCAAGCTTGTTAAAAATCTCAGCTTTAAGAACTGTTGCTCACAATAGAAGTGGCCATAAGGTAAAGGAAAGCAACTGTGAGAGTTGTAACTTAGGGGCAAGACTAGAAATGTATTCTCAAAGAGAAGATACTGCACTGATGTTCCTAGAGAGGAATTTTCTATTGATTTGGCAGGACCATTGACACCTGAGTCCCTTGGTGGGGCAAGATACTTCATCAATTTATTTGATACTGCAAGTAATTATATTTGGGTTAAACCAATTCTATCTAAGGGTCAGACCACAGAGGAGGTTTCTGTAATCTTCAAAGTCTGGAAACAGAATGGTCTAATGAACAAGATCAAGAGGGTTATCACCAATGGAGGTGGTGAGTTTGTGAGTAAATAGTTTGAGGGGTTATTGAAAGATTATGGTATCATTCATATAGTCACTACTGCAAGTACTACACAAAATAATGGAATAGTTGAGAGAATTAATAGGACTTTACTCGACAAGATCAGAACTATTATGTCTCAATCTTGTCTACAAAAGTTCTTATGGGCTGAGTTGATGTGTACAGTCTCTCTGTTGCATAACATTGTAAGTGTTAATGGGAAGAGTCCTTATTATCAGTTTTGGAAGTTGTACCCAAAAACATCACACCTAAGAACAATTGGATGCTTGGTGTATCATAGTTTCTACAATAATGAGATGGTGGGAAAATGAGACCCTAGAGCCAGAAAAGGGGCACTTGTAGGCTATGATTTAATCAGTAAAATGTGTAGGATCTATTGTCCAGGGAAAAGAAAGGTTATCCGTAGTAGGGATGTAAAATTTGATGAAATTACCTTTCCACTTAAAAGGAGTGAAGAAGTTGCTGTGAACAAGTCACAACAAGAAATAGAATTAGCACCTATTTCACCAGCAAAGGCTGAGGAACATGTGGTTCCAGAAGATGAAGAGATGGCAGACGTGCCACCAGAGGGTTCAGTGCCCGCTTCAGGGGAGTCCATTAATTTAGAACCTGATGAGCCTCCACCTCCAGTAAGAAGGAGTGCTAGGGTTAGAGTACCAGTTGATAGGTATGGGGAATGGAAGTCCCATTATTCTGCTGCAGGATATGCGGAAGATACATTTCAGGAACAGTGTATGCTCAATGAAGTCCTGGAGTTTATTTCAGAAATGGGTAACAGGGTTAAACCAAATAGACTTGGCCACGCTATGAATTCTCATGGGAGAGCCAACTGGAAGAGTTCTATTTTTGAGAAATTTGATTCTCTAGAAAATAATAGTGTCTTTGAAGTGGTTGAGCGGGATTCTGTTCCAAAAGGAAAGACCATTTTAGGGTCTAGATTGGTGTTAAACAAGAAGTTTGACACAAATGGAGTTTTGAAAAGATTCAAAGCTAGATGCGTTGCACAGGGCTTCAAGAAGAGGGAAGGTATTGATTACCAAGAAACTTTCTCACCAACTGGAAGGCTGTCCACCTTCAGGTACTGTTAAAATGCAGATGCACTCAGGTAATGTGCATAGGAGTGTGTAATCCAAATGGGATGCAAAAATGGGCCTCCAAGGCCCATTGGACATCACATGGGCCACGTGGGCCTATGTGGGTGTTATTGGTTTTGGGCATTTGGGCACCAAAACACGTTTTTATGGTCTTTTGGGACACAGGCCCTCATGGGCCAGCAAGGGTGGATGGGCCACCCAAGCCAAATGGGTTTTTTTGGGCATAAAAGGGCCCCAGCTTTATTATGGACATCCTTGGCCAGACGGGCTGGCCCGCGAAAGTATGTAATTCTCACAATTTGGGCTTGGGGCGGCCCATTGGGCCCGCCGCACCTGTCCCAGCCCGCTAGGGGCCGCCGCCCTTTGTCCCGGCCTGCTTGGGGCCGCTGCCCGCGTCGCGGCCTGTTTGAGGCCGCCTGTGTTCTTGGTGTGGCCCATGCGGGGCCCGATGGCGCGTGTAGGGCTGTCGCGCGGGCCCAGCTGGTTGCGCCCGGCAACCAGTGCCAAAGAGCCAGGGCTTGCAGCCCCCGCTTGCTCCCCCTCCCCTCGCTCCCCGTTGCGAGGGGGATGGGGTTGAGATGGATGGGTTGAACCAGCCAGCAACCAACCGCAACAGAGTGGTCGGTCAGGGCAGGGGGGACCTGACCACCCCCTTGCCCAAGGAGGTGGCGGCGCCAGCCGCAGGTGTAGCAACCAGCAGGTGGGGGGAACTCATCACCCCTCCACCATCAAACTTGTGAAGCGACCAAGAGGTGTGCTCTTCCCCCCCCCCTTTACCAAGGGGGAGGAGCAATGGGCCTGGGGGGACCTGATCACCTCCCAGGCCAACTTACTTGACAACGCCCTGGGGGTATCAACCCCCAGGGCCCCTGGTGAGGGGATTTGAACGCCCCCACCAGGGATTTGAGAGAAATAGGGGGGGACAGCATGTCCACTGGTCACCCCCCCCATCTGAGTCTGAGACCGGACCCAGGTGTGCCCTGGGTCCCACCTGGCCCATTTGAGGGGCCAGGGGCTGGCTGCATGAGGCAACCAGCCCGTAAACAAGGCAATGAGGTCATCATGGCTGGTTGTAACGGACAACCATCCAAGGGGATTGAACAGTTAAGGGGCTGGTTCAGCCCCATTGAGGTGGAAACACCAGAAATAACCGGAATAGGCTGGTTTTAAGGGTACAGGGACTGATGCCATGTGGGCTGATGTAGTCCAAACCAAGTAACAAAGCCAGTAGAGCCTGTAGAGCTCTTTTGGGGCGGAAAATTTGCCTTTTGGCTTGTTTTATCATGGGCTCACAAGAGGCCAATCTTTTTTACTTAAGGAGCCCTTCTCCCAGCTTTTTTCCATCTATTCATTCATCATTCCAATCAAATTCATCAAGGATATTGCCCCATTGTGAGAGCCCCATTAGAAAATATTGACACCCAGTTTCCAGCATTTCTTTTGCTTTAAATACTGCTCATTTGCCTTAGTTAATTGCTGGCCATAATTCTAACACATTATCAGTACCATCATCATTATTATTTCCAAGCAAGATAGACCCTTATATCTTACTTTGGACAACCTCAAGGACCTCAAGTTTTCCAAGAAGATTTCTTATATCCCAGAGTCAAGCTCCACCAAGAAAGTTTTGAATATTCTGAACTATAATGCTTGGGCTTTCCTTATGGACAGTGAGTTGGATAACATCTGTTGTGGGGATATTATGAAAGGAGATGATAGTTGGATCAGTTCAGAGGTGGAGAAGAAGGCCTATCATCTTATTCTTAGACACTTGGATGAGCATCATGTAACATGGGTTTCTGATATTCTGTTGGAGGAACAGAAGAGGAAGGGGAGTGTTTTATGGAAAATGCTCAAGTCAAAGTATGCTGGTGACTCTGTTCATCAAAAGGGGATTTATTTCAATAGATTGTTTAAGTTGAAATTTGGCAACTGTAAACTATTTGTGGGGGAAGGTAGATCTAGTATTGCTAAGTTCAAGTCGTCTGGGCTGAACATGGATCCTGAGTGTTTTTCACTCTTAATTCTTCAAAAGCTGCCAAAAGAATATGAGTCCTTGGTCAGGATCAAATCTCAGTTGGATCCCCTTCCAGGAGAAGAGGATGTGCTTAGGAGGATTAAAAAGGGTGATCTTCAATTCAATATGAAGCAGAGCACAGGAACTTCTCTGGTGGGTAAGACAGGAAAATCTGGGAAGAAGGCAAAGGCCAAAAAGGATTTATCAAAGGTCTTGTGTTATAATTGTCAGAAGAAGGGTCACTATGCAAAGGATTTCAAGGAGGCCAAGAAGAGGAAGAAATCTGAGGAAATTGAAAAGGAAGACAAAGAGTTCAAGCTTGCCATGGAAAATGTTGCTATGGTGCCAATGGATGTTTCAATGGAACAAGCTGTTGTGGAACAAGTCCCCAACAAGAAGGCTAAAATCAAAGAGGATCAAGAGATGGACTTGATTGATTATGAAGTATGTAATCTTAACCTTGAAAATGAGAACTTATCAGTGGCTGATAATTCTTTATTCCTTACAGGAGCATTGTTGAAGGAGGATGTTCTTGTTTTGATTGATTCTGGTTGTACAGACCACATGTTTTTTGAGCCAAATTTGTTTTCAAATATTAGAGATTTTGATGGTTTTGTAAATATTGGCCAAAAAGGAAGAAAAATCCAGATTAAGGGGATTGGAAAAGTTATTCTTGCAAATCACATGGGTTTCAAAATAATTTTTGAGAAAGTGTTCTATGTACCAGATTTGCCTTATAACCTTGTGTCTCTTGCAGTGCTCTGGAAAAAGGGTTTCCAGATTTGTTATCTTAAAGAAGATAATTTTGTTATTGATTTGAATTGGAGAACTATCCTGAGTGGACAAGTTTGGAATAAGTTGCTCTGTGCTGACTTGTTCAAGATTTCAGCTCTGAGAACTGTTGCTCACAATAGAAGTGGCCATAAGGTAAAGGACAGCAACTGTGAGAGTTGTACCTTAGGGGCCAAGACCAGGAATGTGTTCTCAAAGAGTAGAGACCACACAGAAAGTCCTAGAGAGGAATTCCCCATTGATTTGGCAGGGCCATTTTCACCAGTGTCTCTTGGAGGGGCAAGATACTTCATCAATTTGGTTGATACAGCAACTAATTTTGTTTGGGTGAAACCAACAAGATCAAAGGATCAAACCACAGAGGAGGTTTCAGTAATCTTCAAAGTCTGGAAACAAAATGGTTTGATGAGGGAGATCAACAGGGTTATTACTGATGGAGGGGGTGAGTTTGTGAGTAAAGATTTTGAGAAACTATTGAATGATTCTGGTATCACTCATATAGTTACTACTGCTAGTACTCCACAAAACAATGGAATAGTTGAGAGGATGAATAGGACTTTATTGGACAAAGTCAGAACTATTATGGCTCAATCTGGTCTACCAAATATTTTATGGGCTGAGTCAGTTTGCACAGTGTGTCTGTTGCAAAATATTTTAAGTGTTAATGGGAGGTGTCCTCATTATCAGTTTTGGAAGTTGTACCCCAAAACATCTCACCTAAGAAAAATTGGTTGCTTGGTTTATTATAGTGTCCACCATAATGAGATGGTTGGAAAGTTAGATCCTAGAGCCAGAACAGGGGAACTTGTGGGCTATGACTTAATAAGTAAGTCATACGGGATTGATTTTCCAGGGACAATAAAGTTTATCTGTAGTAGGGATGTAAAATTTGAAGAAAGTACCTTTCCACTCAAAAGGGGTGAACCTAGTGCTTTTCAGGAATCACAGCAGGAAATAGAATTGGAGCCTATTTCCCCAGAAGAGGTTGGAGAGAATATCATTAATGATGATATTGAGGTGGCAGATGTGCCACAGGAGGGTTCAGTACCCACTTCAGGGGAGTCTGTGGAATCAGAACCTGATGAGCCTCCACCTCCAGTTAGAATGAGTGGCAGGATGAGAATGCCTGTTGATAGTTATGGGGAATGGAAGTCCCATTATGCTTCTGCGGAATATGAGGAAGATACACTTCAGGAACAGTGTATGCTTAATAAGATTCTACAGTTGAGTTCAGAAATGGGTAATAGAGTTAACCCAAATAGCTTTGGCCAAGCTATGAATTCTGATGAGAGAGCCAATTGGAAGACAGCTATTTTTGAGGAATTTGATTCTCTAGAGAATAATAGTGTGTTTGAAGTGGTTAAGCCGTATTCAGTTCCAAAAGGAAAGACCATTTTTGGGTCTAGATTAGTGTTAACAAATAAGTTTGATACTAATGGAGTTTTGAAGAGATTCAAGGCTAGATGCGTTGCACAGGGCTTCAAAAAGAGAGAGGGTATTGATTACCAGGAGACTTTCTTGCCAACTGGAAGGCTCTCCACCTTCAGGTACATCATTGCTTTGGCAGTGGAGTTGGGTGAAGAAATCAGACAGGCTGATTTTGTGACTGCATACTTGAATGCAAAACTTGGAGAGGAAGAGACTGTTTATATGTCAATTCCTGATGGTTTCAAGGAATGGCTGGTCGAGACCAAGCCAGAAACTATGAAGAAAATCTGTGTGAGAAGTTTCCTCTCAGAAGATAAAGGGGAGTATGTCCTCAAGCTGTGTAGATCCCTGTATGGATTGAATCAAGCAGCTAGGTCATGGTATAATACTATGAGCATGAAACTGATAAAGATTGGTTTCAAAAAAAGTTTGGCTGAACCTTATCTCTTTGTGAGAAAGGATGTAATTTTGTTTGTATGGGTCAATGACATTATCATTATTGGGAATGGTAAGGACAGAGTCATGGAGACACTCAAAAAAGAGTTCAAGATAAAAGATCTTGGTCTGGCACAGCAGGTGCTGGGAATGAAAGTCAGTAAGAGCAAGAATGGGATCAGGTTGGATCAGAACCATTATGTGTCAGCTCTACTTAAGAAGTATGGCTTAGAAGCTGCAAAGGAGTTTGGTACTCCAATGCAGTCTAACATTTGGTTAGAAAAGTCTACAGATGAAGAGCATCTAGAGTTTGTTCAATCCAGGAATGATTATAGATCAGCTATTGGATCTTTGAATTATTTGGGGCAGTTTACAAGGCCAGATATTTCTTATGTGATTGGGACTTTGTCACAACACTTAGAGAAACCATGCATGAGGCATTGGTCAGCGTTTAAGAGAGTTATGAGGAATCTTAAAGGAACAAGCAGTCTGGGACTGCAGTTTTCAAAGTCATCAAACTTTGAATTGGTTGGTTATTCTGATGCAAGTTGGTCAGATGGTAACACTAGGTAATCAAAAAGTGGTTTTGTATTCTTCTTAGGAAAGAATCTAGTGTCTTGGATTTCTGAAAAGGTGTCAGCAATAAGTCTTTTGTCAACAGAAGCAGAGTACAGAGCCTAATTGTCAGCTTCACAGGAAGCAAAATGTTTGAGAAAGGTCTTAGAGGATACTCATAAACCACAAGGGTTTGCGTTGTTGTATTCTGATAACCAGAGTGCCATTGCGTTGGCAGAAAATTAAGTGTTCCATTATAGAACAAAACATATTGATGTTCATTATAACTATATACGGGATGCAGTTAACTGCAAAGAGATAGTGTTACGGTACATGCCTACTGGGGGAATGATTGCAGATATCTTAACTAAGGCATTAGATAGGAAAAAACATGAAGGTTTTGTGTCTATTATGCGTATGGCATCCCTTTTGGATTGAGGGGGTGTGTTAAAATGCGGATGCACTCAGGTAATGTGCATAGGAGTGTGTAATCCAAATGGGATTCAAAAATGGACCTCCAAGGCCCATTGTACATCACGTGGGCCGCGTGGGCCTATGTGTGTGTTATTGGTTTTGGGCATTTGGGCGCCAAAACACGTTTTTATGGTCTTTTGGGACATGGGCCCTCACAGGCCCGCCAGGGTGGATGGGACACCCAACCCAGATGGGCCTATTTGGGCATAAAAGGGCCCAAATTTATTATGGACATACTTGGCCAGGCGGGCTGGCCCGCAAAAGTATGTAATTCTCACAATTTGGGCTTGGGGCCACCAATTGGGGCCGCCACCCCTCTTGCAGCCCACTAGGGGCCCCCGCCCGCGTCCCAGCCCGTTTGGTGCCGCCTGTGTTCCTTGGTGCGGCCCAACGGCCCGCGCAGGGCTGTCGCGCGGCCAAGGGATCCCGCCCAGTGGGATGCCGCGCGGGCCCGGCTGGTCGTGCCCAGCAACCAGTGCCACGGAGCCAGGGCTTGCGGCCCTGGCTTGCTCCCCCTCCCCTTGCTCGCTGTCGCAAGGGGGATGGGGCAAGCTGGCTGGGTTGAACCAGCCAGCAACCAACTGCAACAGTGCGGTTGGTCAGGGCAGGGGGGACCTGACCACCCCCTTGCCCAAGGAGGTGGCGGCACTGGCCGCAGGTGTAGCAAACGGCAGGTGGGGGGGAAATCATCACCCCTCCACCATCAAACTTGTGAAGCAACCAAGAGGGGCGCTCTTCCCCCCCCTTTACCAAGGGGGAGGAGCAATGGGCCTGGGGGGACCTGATCACCTCCCAGGCCAACTTACTTGACGACACCCTGGGAGTATCAAGCCCCAGGGCCCCTGGTGAGGGGATTTGACCGCCCCGACCAGGGATTTGAGAGAAAGAAGGGGGGGACAGCATGTCGGCTGGTCACCCCCCCCCCCCATGTGAGTCTGAGACCGGACCCAGGTGTGCCCTGGGTCCCACCTGGCCCATTTGAGGGGCCAGGGGCTGGATGCATTAGGCAACCAGACCTTAAACAAGGCAATGAGGTCATCATGGATGGTTGTAACAGAAAACCAGCCAAGGGGATTGAAAAGTTAAGGGGCTGGTTCAGCCCTATTGAGGTGGAAACACCAGAAATAACCAGAATAGGCTGGTTGTAAGGGTACAGGGACTGATGCCATGTGGGCTGATGTAGTCCAAACCAAGTAACAAGGCCAGTAGAGCCTGTATAGCTCTTTTGGGCGGAAAATTTGCCTTTTGGATTTTTGTATTGTGGGCTCACAAGAGGCCAATCTTTTGCACTTAAGGAGCCCTTCTCCCTGCTTTTTTCCATCCATTCATTCATCATTCCAATCAAATTCATCCAAGATATTGCCCCCCTGTGAGAGCCCCATTTGAAAATATTGACACCCAGTGTCCAGCATTTCTTTTCCTTTAAATACTGCTCATTTGCCTAAGCTAATTGCTGGCCATAATTCTAACAGGTACATAATTGCCATGGCAGTGGAGTTGGGAGAAGAAATCAGACAAGCTGATTTTGTAACAGCATACTTGAATGCAAAACTTGGAGAGGAGGAGACTGTTTATATGTGAATCCCTGATGGTTTTTGTGAATGGTCAGTAGAGACTAAACCAGAAACCATGAAGAAAATCTGTTTGAAAATTTTTCTTTGAGCAGATAAAGGGGAATATGTCCTCAAGCTGTGTAGATCCCTTTATGGATTGAAGCAAGCAGCTATATTGTGGTATAATACCATGAGTGAGAAACTGATACAGATTGGTTTCAAGACGTCTGAGGCCGACCCTTGTCTTTTTGTAAGAAAGGATACAATTTTGTTTGTATGGTTCAATGACATTATCCTTATTGGAAATGGTAAAGAGAGAGTCATGGAGACACTCAAAAAGGAATTCAAGATAAAAGATTTTGGTCTGGCGCAACAGGTGCTAGGAATGAAAGTCAGTAAGAGCAAAAATGGCATTAAGTTAGACCAGAGCCATTATGTGGCAGCTCTTCTTAAGCAAAATGGCTTAGAGGACGCATAGGAGTTTGGTACTCCCATGCAGTCAAACATTTGTTTAGAGAAGTCTTCAGATGAAGAGTATCTGGAGTTTTTTCAATCTGGTAATGACTACAGGTCAGCTATTTGATTGCTTCATTATTTGGGGAAGTGTGCAAGGCCCAATATTGCGTTTGCAATTGTTTTCTTGTCGGAACACTTAGAAAAGCCAAGCATGAGGCATTGGTCAGTGTTTAAGAGATGTATGAGGTTTCTCAAAGGAACGCACAGTCTGGGACTGTTGTTTACAAAGTCAGCAAACTTTGTTTTGGTTGGTTATTCCAATGCAAGTTGGGCAGATGGTAACACTTGTGAATAAAAAACTGGTTTTGTATTCTTCTTAGGTAAGAATTTGGTTTCATGGCTGTCCAAGAAGGTGTTGGCAATAACTCTTTCATCAACAGAGGCTGAGTATAGAGCTTACTTAGAAGCTTCACAGGAAGAAAAATGGTTGAGAAAAGTCTTAGAGGATACACATAAACCACAAGGGCTTGCGTTGTTGTATTCTGATAACTAGAGTGCCATTGCGTTGGCGCAAAACCAAGTGTTCCATTCAAGAAAAAAACATATCAATGTTCACTATAACTATATTTGCAATGCAGTTAACTGCAAAGAGATTATGTTGAGGTACATGCCCACTAGAGCAATTATTGCAGATATCTTGACTAAGGCTTTAGATAGGAACAAGCATCAAGGCTTTGTGACTAATATGTGGTTGTCACCCCTTTTGAATTAAGGGGGTGTGTTAATATATGCATGCACTTATCCGTGTGCTACGTATAAGTATAATCCAAATGGGATGCACATGTGGGCCTCTGCAGCCCATACACATATCATACAGGCCCGTATTGATGTCATGGATTTGGGGAAACTGGCCTCAAAATGTGTGAAACAAGCCTATTGGTACACATGCCTAAACTGGCCTGGCGGAGGAGATGGGAAAATACAGCCAGATTGGCTTTTATGGGCAGAATTGGGCCCAAGGTTTATTTTGGAAATACTTGGCCAGACAGGCTGGCCCGCCAAAGTGTGTTTGTCTCAGGATTTGGGCTTGGGCCGGCCCATTGGGACCACTTCCAGTGTTGCAGCCTGCGCTGCATCCCGCTTGGGGCTGCTTTTATCCCTTGGTTTGGTTCACGCAAGGCCTGAAAGCCTGCCTGGGGCTGTTGCAGCAGCCAAGGGATCCTGCGTGGTGCAACACCGCGCGGGCACGGCTGGTCAAGAACGGCGGCCAATGCCAAGGGAGCAAGGGCCAGCGGCCCTGGCTCCCTCCCCATCCCCTCTCTTGCCATTGAGAGGGGGAGGGGGTGGCTGGTGGGTTGAACCAGCCAGCAACCAACCGCAACAAGACGGTCAGTCAGGGCAGGGGGGATTTTATCACCCCCTTGCCCAGACAATGACAATGCCGGCGGCAGAGTGAGCGACCAGCGGTGGGGGGGATCTGATCACCCTCCCACCAGCAAAGCAAGAGGGGTGCTCTCCCCCCCCCTTTACCAAGGGGGAGGAGTGATGGGCTGAGGGGATGTGACCACCCCCCAGCCTGCTATTCTTGACAACGCCCTGGGGGTATTGTGTTGATTGAGTGGATGAAGTAAAAGGATTTATAACATTGGAGGAACTGGAAACATTCTGAACAATGACAACAGCATGAGTTGAGATGAGAGAAAAGAACAAGTGAGAAAATGAAAGAAAAATTCGAGGATTGAATGAATAGAACAGAAATCATACCAGACAGTAGAAAGGTTGAACTTGAGGTGCCTGGAGAATGGAGTGTGAGAATTGTATCCGATTGAGTTGAGAATTGAAGTATGAGGTTGAGTCAAGATTTGATTGAGTGAGTTATTGAGTGAGTATAGCAATTAGGTGACGTTGAGGAACAGAGAGCGTTGAGTTAAGAGAAGAGAACATGAAGAAAAAAAAAGGTAGAGAAGTAGAAAATGAAAAAGAACAAAAAAGAAAAGAAAGAATCGAAACTAAGAAAAATATCAATGGAGTGAGATTCCATCGTGAGAGCTGGTAAAGACCGTTAGTCATTGAGTCAAGTAAGCTTGAATTCCCCGGCCGTGGTCCGGGGATGTGCGGGTTACTGCGCGACCTGACAGAGCCGCTTACTGCGCAATCTGACAGAGCCGCTCAGAGGAATTTGATTATCTGACATATTGACCCCCAGGGCCCCTGGTGAGGGGATTTGATTGCCCCCACAAGGGATTTAGGAGAAAGAGGGGGGGGAGGCATTTCTGCCAGTTACACCCCCCCAAAGTGAGATTGAGACTGGACCCAGGTGAGTCCTGGGTCCCACCTGGCTCATATGTGGGGCCAGGGGCTGGCTGCATGAGGCAACCAGCCTATAAGTAAGGAAATAAGAGTAACTTGGCTGGTTGTAACAGACAACTAGCCAGGGGACTGAACAGAAAAGGGGCTGGTTCAGCCCTGTAATGGTGGAAACACCAGAATGGACCAGAATAGGCTGGTTGTAAGGGGTCAAGGACTGACGCCATGTGGGCTGATGTACTCCAAAAGAAGTAAAAAGTTCTGTAGAGCCTATAGAGCTCTTTTGGGGCGGAAAATTTGCCTTTTGGCTTGTTGTATCATGGGCTCACAAGAGGCCAATCTTTTGTACTTAAGGAGCTCTTCTCCCTGCTGTTTTCCATCTTTTCATTCATCATCCAATCAAATCTATCAACAATATCATCCAACATGTTGCCCCATTTTGAGAGCCCATCAAGAAATTATTGACACAAGGTGTCCAGCATTTCTTTTGATTTAAATACTGCTCATTTTCCTAAGCTAATTGCTGGCAATAATCATAACATATCTCTGATGGATGTGCGCGCAGCTGGTTTTCTTTGTACTCTCTCTGTTCTGTAGGTGGGTACGGGGAGCTGTGTGGCAGTTTGTCTGGGGCGTTCCAGGTACCTTGAGTGCATACTTCTCACTCCCACAGATTTTTCTCTCTTGTGGGTTGCTCTCAACAGCGCGGATCTTGCGCTAGGATGTTCTTACTCTCACCAGATACTCTCAGTGGAGCAGATCCTTCTCACTCTCACCGGTTGCTCTCCAAGCGCTGATCTTGCATGTGGCTCTTATTTTTCTCATGGTTCTCACGAAGCCTGAAGGCTACTCAAGATGGCGCGGCAAAAGTCCATATATTTGCAAATGGGCGCGGGGATGAAGACAAGATGGAGTGAAAGGAAGAAGCAAGAAAGGGGGGCAATCTGCCTATGCTGGACGAGTCATCATCACATCCTCCGTGTCCACGCAAGCGGCCTTGGCTAGGGATTGGAAAGCCTCCAGGACCTTGCCATGCGCATTGGCGGTGTGAGTGTAAGGAACTGATAGGAATTGCCAGAGGGGTTTGTCTGCATTGTTTACCATTGCATTGAACCTTGCCAAGGGGAGAGCTGGAACCAGGGGGATCTCTGGGATCTTGGGAGTCGCAGCCAGAGGGGTTGCAGCAACCGCAGGTTTGGTGATGACTCAATCACCATGGGAGATGGCGCGCGCGCGGCCTCCGGTGATGACCTCGGAGCAGGTGATGGTGATGGCGGCCGTGGAGATGACGCCGGACAAGGAGTCAGTCTTGGAGGAGTGGGAGGACCCAGTGGTGGTGGAGGAGGAGCTGGCCTTGGTGGGGGTGGAGGAGGTGCAGCTGGAAATTTTGGAATCCTTGGGTCCATTTCTGGTACATTTATCCGCACCCGCGCTGCCCACTCATGCGCAGCATTCTGGAAAGCTGCAAAGTTTGGGAAAACTGAAGCCTTGAAGGACCAGACTGGCGGAACGGAAAGCCCAAGTTGTGGCTCTCACACAAAGGAGGATTTTGCGGGGTGCATTGCAGACAATTGTGAGGCAAGCCAGGCGGGGTCCACTCACTTGTTGAGATCTCCTTGTTGCTTGAGATCACAAAGGAGTTGCAATGGGTCCTCTTGTGTGGGCAACCTTGGGGGTGGTCGCGTGCCATGCCCTCCAATAGGGAGCAGCGGCGGTTTCTGGCTTGGCACGGGAAACAGGCCCACTGTCCCGGAAGGATGCTGCACAAAAGGCTGTTCCAGCTGCAGTAGGTGCAGGACATGATTGGTGAAGGGTGTTGGATGAGTTTTTTTTCTTTATTTCTATGGTCTGATGAAGGGGTGCGGTTGGAAGTGGTATAGCAGGAGGTATAGTGGGGGCAGGTGAGATAGTGGTGGATCTCTGGGGACAGAACTCAAGTTGGGGGGGATTTGGTGGTCTTTTATAGACACAAGTGGGAATAGGCTGCACGCTGCACGCTCAGCAGTAGCAGGGGGCTCAGCAAGGGAAGCACACTCAGAAATGGGTGCGGCTTTGCCGCAGCAAGTTGTGCTGTGGGCTCAGCAGCAGTCAAATTGGGCTCAGCATCTGGAGGCGCGGGACGGATAGGATTGGATTGGACGGATTGCGCACCAATTGCGCGTTGCAAGATGCGGATCAGGATTGCGCAGATATATCTTGGATATCTGGAATGGTGCTTTGGGCAGATGCAGACATGTGCAGGGCAAGGCGGCTTCATGAGAAGGACAAACTGGGCGGACGTCATGGCAGGCGGGTAATACGGATGGATATGGGATATGTGACATGGGATATGGGTTGTGGATTATGGGATGGGAAGGATAGGGTTGAGGCTAGGGTTCTGTGCTTAGGGGTTTTATTTCATTATTCTTGCTTGTTTCTGGTTTTACTTAGGTTAGGGTTGAGGGGTAGGCTACTTAAGCCGCACCCTCAACCAGGATATCATGGAGCATTGGATGACAGAGAATCATTGCTTGTCATAGGTTTTGGAAGGATCTTTACTTTCAATTCTTTATCTCTCAGTTGAAGGGTAAAAAGTTGCACTCAGGGTTTACAGACACAAGGGATCAATAAATTCCAAACTTGGAACTATTAAAGGAGAAGTCCTCTTCTGAATTCCACACTGCGCAGTGCTTTTGACCAAGGCCGTTGCGCTTGGCCATGGTCAGTGGTTGGAGCCACGGGAGCTGGGGCTGAAAGCCCAGGCTCCCTTGCTTGCCATTGCAAGGGCAAGGGGGGATGACTGGCTGTTTTAAACCAGCCAGCAACTGGTCAGGGTTTGGGGGACCTCATCACCCTACCACCTGTTGGTGGTGGAAGGAACAAAGTGGTGGAGGGGATCTGAACACCCTCCCACCAGAAAGTGGGGTGCTATTTTTACCCTGAAACCCACTGGGTCTCTTGGAGTGCTTCAAATAGAACGTCCATAACACTTTTCCCATTCAGTTTTTCTTCCCTTACCTTCTGCTTAGTTTTATAGATCATTCTATTTTAAACATGTTCTCCAACATCAATATTGCTCACGTATCTTTCAAGTTGAATTCTATTGAGCCCATCTTTCATGCCTTCCCTAAGTTTATCTAAGTCTAAACCAGAGATTCTCCTCAGTTGAGGAGGAACTGAGGGGTTTCAAGATGGTTTGTGATTGTTTTGGCTATTTCTAATGGATGGGTGCCACATGGGATCCACTACTGTCCAAATTGCACGGTATGGTGGTTATTTATAGACACAGAGGCAAGTAGGCTCAGAATTTGAAATTTGAAAAAAAGGGGCTCAGCAGTGGGTGGAAGTCCACAGCACAATAGGCTTGAAAAAGCATTTCAGCAGACTGTCTGATTGGGAGCAGAAAATTCAAGGCTCAGAATTTGGTGTGGCCTGTGTTTCCGCAGCACAATAGCAAGGATGGGCCAGAGCTTTGCCTTTTGCAGATAACGGACGTGGTCAAACATAACTTTCCCTCTGAAATTAGGGATTTATGGGTGCAGAAGCAAGTGATTAAAGCTACGTAGAATCCTGAATATGGGGTATGCTCTGAGGTTTCAGGATTGTGGGACAATCAACACCAAAGTTGAGTGGGTGGAATGCAGATTTCTGGGGATCTGTTAGGTGGCATGTGGGATTGGGAGAGATCTGCTAAGGAAGATGGACAGGGATCTTTTGTTAGTAATTCATTGGTGCAACTCAACTGATAGGGAGATTGGGGAAAATGATCACCAAATTTATTTTAAACAAAAAGATCAGCTGGTGGATCAGACTAATATCAAAAGGGATCATTGCAGAATTCACAGAGGTGGTTAGATGGAAATGTTGTTCTTTTGTTTTTTTTCTCTCTTTTCAGAGTAGTGGTTTGAGTTAAATATGAAAGGGGAACATTCCCTGAACTGGAAATGGGGGATCTCATCTTTTCTTATTGTACCAGGCATGAATAAAATTATGAATATTGGGGTATAAAAAAATCAAATTACCGGATTAGGGCATATATTATCTTTCTGCTTTAAAGAGTATCAGCTTGCTTAAGTAAATCAGAGACATCATAGGAAAAATTGAAGGATGGAGCTCCTTGGGGATTCCGTTCTGCTTATTATTATTACTCCATTGGTTGTTAGCTTAAGGAGTGTCCGGCCTAGTGCAGAGCAGTTTTGCAGATAGCAGAGAGGGGAGTTGGGCCTTATTCTCAACCGCTGGGGCTATGAAAACTTTCCTTGTGGAGTAGATTTTATTCAATTTGCCAAGGTACAGGATTGTGACTCAACGGCTGGTGGAATTTCTGGAACTGAGAGTGAGATTTTTGCAGGGAATTTTATGGAAACACACAATCTCTTTCCAAAAATTGGGATCTGGCCAGGAAATTCCCTTCTCTGTTCAAACCTGGTACCATCTGCGGAGCTTTATTTTTTTTTATTATTTATTTACCCTCAAAATGTAAATGATTATCCAAGATTAAAATGCTGGGATGGGTTAATCCCTCCCAACTCATTGACAGGCAGCAGCTGGCGGTGCACTACGCTATCAAGGTGCTCTGCTTCAAACCACAAGTCCAGCGGGGCCGCCACCAAGGGCAACCACAGGCGGGCAATCAAGGTATGCAGCACCGGAGTTACCAGAGGAGCAGCATGGAAGTGGGGCAAACATTAGGCCAAGGGATTAACCCGCTGTCAGGTTCTGCCAGGAGGATGTCCACTGGTTCCTGGAATGGTTTGAAAACACAGCCAACAGCAAGTGCACAAACAAAATGGACCGGGTTTGGCAGATATTCAACTTTCTTCCTGACAAAGAAGAACTTTGGGATGTGGAGGATATGGAGGCTTATAGGGGGCAAGAGGGGGAAAAATTGCAGAGGGAAATAGTGGAGAAATGGGGGGAACGGTAGCAGAGGTTCCAAGAGGTGGATCTTGGGCTTCTTGCATTGGAAAAGGCAAATGACGGAGGTGTTTCCTCAAGGATATTGTTTGGTGTGTACTGTTCCTCATTTTATTGCATTCTGAAGTACCTATTCCACAAAAAGATTCTGGAAGAGCATATGGTTTCAGTCAACAGGAACTTCTTGCAGGGGCTTATACCAGAGTTGTACGGAAGTGTCCATAGGAAGCTCTATGATTCAGGATTAATTCAGAGGGTGTGGGAAAGTGGAGTACCACTACTCCCAGACATGAAGGAGATCTGAGCAGCATTTGAGGGCAAATTGGAACTATCAGAAATCATGGAGTAGGAACCAAAGGGTCTGGCAAAGGAGGAGGTAAATTTGAAGAAGGTGAAAGGGCTGGTAATGCAAAAAGAAACTGCAGAAATCGCAGAGATGTTTAAAAATGCCTCTTTTATGGCAGGAAGCTATTTCAAAACAAGCACTGTCAGCCCTGGAGCCACCAAAGGTGTCAAAAATGCATGCACCAACTCAGGCACTACCAAGACCACTATCAAGATACAAAGGCAAGCCTTGCGTTTTCCAATGTTATTATTTTTGGGAGGATGTCCATCTCAAAAGATTGTGTAAGTACCTGAGTGCAGAAGTTCAAAATAAGATTGTTACCCTTGATGGAAGGGAGTATTTCTACCCTTCCCAAGAAGATATTCTAGATTTAATGGATAAAAAGTCACAAACAGATTTGGCTTGAGCAGCAGAAGAGGAGAAAAAGGAGGCAAAAACCTTGGCAGGGTACGCATTTCCCTTAACTTGGAAACCCCCAGAAGTTTTGGCAGAGGTAAGGGTGGTCGGCTCCAATGAGAGGAGGATGGAAATTGATGGTCCTACTCCTGCAAAACCTACGGAGATGGAGGAAGTAGTTAAAGCAGGAGGATCCCGCAGGAGGGCTGGAGAAGTAGCAAGGAGGATTTGTGGAACGGATCACCCAGTTTTCCTAACCTTAAAGGAGTTGGCAAAAATCTCACCAGTAATGGCGGAGGAGATGGTTGCGGTATTTAAGTTGTATGCAGGAAATAAAGAGGACAAAAAAACCCAAGGATGAGGCAAAGGTGGGTTCTCATAATGGGGGGAGGACATTCTGGGAGCAAGTGGCGCAATGATGTGCCCTTTGTGGTACATAGAAATGTGGATCAGAGGCAAAACATTTTGGGGCATGGTCAACAGCCGCTCAATGTTGAATTTCCTACAAATGAAGTTGGAAATGGATGCAGGGTTGGTCCAGAACAAGGCAAAAATTGGGTTGAAAACTCTGGGAGGTTTTGAATTTGTGGTTGAAGGGGTAGTGGAGAAAGAGATGATTGAAGTGGCTAAGGTATTGGCTCTGCTTTTGTATTTGCTAGTAAGCGGGTCAGAGATCATACTTGGTAGGCCATTCATTTCTGCCTTCCAAGCATCTCTTGGATTCTGTCTGGATACTAGGGATGAACTTCTGAATGTTGCAGAAACCTTGGGGAAACGGTAAAAAACAACAATTTTTTGGCCAAACAACTGTAGATGGGAACATTGAATTGGGTGCCGCTTGCAAATGGTGGTCAGGAAAATCCACTGGGGGAGTATTTTTAGATGTTGGCCATTTTACCTGTGAGGAGAAGGCTCCGTCTTCACACAGACAGTTGAAAGATGAGGAGCAAGGAGGAACCCCCATGGCACAGTGCAGTGTGCTTTTGGCAGAGTGGATAAGAGCAGGAATTGGTGTGACAATAATGGGGGGGATAGGATCAAAAGTGATTCCTTCCTTGTATGCATCTCCAATGGGTGTTAGCACAAGCAGCTACCCTTGTTCCACAATTTTGAGCAACTTGGATTTTCCTACTGGCCTACAATTACAAGTGAAGGAGACGTCTGAGGGATCAAATTTGATCAAAGTGCAGTCTTGTGGTTGCAAGTACAAACTGGTTGCCCAGAAATTTCAGCAGCAGAACAAGCCAATGCTTCAGGATCTCAAAAAACCATTGAGGCTGATCCGTTGGTTTCAGGACCCATATAAGTTGCCTCTGACACCCAAAATTTGGGAGGAAGATTTGACAGGCGTAATAGAGGAGTAGATGGCTGAGCTCAACTTTGGGCTGGAGGGGTGGTTGCAAGAGGAGGAGGTAGAACTGCTGAAAGGGGTGATTGTCATGCAGAGGAAGGCACTATCATATTGTCTGGCGGAGAAGGGTTTTCTCAAACGCGAAATTACAGAACCCACCGGATGCCAAAGGGGCATCACAACCCCTGGCAGATCAAGCCAATTCCTATTTCATCGCAGTTAGGGATCAGTTTACAGATTTGGTGTGGGAAAAATTGTGGATAGGTCTGTAAAAGCCTTCATGTTATAGGTATTCTAGCCCAATTATTGCAGTTCTGAAACAGGATGGGAAGAGTCTGTGTATTTTCCAAAACCTGCAAAAGTTGAACTCAGTCACCATCAGAGATTCTGGGTTGCCTCTGCAGGCGGAGGAGGTTTTAGAGAATATGACGGTGTAGAGACTCCTGTGGGATTAAATAAATAAAGTAGAAAAAGCTTTCTTGCAGTCCTTGAAGCAGAATTTAGTATTAATTCTACTCCTTCAGAGTATTAGTACTAAGACTAAGGTGGTTTTGAATTTCCTGCCCTGCTAGTACTATAAGTCTGCACAATAATTTATTTAAATTAATGGCTGGTTTCTTTTAGACTTGAAACAGGTCTCAGATCAGACCTAGATTAGTTATAAATTATGATTGGTAGGGTTTGTTGAAGAATGGACCAGATGTATTGGATTTAAGGTTATTTATTTATCAGATATATTTTATCTTACCAATATCCCAATATTAAAGGGTTCAACAATTTATAAAATGGATGGTTCTGGAGAGGACCCAAGGATGGGTTTACCCACAGGGGGCTGGGTAGAGGAAAGGTTTTTAGTTTCTTTTTGTTGAGCTCTCTTTCTTTGTAAGGGTTATTGATTGATTAATGGGAGGTTTTTCTTTAAACTGGTGCTGAATATTTAGGTCACAGAAGAACCCTTATTCAAGCAACTATTGGGTGGTTTAATTGGCTAAAGATTGGTAATAAATTGGTTTCTGATTTCTTGTTTCCTTTATGACTGGTTCACTGATAATATGTATCTGGGTAGGTACCACAGATGACTACTGATGGGTAGGGTGATTGGCCTTGGGTGTCATGAGCCATATGGAATGATGATACAACTTGGATAGGGAAGAGAAGCCCTCCTTAAATAGAAAATTCCTGCCTCCAGCAGTGCTCAAGGCTTCCCCTGAGGGTTCTCCCTGTTCTGGTAAGGAACAGTGTGATACAATTGCATGAGAAATTTTTTCTGGTTGGAAAAAGCTTGTACAGTTACATGAGGCATTTCTTCTGGTTGGAAAAAGACAGGAAAGGGGTTTCATCAATGCAAAACCCTGAATAAACTGCTTCGAAGTGCAGAAAAAAAATATTACTGTGCATTACTGGTGGTTGTTTTGCTGATACTTGATTCTACCTACATGTATTGCTGTGCAGAAATTGTGGTTTGTTTGGTGCTACTTGCTTCTACCTTCATGTGTTTCTGTGAATTACTGGTGTTTTTTTAATGCTGCATGGTCTTTACTGCCTGTATATATTGCTGGTTAGCCCTGTGGTACTTGTACTGGTGGGTTGTTTGGTATCACATGCTTCAGAATACATTAATTGCTGTGTGGTGCTGAGGTTGTTTTTTACTGCATGTTTCTGGCTGCATGCATACATTGCTGTGTAGTCCTTTGGTACTTGTAATGGTGGGGTGCTTGGTATCACATGCTTCTGACCACATAAATTTCTGTGTGGTGCTGAGTTTTTTTGGTACTGGTTGAAAAACTCTGGCACGGCTTCCAGGGGGTTGTGCACCCCTAAACACAGCCAATTTGAGCTGTGTGAGGGGGTACACGGCTCATTTGAGCCTTGTCCAGGGGTTATACGGCTCCTACACAACCCCCCGGGTGTTTCAAATGTTTGAAACGGCCCTTTGTAGTTGTCTTTGGGCCCCAACGGCTCATTTTAGCCGTGTAGGGCCCTGCACAACTACCACACGGTTGGAGCCATGAATTTAACATCACCCTTTTTAGTCATCCCTTGTAAATAGTCTAAAGGGATTTTTTTTATAACAGGAGGGGCTCTACCCTTCCTTTTGCCCATATGAAAACATCTATCTATCATCCATCCATTGTTTTTGGAATTGATAAATCCATGGGGTCCATCCCCCTTTATCTGAGCATCTCATCATCCTTATCCTGGGTTATCTTTTGATTTACCCTTGATACTTTGAGTCTCCATACTAAATCCTTTGATCTGTCCTCTGTGACCTGATCCTTATTACAAACCAATAGTCTCTCTCTTTGAAGAAGAATCCATTGGGTTCAATTCTTGAGTGTGTTAAGCTACTCCATTGATCCCTTTCTCTGACCGCTTTGGTCCTGATCATTCATTTGATTGTCTTCCTGGAACCAGTCAAATTTGGCTGAGAGGTTTCTTTATGTTTGAAACCTGGAGTTTTAAACCACCCTTTATTCCCTCACAGTTGAATTCCACCATGCTATTGTTAAGTCCCTTGAGAAGTGTTGGGTCATTGTTGTTTGAATTTTTTACTGCTTTGCTTCTAGAGCTTCATAGAACAAATTGCTTTGTTTTTTACAGCCACCCACAGTTATCTGGTACCCTTCAAGCGCTTGATTGCCAAAATTTGGGCAGCTTAGCTTCATTGAGAACCTGGAGGTTGGTTGCAATTGAGTTTATCTTTCCTAATCTTTTGCTGAAAACCAGAGTTATTAGCTTGTGGGCTTTGTTACTTTAAACTGCCTTCTTACATTGAACTCTGATCAAACTTTAAAATTATATATTCAAGACTTTTCCCGCATCATCTTTCCTCAGATAGTGTTGTCTTCCATTTCTAACAAATACTTCCAAACTCATCCCTTCATTGATTCATCTTTCATAATGTTCTGAACCTTGATTCTGGTTACATTTAAATATTTTTGTAACTCTTAGCAGGACAGCCTAAAAATCACCTTTCTCATCCACAGAACTTCCTCTTGCTCAGAACTGTTTGGAGTCTTACAACTGTGGAGCAGAGTTTTGGGGAAATCTTTGGAAGCTGGTCTAATCTTGTGGTGCAAAGTTTGGGCGGGTTACAGAGTATTATTTGGAGGGAGCTGGGGTGGTGGAGAGGGAGCATCAGCCAATCAAGGATGCAATGGTCAAGATCTGCAGAAAAAGCAGTCAGAAGTGGCAGGAAATATTGCCAATCTTGTTGTTTGCGGATTGGATATTGGTCAGGAGGGGTACAGGGTACTCACCTTACAAGCTGTTGTACGGCTTGCAGCCGGTGCTTGTGGTAGATATAGAAAACCTCAGCTATCTTGCCATTGATTGGCAGAAGTTGAAAACCATGCAGGATTTGTTTGTGGCGCAGGAAGAGCAAATTTTGCAGAGGAAGGAGATGGTGGAAAATCTGCCAAAGAGGCTGCAGGAAAGTTGCGCAAAATTTTTCTGGTACTTGGAAAATTGCTGTGCAAATTGCTTGTGGGATACTTTGTGGAAGGGCACTCTTGTTCTGCTTTACAATCAAAGTTTGGAGATGCAGTGGGGTAAGCTGTTTGCAGGTTTTCTAGAATGGCCCTTATTTGATTGTGAGTCAGTTTCCTGGAAGATTTTATCAACTGGAGAAGTTGTACAGTACTCTGCTTAAGCAGAAGGAAGTGGCGGCTAATGTGAAGAAGTTCCATGTGTGTGGCACCACAGATTTTGACAAAACTGCTAGTTTGGCGGAAAAAGACCAGGAGATATCCAACACGGAGGAGCTGGCTGAGGAGGAGTCCTTGGAGGAATGAAAGGTTGGGGTCAAAGTTCACATTGTGGGGGGATAATGGGACGGGGAAGCTTAGGACACCAGAGAAGCAAGGAAGGTCTAGTTTCTAGAGGCCTATACCTGGGGTGGTCCAGGTCCCTTAGGTGTTGTGTTATTTGTGGAGTTCTGGAGTCTCTCTTCCTTAGCTTAGTTTGCGGAGTCTTTTTAGCATGATTATTTTTTCTTTTAGTCTTACAGATTATTTTTGTTCCAGAGTTATGTCTCAGGATTGGTATCTCAGTTTTTATCTCTCTCTCAGATTTGGAGGGGTTCTCACTAAAGGTTGCAGAGTATTTTTCCCTTTGTGAATTTGTCTATTTTTTGTAGGGTGGTGCGGGGAATCAAGCGTCTTCCTTTCTGTGGTGAGCCAGGCATCATATTCATTTCAAGAACTATATAAAAGATACGGGGAGAATGGCAAAAAATTTAAAATTTTTTAGGTGGAGTCTTTTTATTGTAGTTTTTCTATTTATATTTATATTATAGATTTTATATAGACTATTTTGGGGATGTCTAAGAAAGGAAGATGGCGGAGAGGAGCTCACCACCATCAAAATGATTCTCACAGAGTAGCTTGTGGTGCTCCGCAGCTGAGATTCCAACCAATTGTTGGAGGATGGCCAGTCTTTGCTTGTCTGATTTGCTGAGGTACTGGTTGAGTTTGGCTTCCTCAATTCCAGGCAGAATTGGGTTGACTGAAATGGGCCAGAATTGGAGAATTGGGGAGAAGGTTGAGGCAAGGGAGTCCAGATTGGGGAAAGACAAAGCAGAGATATCTGGACTGGTGATGGGGGCAACTGTTGAGATCTTAATGGACTCACACATCATCTCAATTGCTCCCGCACTGTGAGGAGACCCCCGGGGGGCTCCGGGGATGTTTTCTATTTCTTTTCTTTTCTATCTATCTCTTCCGCTGTGTCTCTTTGGTCTGTTTCTTGGTTTTCTTTTTTTCTTTTGTCTGCTTCTGATTGTTATCTTTTCTGTTCTTCCCCAATCATCCGCTCATACGCTGTTACTTCTCCTTGTTGAATCTTCTCCTGCCTACATCTTTCTCCTCGTCGAATCTCTTCACGTCTACATCCTTCTCTTCAACAAATCTCCTCGAATCGTCTCTCATTAATCTTACCTCAACCTATATCGTGATCTCTGCCTGGTAAGACAACTCGACATCTATCACTCATCAATCTCGAGGATCTGACGACGCTTCCACAGACCTGCTTCTTATAGTCTATCCACCTATACTCAACATGTCCTTCTCATCCTGATTAACTTAAATCTCTATTCTGTCTGGTTGTGCTGTTGGTATCCTTTTCTTCTTTTTGATCATTCTTCTTAGCTATGTTTTCCTCTTTTGAATTCTGACTCTAACCCTGAAATATAGTCTGTTGGTTTAGTCCTCAAGCTCATCATCTGAATTTCCATCAGCAACAGTGACTCTGCAGTGGGCGCGGGAGCTGTTAGGAGTTTTTTGGAGTTAGTAAAAAAAAAAACTTTCATGGTATTGGGGGAAAACCAGAGCTAATCACAATTGCTGAGTGGGGGGAATCAGCCTCTGCAGGCGGAGTTGTAGTTGGAGGAGAAAAACTTGGAGTGGTAGGCACCAGAGGTGTAGGGATGTAAGCCAGAAGAGGGGGACACTAGGCGCAGTCAGAGGATCTATTGGAGGGGTGGCAACAACAATAAAGATGGGAGCTGTGTTGCGTCTATGCGGTACTTGGCTGGGTCCAATGTTCAACTTGTGGTGACCTCCCCGGGCTTGCGTGGCATCTTCCCAGGTGGTGGAGGTGGCATAATCTGCGCTTCTATGTGGAGGAGAAAGGCAGTCCATAGCTTCCAAAACAGGTGACAGGGAATCAGAGCAATCAGGCTCCAGATTTCAGGTTTCTGTCTCAATTTGTTTTTCATCATCCACTACAAAGTTGGCAATTGGGCCACAACGGCAATGCTTGGGGGGGGGACGAGAGGTTGAACATGGACAAGGCAGAGGACAATTCTGAAATTATATGGGAGTTGGGGAAAAAAAACAACACCTGCAGTGGCCTAGGCGGCAGGCATTGCAGGCCAGATGACCAGCAGTGCAGGTGCAAGCCGGCTGCAGTTTTGTACAGTACTCGCACAATTCCATGATAAAGAGTTTTGGGTGGGTATTGGTTGTGGGGATTTGGTTATTTGGGAAGGATGGAAAATGACTTTGTGCAGTGTGGGAATCCTGGAAAAATAATTTAAGTTTTGAGGGGATTTAGTGGTTATTTATAGACACAGAGGCAATTAAGCTCAGCATTTGACATTTGACCAAAAGGGGCTCATGAGCAGTGAGTGGAAGTCTGCAAAACAATAGGCTTGGAAAAGCGCGTCAGAGGACTTTCTAATCCAGAGCAGAAAAGTCAAGGCTCAGCATTTGGTGCGGCGCATTTTTCTGCAGCACAATAGCAAGGATGGGCATGAGCTTTGCCTTTTGCGGACAATGGACATGGTGAAACATTACTTCCCCTTGGAAATGAGGGATTTATGGGCGCGGAAGCAAGTGATTGAAGAAATGTAGAAGAAGACCAAGGCCTGACTATGTGGTATGAACTGAGGTCGCAGGATTGTGGGACAATCAACCCTAAAGTTGAGGAGGTGGCATGTTGATCACTGGGAATCCCTCAGGTTGCATGGGGGATTGGAAGAGATCCGCTGAGGAAGATGGAAAGGGATCTGTTGTTAGTAATGCATTGGCCCAACTCAACTGATAGGGAGATTGGGGAGAATGATAACCACAGATCAGCTAGGGGATCGGACTAATTGCAAGAAGGATCATTGCGGAATGCATGGAGGTGGTTAGATGGAAAAGTTGTTCTTTTTTTGTTTTCTCTCTTTTTGGAGTAGTGGTTTGAGTTTTATATAAAAGGGGAACATTTCCTGAACCGGAAATGGGGGGATCTCATCTTGTCTTATTGTATCAGGCATGAATAAAAGTATTAATATTGGCGTATAAAACAATCAAATTACCAGATTAAGGCGTATAGTATTTTTCTTCTTTCAAGAGTATTAGCTTGCTTAAGTAACTTGGAGACTTTAATAGGAAAATTTCAAGTGAAGGGCTTGTTGGGGAGTCCATTTTGTTTATTACTATTACTTCATTGCGTGTAAGCTTAAGGAGTTTCTGGATTAGTGTGGAGTAGTTTTTCAGAAAGCAGAGAGGAGAGTTAGGTGTGATTCTCAACTTCTGTGGGACGTGGAAACTTTCCTTGCAGAGCAGGTTTATTCAATTTGCGGAGGTACAGGATTGTGACTGAAGGGCTAGTGGTATTTCAGGAACTTGGAGTTGGATTGTTGCGGGTAATTTCACAGAACACAAAATCTTTTTCCACAAAGTATCATGAATTTACACCCAACCTTACTTGTGTGAGTTTCCCTTTGCAATTTGGTGAGTTATGGGTTCTAATATTCTCAAAATTGGTCACATGCTAGATCAACATATTTTTTTTTGACTTTAATGTTGTCAATGCATAGCCATGCATGGCTGCACATTTTTTATAATAGGCCTTGGCTTCTATCCTACTAGGAAAGGCTCTCACAACAGGAGGGTCAATTTTTTCTGGAATATCATATTTACATGGTTACACCACCATCAGTTTCCTTCAAATTAAATCAGAAAAATGCTACATGAAATGTGACTGGTCCACCACCTTTAGTCAATTGTGGTTGGGAAAAATATTTTTTCTCAATTGTAACCATTGATGAGGATGCAATTGGTACTTCAAATTTTTGATTTCCACCATCCCTACCTGTTGAAATGACTGATTCAAAATTTGAAATCAGACTGTTCAAATCCCTGGTGCTGCTACTCCATTTTAGAATGACCCCCTTTCCTGCTTCCGCACCTCAGTTTCACAGAATTCTTACAGCCATCAGCTCTCCCGCTTAATCCCACTCCTCTCATCTTGCTCATCTTCTCTCATATTGCTCATTCTCTTGACTCATCTCACGCTGCCCACAATTCAATTCTCTTGAGCCTTGAAAACTGCTTCATCCAACCGCTTCATCATGAATCCTCCGCTTGCCGTCAAATCTTGTCAAACCACTCCAAATCAATCCTATTCTCTGTCCAGTAGTGAGACAAATTCCAATCTTCTTCTCCTCTTAACCTAACCCATGATTATCTGTGATCTCAATCTCCATATTTTCAATCATCCTATCCAGTATACATATACATCTCAATCACAATCTCCCGTCATCATTCTTCTTCCGTTTTCTCCATTTGCTATTATCCTCTTTTATTTCCGCTTCTTATTTTGAGGTTGATCCTGTTCATTAAAATCCCAAGTAAGATTATTCTCACTCTTCCTTTCTCAATGTTTTATTTGTTTTGTTTCTCATTTCTTTCTTCAGTCCGCTGGTCTTGCTTTGAAATATAGTCATCAAGTTCTTCACTACCCAAAAGTGTAGCTTGTTTCACAGCTTTGTTAACAGTAATTTAAATGAAGTCCTTCAACGCAGCCATATTTAAACCAGGTGGGCTTTAGCTTGCCACTGTTTTCAAATTCCAAAAAGCCAAGTAAATTTCAGTAATTATCCCAATTTTCTATTCAAAAACTCAAAATGGTACTCACTTTTGGGTTGAGAAAGAACAAATTATCCAACAGGCAAGGTTGTGTATGGTTTTAAAAGTCTTTTATTTTCCCATAGGCAGATTATAGTTTCAAACATTTATGCAGTTTATAAATTTCCCAATTTTTTTCTGCAATAATAGTCCCACAATGTATGCTAAATCCCCAAATTTGGGTTGGAAGGAGTCAGATGTGGTTCACAATTCCGCTTGCAACATTTGGGGCCCTGAGGGGGAAAACAGGCTGTTTGCAACATATTCAGGTTTGGAAAAGCGTTTTTGCAACCTATTCAGGTTGTGAACAGAATTTTTGCAACCTATTCAGGTTTTGAACACCATCTTTGAAACCTATTCAGGTTTTTCAAAGCGTGTTTGAGACCCCCTGGGGGACCCTGTGGTGGCAAGGACTTGACTTGAGTTCACACCAGGTTGCAAACAGCTTTTCACGCCCATTGGAAACCTGGGGGTTTCAAATTTAACATGCCCCAAATAAATCATAAAATAATTTTTCATGGGCATTGGGTGTTTCACGCCCCCAAACCTGGAAATAACGCAGTTTGGACATCCCCGTAACATCCCCCAATGTCCCCAACGCACACATTAAACCTGGAAAAAACACAGCTTGGGGGGGTTTTCAGAAAATAAATACTAGGGGATAGCAGGGCATCTCAAACCCCTGTAGAATAAATTTGAAAAATTTTGCCATTTTTAAGGCCCTAAAAATTTCCCTCAAAAAACTGAAAAAAAAACAAATGCTCCATCTCTCAAATCTTTTCACATTTTTAATCTTTTTTATTTGATAATTTGAGAGATCTGAAGAGAATATTTTTTTCAAATATGGCAGGCCATTTAATTATAATTTTTCAAGAATTTTAGTACTTCAACTTCCCCTCAGAAAATGGTATTTACATAAAAATGTGACATATTTTCAATTCTTCTTTTTTATTATTTTTCCACAAGATTTTACATATTTTCAGTTTGCATTATTTTATTGAGAATTGCAAAGGGCCCAAAAAAATTATCCAGGGATTTTTTCAGCTTATTTTTTCCCAAAGAATTCATAATTTAAAACACAAAAGTGGTTTTTTTTTCTCTAAATCAATGAGTAAAAAAACAAAATATGAAAAATTGATAAAAAAAAAAACAGACAAATGATTCAATCAAAATCAATTTGTACTACTTTATTATTTTTACTACCAGGAAACAAAATCTTCAAACCAAGTTCCAAGTTATTATGAATCAAATATTCCCATTTGTGTGATTCCTTGCTAGCAAAAGCCTTACAAAGGGGTTTGAGAATGAGCAGTTGGAGTTGAATTGAAGGGAAAATAAGTTGATAGAATCAAATTATATAAAATACCACTGTCCTATTGTATGTATCTGCAAGCAGGAAATTATGGAAAGGGATTCTGATCCAGTTATTATGAGGGGCAGGTCCAGAAGTTTGGTTGAGATGTTTTCTTTCTTTGAAAAAGTTTTCATCCCAGACTTGATCCATGAAGTTTTCATCCTTGAAGATAAAGTTTGATTCCATTTCCTTGATCATTTCCTGATGTATTGAGCTCCAATATTCATATTTAGGTCCAAAATTAACTGCAACTGATCTAAACCCACAGTTCCCATCACCCATCACATCTTCAGCATGTGAAATTTGTGGTATGGCTGTCTTTGGGAAAATGAAATTTTTGTATTCATACTAAGGAAAAAAATATGAGTATTATTTAAGATGAAATGAAAAAAAATCATACTGAATTTATCAATAGCCACAACTTTGGAATTGTCAGAAGATCAAAAAGAAAATGTTTTGACCTTCATCCCAAAGAACAAGGGGTTAATAAATGAACCATAAAGCAAGATTAATTCAGGAATTTATTCAAATTTTCCATTTCAGAGGCTGTAGCTGTGGGAGTAAAGATTGGATTCTCTGGAGGCCTATAAGAATCTTTATCTTAATTTTTTTTTTCTTCTCTTGATCCTATTTGAATTCCCAGGAATCAAATCCTGTTAAACAACCCTCTTAGTAACAATGGTCCCTGACCTCTCAGTGACAAATTAAAATATGAAAATAAATGGAAACTAGAAAAACAATCCTGATCCCCACCAACCAAAAAGAAAATTACTAACTGTCTTTATTATATCCAATTCTTCAAGATCTTTGAGTTCTTCTCCACTCAATTCATCTTCTGCTATAAACTCATTCTGTTCAAAATACAATTCTAGCCTAATTACAAAAAAAACACCTCTTCATCTGATTCCTGTTCCTTTTTTCCCTTGGCCTTTTCATGGAATTCCTTTTCTTTCCTTTTCCTCAGAGTCTTAACTTAGAGAAAACCAATTTCCAACCATATTCTGTTAGAATAAATTCAACAGAAAGTGATAAAAAAACACAAAAAGAAAAAACTAACCATTGAATTAACCACTTGGTGCTTCCTTGGTCTTTCTCTTGTTGTAGTTACTTCAACCTATTCAAACCCAGATGAATCCCTCTTAGATGAATGCTGAGAAAATCTTTTGCTTTTATTGGGGGCTCCTTTGGAAATTCCAAAATTTTTTCTTTCTTTCTTTGATAGGGGTTCTTGAATGGGAGTCAGTTGATACTTACCTTTCAACAGTTTCATCATTTTTCCAAGGTAAAAATGTTGTTCTCCTGGGTGCAATTTAAGGAATTCTTCAAACATTTCATTCTGAAATTGATGTATTTTGTTTGATTTGGAAGGTGATTCATGAGATGATTTAGAAGGTTGGAATGACCACTTCTCAGTAAGCTATGAATAAATCCAAAATAAAAGAAAAAACTTCAGAAATAAATGTTAGAATTATTTATTTCTCCAGGAAAAGAAAACATACTGCAATAGGAGGCTTAGAATTCCACTGGGGATCAAAATATTCAAGCAAAAATTGTTGCTTCTTGAGATTGGCCTTCTTCACTTGGTGTACAAAAGTAATTCCCATGAAAGAATAATAATAAAAATCAGAACAGGTTGTTGATTTTTCTTCTGAAATGTGAAAGGAATGCACAATCCTGAGAGCATAGTGACTTATTTTTCCTAACAGATGTTCAAAAAAATATGGGATGCAAATCAAGTTCTTGAAGACTTGCTGAGAAGTTTTAATGGCAGTTTCATGGAGTTGAATGTAAACTGAATGATATATTTGGTGAACTACATCAGAAAAGTAACCAGAAGAAGTTGTGATAAATTTTTTGACATAAGAGTGAAGGCCTTCTATCCTAGATGTGCTGGTATTTCCAAAATGCAGGTGCTTTTTTGCAGCATATGAAACAAATTTTCTTTTTAAAGGAAGGCAGTTTTCAATAAGGTAGTCAGAAGTAGGCAAATTCCAGACTACAGCCAGTTTGGTAAAATTATCTTGATTAGAATTTTCAGATTTGGATTTGACCAGCATATTCTGGTGTTTTCTGAATATCATCCATGCTTCTTCAGGTTTAAAGTGTTTTCTACAATGTATTTGAATGTTTTTGAAGATATTCCAGAAAAAGAGTAAATTATGAGAGTTGAGAACTACAGTTTTAATGGAATGAATCAGGGCTAGCTCTTTGCCAGTCAAAATGAATTTTGGTTTTTCATGTTCTAATAAATTATGAAGTTGATGGAGAGCCCATTTATATTCTTCCTTTCTTTCTTGGGAGAGGAAAAATAAACCAACAGAGAATTTTATAGCACAATTTTTGAACCCAAAAATATTAAGAAGAGGAATGGAATTTTTTTTGGTTTTATATGTACCTTCCATCATTAATACTGATAGATAGAGTTTGATCAATTTTATAGCATCTGGGTGAGAAATGAATAAAGAACTAATAAGAACATTGTCATTATTGATTTCATATGTAAAAGAAGAGTTTCCTAATTCCATTATTAAAGCTTCTATGGGTGATTTACCTTCTGGTTTTTATTCTTTAATTTGTGATCTGTTGTCATAGATTTTAATAAGGTTTGTGTGAACAGGAGAATTGGAGGAATTCATTAAGGAATTAACAATTTTCAGGGGAGGAAACCCAGCTTTGGTTAAAGAATTGACCATATCCTCTTGATCACCCTTAATCCTTCTATGAACTGGATGGGTGGATGGATCAGGTGATGGTGGATGATGGTGATAATGGCATTGGATTTTTATTTTCTAAAGACAAGACCTCTTGTAAAAGCTTTGAGAAAATCTGAAGGGACATTTTTTTTTCTAGTTGATGAAAGTCTTTTGTTATTGAAATTTTGTTTATATTCCCCAGATTTTTCACATTTTCAAGTATATCTTTACTCCTTAGTATTGGGGAATTCCGTGGAAATGGCATATACATGGGATTTAGCCCACTCTTGAACAGCATCAACAAGTTCCCCCTTTGAATGATATTATAATTCAGGTGGAGGATCCAAAGGGGTCGAATCATGGGATGATATATATCAGTTAAAGAAGTAGAAGGAGAAGCAGCAGAGGCAGATAGAGGAGCAGAAGAAGAAGCTGAGGCAGATAGTAAAAGTTGGTTGATGTGTTGTTCAGACATTTTTTGTTTGGGATTTTGATTATGAGATGGCTTTTTTTATGAAGAATTCATTTTTTTTTGATTTTTGATTGAGTTGTTTGATTCAGGGGGGTTGATTCAGTGGGGTAGATTTTTGAATTGGGTTGGTTGAGTTTTTTTAAGTAGTTGTGTGTGATTGGTTGGTTTGTGTTGAGTTGTGATGATTGGTGATGGCGGTGATGATTGGTGTGGTGTGAAGTGGAATCTGGATTTTGACAGGTGATTTTTTGGTTGAGGGAAGGATTGGACCGCCCCAAGAGGTGAAGAGGAGGCAGGAAATCATTAAAAATAATATTGAATATCAGATTATTCATATAGAAGAGCCCAACAATGCGGACCTACCCCAAGAAGTGGTTTAAACATGCTATTTTGAGGTAAGACTTTTGAGGTTCAAAGCAAGGTCCAAAAATATGAAAAACAATATTTTTTTACTTTGAAGTGCATTTTGAAACTTTAAACTCAGTATGTCCGTAAAAAAATCAAAACAGTATCAGAATGCTTCAAAAGACACCCCAAAACAGACACTTCCCATTATTTTTGTAGATGCATCAATTTATTTGGGGTGAATAATTGATCCTAAAAATCCCCAAATCATTTTTTTGCGCCCTTCTAAATGCCCACTAAAATACTGCAAAATGAAAATTTGGAAAAGATCATGGAAAAATAACAAAAAAAAGAATTGAAAATAATGTCTCATTTTTTATGTAAATCCCATTTTCTGGCGGGAAAGTGAAGTACTAAAATTCTGAAAAAATTTTAATTGAATGGCCTGCCAAGTTTAAAAAATTTTTTCTCTTCATATTTCTCAAAATAATAAAAGAAAAAAGATTTAAAATTTGAGAAGATTTGAGATGTGGCACATTTTTTTCCCAGTTTTTTGAGGGCAATTTCAAAGGCCTCAAAAATGTCCAAAATTCTTCAGATTAATTCTACAGGGGTTTAAGATGCCCTTCTATCCCCTAGTATTTTTTTTTTTGACAGCCTCCAAAAGCCAAATTTTTTCCAGGTTTACTGCATGCATTGGGGACATCAAGGGATGTTGTGGGGACATCCACACCACATGATTTTCCAGGTTTGAGGGTGTGAAAAAACCAACACCCTTTTTCATAATTGATTTTTGCACCATTTCCTTTGCCTTTTTGATTAAATTTTTTGGTGTACATAATAGGGCGTATCAGAGTTAGCAAACCCACCATTAGAAACCTGCCATTTGTTTGACCAAACCCTCAAATTTTAATGGCGGGTTTCTGAAATGCACATACCCCCTAACTGGTGTATTTCAAAATGGCGGATTTCAAACACCAAAACCACCATTAAACCTGCCATTTATGCATCATCATACATTAACCATCCATCAAATCTAAAACACCCATCCACATTAGCAAATCCATACCAATACCATCTCCATTGCTTCAGGCACATCTCATCTCCATTGCTTCCTATCTCCATCTATTACTTTGAATGATGATTGATATTTTGAACCAGCAAGAACTATGACAGAATTGAAAAAAATATTAAATACATCAGATGACTTGAAAATAAATGAGAATCCCAGAAAACAATTAATTGAGTTAATCAAACCAACACTTGTGAAGACCTTACCCGGATTAAAAATAAAACAGGATAACGGCTGAGACAAACATGATTATGATACAAAGAAGGAATTGGGATGGAATATGATGATGCTGCACACAAAGAGTGATTCTGAGTTAACCTGAAATCCATTGTCTAATACACGGGATTGATCTTACCAGTTAACAGAAGTTCAGATTGAATGCTTGAGGTCTATGTTGAGGAGAGCAATAATTGAGTCAACTGATGATTTTGAGTTGATGAGATTGAGCCTTGAGGTTGTGCGTGAAGGATGTGTGTGTGCGTGATGACAGAAGATGGAAGGAATTATAAAATGAAAGAAAAACAATCCCAAATCCAGAAAACCAAAATGAGAAAATGAAAAAGAAAATGTGAAAAGAAAAAGTGAAGAATGAAAATCAGAATCAGATGAGTCGACGGAAGGAGATGTCGCGACCTGGATTTGAATTAGAGTGTCCTCATTGGAGTGAGACCACCCGCGGACAGAGATTACCCTCGGACATGTGACATCACCCATGGACAACTGTCAGACAGGATCTTAAACCTCCCTTAACTGGAGATCAGTCCCGCTATTGCTTAAAGATGAGATCAGAAAGTTTCTCCAATTGGGTTTGATTGGCGGCTTTTGTTAATGGGTCCGCTAGCATCTTGTCAGTGTCTATCAGATGAAACGTCAACGTTCCCTCTCAAAGTCCTTTTTGAAGCCCTTTTGTTTTGAGATCCATGTGTTGAGTCTTGGCATTTGATCCAAACTTTTTGAGTTTGTTGTCAAGTCCTTTATTGTCAATGAAGTGTTTTGATGGAGGAATATCTGACTGTAAAACTTCACTTAGTAAATGGCGAAGCCATTTGCTCTCTAGATAGGCGTCAAGTAAGGAGTTGAGTTCAGCTTCTGTAGACAAGTACGTGATGTTGCGCTGTTTGCAGATGTTCCATGAGATAAGAGCACCAAAAGAAAAACAAATGTACCCTGATTGGGATTTAAGACTGGTTGGATCTTTGCCCCACGTGGCATCGCTGAAATATTCGATGGGTCCTTTAGTTTTGTCGTACGTGAGGGTCAATTTCCAGTCCTTCGTGTGGTTGAGATATTGCCACGTCTTCTTGAGTTCCTTCCAGTGAGTTAGGCCCGGCTTGTTCTGAAATCTAGCAAGGCTGGAGACTGAATAACAGATGTCTGGACAGGTTTGACTGGAAATGTAATTGAGAAGCCCAATGGCCGATTTATAGTTAATGTTGAGCTTCTTGAATTCTTTGAAATCTTCATTGGAAGCTTTGCATAGTTGGAGGTTCGTGGTCGGCGGAGTACTAGAGGCTTTTGACTTTAACAAGCCAAGCTCTTCTAATCCATGTTTGATGTGCTTGGGTTGGCTCAATAAGATACAGTTTGGATTTCTCTCAAACTTCATTCCCAGAATAGTATCTGGTTTGTGGGCTTGAGAGTCTTTGAATCGAGCGTTGAACTTGTCATTGAAGTTGTCACCGTCTCCCACGAGAATCAAATCATCAATGTGAAAAAAAGGAAGGAATTGTTATTGTTATGTATATATAAGCAGGGGTTGCTGTCTGATTTGTTGAACCCTACCGCTTTGATCCACCCAGTGAACGTCTCATACCAATTTTTTGGTGATTGTTTAAGTCCATACAGGCTTTTCTTAAGCCGTAAGTATTGGCACTTACGTTGACATCCCTGTGGGGTTTTGATGATGACTTCATTGTTGATGGGTGCATGCAGGAAGGCGGCCTTTACGTCGTACTGTCGGATTATGAGCTTGTTCTTCAGGGCGCACAGTAGAATTGCCCTCAATGACGCCATTTTTCCAGTGGGGGCAAAGGTTTCATTGAAATCTAGCCCGTGTACTTGATTAAATCCTTTAACACAGATACGAGCTTTGTAAATAATCATTTCATCGTGAAAGTTGTCTTTGATCTTGAAGATCCAGGTAGTATCTAGCGGATTCAATGGAGTATCTCCTTCATAGTCTTCCCAAACCTCGAGGAGCTCACACGGATCCATTTACTTTTTGATTGCTCCCCCCCATTTGTGATTATCCGCACACCTTCTGGCTTGATCAAAAGTCTTTGGTTTGAAGTAATGATGAAAGCCATACCTTTGAGGAGGTTTTAATGAGGATCTTTCCTGAAGATTTCTTCTGATTGGAACGTCAGCTGTATCAGTTGATCTCCTGATTGATGTTTTGACTGGATTGATTGATTCGGTCCCTTGAGGGGGACTCAAAGATGATTGGTCCTCAGGGCAGGAGTCAGATTCTGATGTAGGTTCTGACATACCTACCTCTTCATCGGATGAGTCAATTTCAGCCGTAGGACGGCGGTAGTTCATCCTATCGGAGATTGTGGTCTTGTTGGGTTCGACCTTGTCCCTCAATTCGCTTACGTTGAAGTCTAGGTCCATGGTCAACTTAATTCCCAACTGTTCCACGGATTATATCCAATGAGTTTGCCTTCCAGTCCCTTTGGATTGAATTTCGCTCCCTTTGGTCTTCTTTGATTCAACACGATTGCTGTAATGCCAATCGGCTGAAGGAAGTTCAGAGGTAGTTTGTTGTTCTTGATGAGTTCCCATGGAGACTGATTCAGTCCATCCTTAGGTAGTTGATTGAGTCCAGTGCAGCATGCCTTCAAGACTTCCAACCAGTATTTTTGAGGAAGATTTGCTGAGCTTAATGATGATCTCACGCTCTTGATTATTGTTTGATTGGCCCTTTCAGCCCTACCGTTGTGTTTGGGGTGATAAGGTTCAGTTACCAGGTGAGTAATTAACTTCTCCTTGAGATACTTTACTAACCTAGCGTTAACAAATTCCATACCCCCATCCGAGCACACAGTTGAAGGATAATAGCTGCTGACATTTTTTTTTTTCTATCACTTCCATCATCACTGAGGCAACATCATCCGTTCGGGTCAGCGGTATCCCTGCAATGTAGCCGGAGTAGTTATTGACTATTGTTAGAATATATTTTTTGTGATGAGACAATTCTGGTGTAATTGGGCTGATGACGTCAAGATGACTTTGTTCAAACAGTTTAGTTGCAGAGGAGGAAGTTGATTTGAATGGGGACTTGGTGATTTTGCAGAGGAGACAATCTTTGCATTTGAATTTCCCTTTCTCTTTGTTACTGAATTTAAAGCCCTTTATTTTTGATAATTGACTGAGTGATGCATGACTGTAGGACAGGTGAAGATCTCTTAACAATCTGGACTCATCTTGCTGTACAACATAACACTCTTCATTACCAATCTTACACAGTTTATTCAGAACAAAAAGGTTATTGATAATAGATCCCCGACAGACGGTTATGTCGTCCTTTTGTAATTTGAAATGGCCGGATTTAGCGCTCAATACACATCCTTGATCAATGAGTTTTCCCAGACTGATAAGATTAACAACAATGTCAGGGACATACAAGCAATTGGTCAAGGTGATCGTTTGAGTTTTCCACTCCAGTTTAACTGTTCCTATTTCCTGTATTAGTAGGTCGGCTCCAGCTTTACCCGTGGTTATATGATCGCCAGTGAATGAGTCTAGGGAAGTGAAGAATTGTTCCTTGTTGAAGATGTGACCCAAAGCTCCACTATCAATCAGGATGTTCTTTTCAGAGCTGATTTTAGAATCTATCCATCTTGTTACAAAGGCACGGAAATGTGCCGCGTCTTGGGTTTTCTGTTGCTTATCTTTCCACTTGCTTTGTTGATCCTTCCACCAATTGGGTGCCTTTTCTGGGTGTAGGTGGAAACATTCTGATTCGGAGTGATTCTTATCTTGCCTTGGATTATGGTACCCTTCAATACATCGACTCAACAGTAGATTTTTGTTTTTTGTTCTCATGGAGGTGAGTGCGGTTTCTGAAGTGTTTTGAGGCATTCCTTTCTTGAAGCTTTCTGCTTTTATCTCTTTATGATATTGTACTAGGTGATTACACACAAATTCCACTGATATCTGTTTGTCGGTGTGCATGAGTTGACGTTTGAGGTCCTGGAGGTTTGCAGGGAATTTGAACATAATGAGATAAGCTAGGATGTTGTCCGGTAGTTCTAAGCCGATGTCAATCATCTTCTTAATGGAAATTTTGATATTTGTAACAAAGTTCAAGAGTTCATCTTCCCTGAAGGTTAAGTGGAGGAAATCAGTGAATATTCTGGCTCGATTGGAAGATTGCAAGGATGAAAAACGTTCTTTGATAGCCTTCCAAATGTCTTTGGCGGAGTTAACATTGACGGCATTTATTACGTTGTTGTGAGTAATCAAGTCAACCTTTGAGATGAGAAGAAGTTGAATTTCATCGTTGTCTTGAGACTCTAGATTTTGATTGTTTGAATCAAGAACGTCCAGGACTCCTCTGAGTTTAAGAAGTGCCTTCATCCTATCTTTCCAATTCCCATAATTCTCTTCGGTTAGAAGTGGTGTCGTCTCTAGTGCGGTCTTGAGCATTGCCTGTCGGAAAGAGTCCAACGAGAATCCCAAAGTTGACATTGTCCTGGATCTTGCTGGCCTGGGTGAGTGATTCAGCTTTTAACCGTATTACTCTGAATGATGATTGATATTTCAAACCAGCAAGAACTATGACAGAATTGAAAACAATCTTAAAGACATCAGATGACTTGAAAATAAATGAGAATCCCAGAAAACAATGAATTGAGTTAATCAAACCAACACTTGTGAAGACCTTACCCGGATTACAAATAAAACAGGATAACGGCTGAGACAAACATGATTATGATACAAAGAAGGAATTGGGATGGAATATGATGATGCTGCACACAAAGAGTGATTCTGAGTTAACCTGAAATCCATTGTCTAATACACGGGATTGATCTTACCAGTTAACAGAAGTTCAGATTGAATGCTTGAGGTCTATGTTGAGGAGAGCAATAATTGAGTCAACTGATGATTTTGAGTTGATGAGATTGAGCCTTGAGGTTGTGCGTGAAGGATGTGTGTGTGCGTGATGACAGAAGATGGAAGGAATTATAAAATGAAAGAAAAACAATCCCAAATCCAGAAAACCAAAATGAGAAAATGAAAAAGAAAATGTGAAAAGAAAAAGTGAAGAATGAAAATCAGAATCAGATGAGTCGACGGAAGGAGATGTCGCGACCTGGATTTGAATTAGAGTGTCCTCATTGGAGTGAGACCACCCGCGGACAGAGATTAACCACGGACATGTGACATCACCCGTGGACAACTGTCAGACAGGATCTTACACCATCCCTTCACATCTCTATTGATTCACATCTCCATTGCTTCACATCTCTATTGCTTCAAATCTCTATTGCTTCACATCTCCATCTTCACAAAAAAACCATCATCATCTCATCACCACACAGCATTTTGTTTTTTTTGTTCAACCCAGAATTCTAGGCTGACTCACTCCATTTTTTTCCCTTTCTTTTTCATAGACAAAACTGACCCAACACCTCACCCCGCCACACCACTCACCTCACCCCACCAAAGCACTGGTCCACTCTCCTCCTCACCCACCACCACCACCTCACCAACCACCTTTGGCACCCCTGGTTAGCTCTCCTCATCCTCCCCACCATCAGAAGGTAACCAATTTTTCCATCCCCCTCCAGGCACCTTCAGGTCCTCAGGTAAGCTACCCCCTCTCCTCCTCATCCTCCTCTTCCCTCCATCCTAGCTGACTCCTCCCTCTTGCTCACTCCTTCACCACCCCCCCCTCCTTGCTCACTTGCTGGCCCACCACTGGCCCACACAACCTTTCTCACCGGGCCCACCACTGCCCCCCCTCCTTGTTTTCCAGCCCCACCACCTCCCCCCCCCTCCTTCCTCCCTTGCTCCTTCACCCCCCCTGCTTGCTTGCTCACCAACCCCACCACTACCCCCCACCTTGCTTGTGTAGCACACCACCCCTGCCGGCCCCACCATCTCGCTTGCCGGCCCCACCACCGCCCCTCCATCTTGCTTGCTGGGCCCACCACTGCCCCCCCACCTTGCTTGCCAGGCCCCACACCCCACCCTCCTTGCTTTCCGTCCCCAACTTGGCCCCCCCGCCTCCTTGCTTGCCCGCCGGCCCCTTGGCCCCCCCACCTTGCTTGCTGGGCCCACCACCATCCCCCCTCCTTGCTTGCCGGCCCCAACTTGGCCCCCCTGCCTCCTTGCTTGCCTTCCAGCCCTCCTGCCCTGCCACCTTGATATGCCGGGCCCACCACTTCCCCCCCCCTCCTTGCTTGCTAGCCCCACCACCTCTCCCCCATCCTTGCTTGCCGGTCCCACCACCTCCCCCCCCTCCTTGCTTGCGGGCCCCAACTTGGCCCCCTCTGCCTCCTTGCTTGCCCGCTGGCCACATCTTGGCCCCCCCTCCTTGCTTTCCCGCCAGAGCCACCCGACCACCACCTATCAATTGCCATGGCCCACCCCCCTCCCCCTTGCGTTGGCCCTGCCCCCCCCCCCCTTGGATGCCCCCCAACCCTTGCCTGCCGGCCAACCAACCCCCGCCCCCTCCCTGGTTCCCAGGTCCTGCCTACCTGGCCCAAGGCCCAACCCCCACCTGACTCAAAGCCCAACCCAATCACCTCACACCCCAGTATTTTTTTTTTTGGTTATCACGTTTCTTGTGAACTTGGGATCAAGTCCAGGTTTGGTTTCATTTTTTTTGATCCAATCTTGTTTCACCCATGATGTCCATTTGAATGACTTTCTTTTTTTTTGGTTTTTTTTTTTCAATCCCTCAGCCACTATTGTTGAATGTTCAATTCTTCTCCCACTCCCCTTAAAATTTTACACAAACAATCAAATACTGTCTTTTTCCTCACCCCAATCTAAGAATATTATTGGGAGGGAACAAGATGGGAGGAGATGGCTTGAAAAACAAACAGAGAGTTGGGAAGAGTAGGGCTGCTTTCCAAAAGAGGATCTCTGATTATTCCATTTTACTTGCAGTTCCAACCAGGAAATCAAATGGATGAATTATTGAACACAGGAATTAATATCAAGTATCTGATGGCCAATTTGTTTTTCCTGACCTGGGCTTTGGAATTGACTTCAAGAAAAAAGGTGTGGTTAAAATGTTTTGGGCAGCCAATAATTACAAGCACTTTACTTTTCCTGCTGTGGAGGCTTCCACTCATACAAGGATGGAAATTTCAATTCAAATGAACAAAAAAACTAGAAACACTTGCAGGGACTTGGGGAGTGGGAAAATATAAATAAAAAGAAAAAATATTTTTTTTTGGTGGGGTTAAAAATAGTCTTAAGTATTGTTGTAATCAAGAATGTTTTTTTTTTCTTTTTAAGTTTTTCATCAAAGAAAATATATTTAAAAGCCCAGCATGTGAGTAATCTGCTTTAATTCATCTACTGTTCTGCTGCTACCAATGTATGCTGCAGCCATTGACCACTTATGCAGGTTGTGTTTGACTCCTCAATCAACACGGAAGTAGAAGTGATTGGAGCTGATTGCGTTTGAATATCCTCCTTATCATTGGATGGGGGCCACTCAAAGGCTTCTTTGGGATCATCATTGCTAGGCTGAGCATCCCCAGCCAAGTCCTCAGCATCAACTGAATTGGACTTTGGGCATCAAAAGCAGCCAGGGGGGTGATGTGGGCCTTCTTTCCAATATTTCATCCATTTGAATATGAAAAGGACAAATGGGGTCCAACTTATCAAACACCAAGTTATTTCCCTTGGCTTTGTCAGAGTTGGTGATACCAAAGCCGATGGAGATTGACATGGGGTGGGATCTTTTGTACTTGGCTCAATAATTCTTGAATGGCTCCCTCATCTGTTTGGATGAAAGAACCAGCCTACCTCTTGTTTTATTCTTGAGTTCATTGGCCATCAGGAGATAAAAATTGAACTTAGAAGATGGAGGTTGGCCAATGCATTTTTCATTATGGGATCCAAAGCAAGCATTGTTGTTGGATGGAATTTTGAGCCAGTTTACCAGGATGATGTGAAAAGCTCTCTGGAGCTGACTTGAGCCATTGGAAGATGATGGGGGAGGATTTTTGGATGTTGTGTTCCTGGGGGATGTTTGCTTTGGTCCATTGGATTGTTTAGTGGACTTGGGGGGGGGGAGTATTGCTGAGGGGCTATTCAAAAATAGTAGGAGGGATGAAGGGATGAAGTGCTATGAGAGTGTTTAAGTGGTGAGAGTGAGGATGTTAAGAGAGGATGAGGGTGATGAAGCAAAGAGAATAGTAAGGGATGAGGGTAATGAAGTGAAAAGAGGGATAAAGCAATCAGAGTTAGGATGTCATGAAAGCAATAAAGTGATGAGAGTGATGAAGTGATGAGGATAGTGATCCAATAAGAGTTATCTGGATAAGATCAAAGCAATCAACGGATGAGATTGATGAACTGATCAGGATAGTGATCCAATGAGAGTGAGCTGGATGTGATTACAGCAATAAATGGATGAGAGTGTTGAACTGATCAGGATAGTGATCCAACAAGAGTTAGCTGGATGTGATTAAAGTGATAAAGTAATGAGAATGATGAAGTGATGAGGATAGTGATGAAGAGATGAAGAGCAATGAATCAATTTTTTTCCCAATGATGTTGGAGTTAGAAGGATGTGGGAAGCCAGGTGAGGATGACGTGGAAAGGTTGTGGAAGACTTTAAATAATTTATTTGAAAAAACCCCACTTATTTCCAGGTAACTCTGACCCGTCTGATGTGAAATAAGTGGGTTTTTTTAATTTTCAATGGCTGGTTTGAAATGGTGGATTTGGTTTGAAAACTGCCATGAAAAAATGGCGGGTTTGACTCTTTCCCCAAAACATAAATACCCACCAACTCCCCACAGCCCCAACCCTCTCCACACCTTGTGGTTTTCCAAAATGGCAAGGTCCACTTGCCTTGCTGCTCCACCCCTTTCCTGGTTCCTAACCCCCATCTGTGTTTCAAAGGCACCTGTTCCCCCCTTTTTCCTTTCACCTTTCATCTTGTCTTTGTTTTTCTGTTTCTTTATTTTAACCAAACCCTTGCAATCCAACATCACCTTGTGCTTTTCCCAACTTTCTAGGTCCCTTTTTTGTGCTTCTCCCCCGCGCCCCACCCCCTGTCTAATGGTTCCTAACCCCCATACATGTTTGAAAGTTATCCCTGTTCCACATATTGAGGAGCAGGAATTCAAGGGTGGGGTCAGTGAGTGACCCTACCTAATTTTTGTTAAAATACATATGCACTTACACGTGTGCTACGTATAAGTGTAACCAAATAAGATGCACATATGGGTCTCTGCGGCCCATTGGACACACACACGGACCATACGGGCCCATGTGGATGTCATGGATTTGGGGAAACTGGCCTTAAAACACGTTAAATAGTCCCATTGGTATACGGGCCCTAATGGGCTTGGTGGGGTATATGGGCAAATACAGCCAGATGGGCTTGTAGGGGAATAATTGGGCCCAAGGTTTATTTTGGACATACTTGGCCAGACGGGCTGGCCCGCCAAAGTGGACATCTGTCACATTTTGGGTCTTCGGCGGCCCATCGGGGCCGCTGCCCGTGTTTCAGCCCGCCTGGGGCTGCTGCCCGTATTGCAGCCCGCCTGGGGCTGCTGCCCTTGTTGCAGCCCACTCAGGGCCGCTTTTGTCCCTTGGTATGGCTCATGCGGATCTCAATGGCCCACGCGGGGCTGTTGCCCGGCCAAGGGATCCCGCCCGGTGCAACGCTGCGCGGGCCCAGCTGGTCGCCCCCGGCGACCAGCGCCGCGGGAGCAGGGTGTTGAGAGGAAATCTCCTGAATCCAGCTCTGCTCCCATTCCCACTTACAACCTGTTGCCAACCTGTTACACGTGACCATTCCCGCTTTCTTCCGTTTTACTCCATCATTTCCCTTCTTCCCGCTCCTTCCTTCTCATCCTTTCATTTGTCCCTCAATTCATCCATCCCCTTTCTCACCCTTGCTCCATCACTCTCTTCTGCTCCACCATCTCCTCCTCCGCTCCATCATCCATCCATTCACTCTCATTCACATACAACTATCCCTCAACTACCTTCTCCAACTCTCCCAATTCAAGCCTCAAAAACCGACAAAAATCCTCACATCTCACGACCCAAAACCTCCAAAGAACAGCCCCAACCTCCAACATCTCACTTGATTTCCTAATCTTGTTCACATGTGAGGTTGCTTCAATCAAGAATCTGAGACATCCTCCTGATTCATTTTGATTACTCTCAGGCCTTGTCACTTAGTCACTTGTCCCATCCTGCCTCCCATTATCTTTCCTTTCTTATCTTTTGAGCGCTCTAGTTTTTCTGTGACCACACTGAGTGAGATTCTATAAAACTTGTTTTCAATCACTACTTTAATTTCTAAAACAATTGTTAATCTTTCCTTTCAGTCTGTTGGTCTAGGTAATTAAGTATCCTTGAACTCTTCATGGTTAAAAGCCTAAATTGCGGCAACTCTACCAATGATCCAAAGCAATAACATGGACTCAAATCCTTCACCTGGACCAACAGATCTCAACTCACCTCTCCTCCAAACCCTCACAGACTCCATCCCCACTCTCACTGTGTCAAACTTCTCACTTTGGCGCTCAAAGCTCATGACCATTTTCGCTCTTAAAGGCGTTGCAAAATGGCTCCAATCACCTGATTCCGAAAAATTCCCCCCCAAAAATAATCTTGAACTGGTTGGATACATCTTGGACAAGCTCAATAATCAAACATACATTCACTGCGTCAAGGACCACCACCTTACAAATGGGATAGAACTCTGTAAATCAATCAACAAATTCTATGCATCATCTCAAACAGCAAACAGATCTCGAGTATTCTTTAACTTCCTCAACCTTCAGTTCAACACAAAACACCACAAGTTTATCACCAAAGTCAAGGCCTGTCTTATTCAAATTTCGGAAATCAGAATAAAAATGGACAAGGACATAGTTGCGTATCTCATACTCTATAAATTTCCTCCAGAGCTTGAGCATCTCAAGACAAAAATTACCCACTCTCTCAGAGAATCCAAAATCAACGGCGACTTGATCCCCTGAAATCTGAATCAGATTAAGAACAAAATCGCTGCAGGTACCTATGCTTCTGCTATGATGAACAAAAGTGTGAAGCAGGAAGCCATCAAATGCCAATCAACCTGGCACAATTTAAAGTCATCCCATCCCAAACATGCCTTCTGGTGGCTGTATCCTCACCTCTGCCCAAACTTCAACAACAACGCCAATTCTAATGAAAACAAACCTGCATCTGCCAACTTATCCTGCACCTCCTACAACTTCGCCATGACCAACTACAGACTTCTCACCAAAAACGCCATTATCCTGGACTTGGGCGCATTCCAATCTATGTTCAATTCACCCAATTTTTTTGAAACTCTGGCAGAAGACAACACTCAAATTCAAACGGGAAAGCAAAATTCATCACTGTACGCTGAAGGTTTTGGAATTGCTAAGCTTATGTTGGAAAGCTGAAATGTTCATCTCAGTCAATCACTCTACATCCCTCAACTGGCTGTGATTCTGGTCTCTTTGGGACAACTTTTGAATAAGGGATGTTCACTTCATCTATCAAGTCCTAGAAATTTTGTGGTAAGGTTCAAGCAAGAAAAGATTTTGTCCGGATCAATCAAAGAAAATCTACTGGTCATCAAGGACCTCTCTCTCTCTCAGTCAGAATCAAAGCACATGTTTGTCACTCTCACAACTCTGCACAAGCGTTTTGGTCATCCGCACCTGGATCAAACCAAGATTCTGCCTAGAGAATTTCCAAAGATCAGGTGGAAAAATCTTTCATGTGAATCCTGCACCCTAGGTAAGATTCACAGATCATCCTTTAAGGGCCATATGCCCTGCTGCACCAAACCATTTGTTAAAATACATGCGGATGTTTGTGGGCCAATCAATCCCATCTCCAAGACTGGCAATTGGTACTTCCTACTGCTCGCCAACAAATTCTCCCCATTCAAAGTCTTTCTTCCCATTAAACTCAAATCCAACGTAACTGATGGGACCATCAAGTTCATCAAAATACACTCAAATCAATTTGGATATCAACTCAAGTCACTGCACTCTGATAATGGCGGAGAATTAATTAACTCCAAACTTTCAAATTTCCTTTTGGATTTGGGTATCATACACACAACATCCAAACCCCATACACCACAACACAATCCTATCGCCAAGCGAGGAAACCAAACATTAGTCAAAGCCGCTAGAACCACTCTCATTGACATGTCTATCCCTTCCAACTTGTGGGATCAAATCCTAGTGGGATTCTGTGAAATACTCAACCTCCTACCAGCCAAGGAACTGAAGTTAAGCCCTTTGGAAATGTGGAAAGGAACCAAAGCTAAACTCAACCTGATTCAAACCCTAGAATCCAAAGCTGTTGTCCTAAATCTTTGTCAAAACATGGGGAAATTCGACCAGAAGGGTTGGGAAGGAATCCTTGTGGGTCACAACCTACAATTCAACTCCTATCAAATCTTTGTTCCAGAGCTTGGAGAAACAATTCTTTCCTAGCATGTTAAAATTTTTGAAAATATGAGACTAACTGAATCTTCTTCCCTATGCGAACCTCCATTTGAACCCCTACTTCAAACCGGTTCCAATCTCCTGGACACTCTGCTCTCAACAAATCAAAATAAGCCCTCACCTGACTCCTCAAACGCTAGCGGCTCTAAAACCACAAACCAATTGCAGGCCAACAAACCCTCCTCCGACTTTGAAAACTCTAAAAAATCACCTCTAACCAATCAGTCCAGCTCTGAGTCTTTAGATAATGAGGACCTTACTCCCCAAATCACCTCCTCGGGCATCAACCTCAGGAATTGCTCCTGCCTCCAGCGTCCTCAACATTATGGATTTCTCACCAGAACAGTTCCTCAAAACTATGAGGAGGCAAGGCGCTCACCCGATTATCAAAATTGGGCTTTAGGCATGAAAAAAGAACTTGATGGAATTGAATCCATGGGCCTCTGGAGTGGCTGTGACGTATTGCCAGAGGGCAAAAAGGCGCTGTTGACGGTATGGGTTTATTGGCTCAAAGTTGACCCAGACAACGATGGTCTTATCTTCAAGGCCAGATTATGTGTCCAAGGATTCAGAAAATTTGAATTCTTCAACTACGGCAAAACTTATGCACCCACAGGACAAATCACAACACTCCGGACGATGCTGGTCTACACATTTCACCACAAGCTGTCCATCACCCAGATGGACATCAAATCCGCGTTCCTACATTCCAAACTTAACAAAGATATCTACATCAAGGCTCCTTCTGGATACAACACCTCCTTTCCCTATCTCAAGTTGAATAAAGCCCCGTACGGCCTAAAAAAGGCGCCAAAAAGTTGGTTCAATACTCTCAAGCAGTGGATCCTTGACCAACAATTTAATACTTCTTCTGGAGATCCGTGTCTTTTCATAAATCAGTCCGCTCAAATCTTCAATTTTGTCTACGTCAACGATCTAGTTATCATTGGAAACTTGGAAGAATTTCAAGCAAGACTTAAATTGAGGTTTTCCATCTCACATGAAGGTCCCCTCACCAAAATGCTTGGTAACTATCTTGTTAACTCCCCAAATGGACCTTGCCTACATCAAACCGACCACGTTGATACCGCCCTGACTGAACTTGGGCTCTCTGAGTAAAAACCAATCAACACTCCCATGACCCCTGGCATTGCTCTCAAACCCGCAACTGATGCCAATGCCTCCAATTTCTCCAGCCTAAACATCAACTACCGCTTGGCAATGGGCTACCTCAACTTCATAGCCACCCAAACTCAACCGCATCTCTCTTACACAGTCTACTCCTTGTCCAGATTCAACGCAAAACCCGGTCTATCTCACTAGACAGAAGCCAAGCATGCCTGGCAATACGTAAAAACAACTCAAAATCTTGCCCTTTGCTTGAAGAACAACTATTTCAGCTTTGATCTTGAGTCCTGGAGTGAATCAGACGGAGGTAATGATCCCATTTCAAGGAGGAGTCAGACTGGCTATTTGATATTACTTTACGGCTGTGACGTATCATGGCACAGAAAGCTCCAGCCCACAGTTTTTCTTTCCTCAACAAAAGGCAAACTTAAATCACTGGTCTTGGAAACACAATAAAAAATCTGGGTCTTAAAACTGCTAAAAGAGTTGAATCCATCTCTCTCTCTCTCCCACTGCTCACATATTGACAACAAGGCCCTGAAAAACCTTGTTAACTTTGAAACCCATCACAGCGCACTCAAACACGTAGATACTCAAATCAAGTGGCTCCAAGAACAAAAGGATGCAAAACTCCTTATCACCAATCTAATTCCTTTGGAATCAATGCTGGCAGACCCTTTGACAAAAATTTCTGTTAAACCCGCAGTCAAAAACCTCACCAATACAATAATGCAACCTCTCATTTGAACAGGGCGGCGTGTTGAGAGGAAATCTCATGAATCCAGCTCTGCTCCCATTCCCACTTACAACCTGTTGCCAACCGGTCACATGTGACCATTCCCGCTTTCTTTGGCTTTACTCCATCATCTCCCTTCTTCCCGCTCCTTCCTTCTCATCCTTTCATTCATCCCTCAATTCATCCATCCCCTTTCTCACCCTTGCTCCATCACTCTCCTCTGCTCCACCATCTCCTCCTCCGCTCCATCATCCATCCATTCACTCTCATTCACATAAAACTCTGCCTCAACTACCTTCTCCAACTGTCCCAATTCAAGCCTTGAAAACCAACAACAATCCTCACATCTCACGATCCAAAACCTCCAAAGAACAGCCCCAACCTCCAACATCTCATTCAATTTCCTCATCTTGTTCACATGTGGGGTTGCTTCAATCAAGAATCTGAGACGTCCTACTGATTCATTTTGATTACTCTCATGCCTTGTAACTTAGTCACTTGTCCCATCCTGCCTCCCATTATCTTTCCTTTCTTATCTTTTGAGCGCTCTACTTTGTCTGTGACCACACTGAGTGAAATTCTATCCAACTTGTTTTCAATCACTAAATTCATTTTTAAAACAATTGTTAATCTTTCCTTTCAGTCTGTTGGTCTAGGTAATTAAGTATCCTTGAAATCTTCACAGGGGGCCAAGACCACGTCTCCCTACCCCTCCCCTTGCTTGCTGTTGCAAGGGGGATGGGGGCGGGCTGGCTGGGTTGAACTAGCCAGCAACCAGCCGCAATGACGAGGTCGGTCAGGGAAGGGGGGACCTGACCACCCTCCTGCCCAGGGAAGACAATGGATCCGGCCACAAGGAGTGCAACCGGGGGGTGGGGGGGATTTGAACACTCTCCCACCGCAGAGCAAATTGCAAGGAGGCGCTTTCTCCCCCCCCCTTTACCAAGGGGGAGGAGGGAAGGGGCTGTGGGGACTTGACCACCCCCAGCCCAACAATTCCTTGACAACGCCCTGGGGGTATCAACCCCCAGGGACCTTGATGAGGGTATTTGGCTGCCCCCATCAGGAATTTGAGAGAAAGAGGGGGGGCGTCATGTCTTCTGGTTACACCCCCCCTAGTGAGGTTGAAACCGGGCCCAGGTAAGTCCTGGGTCCCACCTGGCCCATTTGAGGGGCCAGGGGCTGGCTTCATGAGGTAACCAGCCCGTAAGCAATGTAATAAGAATGCCAAGGCTGGTTGTAACGGACAACCAGCCAAGGGACTGAACAGCAAGGGGCTGGTTCAGCCCTGTAATGGTGGAAACACTAGAATGGACCGGAATAGGCTGGTTGTAAGGGTTCAGGGACTGACGCCATGCGGGCTGATGTAGTCCAAACCAAGTAACAAGGTCTGTAGAGCCTGTAGAGCTCTTTTGGGGCGGAAAATTTGCCTTTTGGCTTGTTGTATCATTGGCTCACAAGAGGCCAATCTTTTGTAGTTAAGGAGCTCTTCTCCCTGCTGTTTTCCATCATTGATTTATCATCCAATTGAATTCATCCAACGTATTGCCCCATTGTGAGAGCCCCATTAGAAACTATTGACAACCATTGCACAACATTTCTTTGGCTTTAAATATTGCTCATTTGCCTAGGCTAATTTCAGGCCATACTTATGGCACATTATCTGTACCAACATCATCATTAATTCCAAGCCATCTAGATCTTTATACCTTACTCTGGAGCACCCCAAAGACCTGAAGTTTTCCAAGAAGATGTCCTATATCCCTGATTTCAGCTCTACCAAAATTGCTTTGAATAGTCAGAATTATAATGCTTCAGCTGTCCTTATGGATAGTGATCTGGATGACATCTGCTGTGTGGAAATTATGGATGCAGATGACACTCTGATCAGTTCAGAAGTGGAGAAGAAGTCTTACCTGTTAAAATGCAGATGCACTCAGGTAATGTGCATAGGAGTGTGTAATCCAAATGGGATGCAAAAATGGGCCTCTACGGCCCATTGGGCATCATGTGGGCCATGTGGGCCTATGTGGGTGTAATTGGTTTTGGGCATTTGGGCGCCAAACCATGTTTTTATGGTCTTTTGGGACACGGGGCTCAAGGGGCCCACCAGGGTGGACGGGCCACCCAAGCCAAATGGGCTTATTTGGGCTTAAAAAGGCCCAAGCTTTATTATGGACATACTTGGCCAGACGGGTTGGCCCACCAAAGAATGTAATTCTCATGTTTTGGGCTTGGGGCGGCCCATTGGGGCCGGAGGCCCTGTTGCGGCCTGCTCGGGGCTGCTGCCCGCATTGTGGCCCGCTCGGGGCCGCTGCCCGCATTGTGGCCCACTCGGGGCCGCTGCCCGCGTTGTGGCCCGCTTGGGGCCGCTGCCCGCGTCGCGGCCCGTTTGGGGCTGCCTGTGTTTCTTGGTACGGCCCACGCGGGGCCCAAGGGCCCGCGCACGGCTGTCGCGCGGCCAAGGGATCCCATGCCGTGGGATGCCACGCGGGCCCGGCTGGTTGGGCTAGGCAACCAGCGCCACAGAGCTGGTGCTCATGGCGCCGGCTTGCTCCCCCTCCCCTTGCTCGCCGTTGCGAGGGGGATGGGGGCAAGCTGGCTGGGTGGAACCAGCCAGTGACCGACGGCAACAGCGCGGTTGGTCAGGGCAAGGGGGACCTGACCACCCCCTTGCCCAAGGAGGTGGAGGCTCCAGTGTGGTAGTCCAAACCTGTCCTATAGCCATCAGACTCACTTTTCTAGTGTAACAACAGCTCAAACCCTCAAATTAACCTCAGAAATGGATTCTACATTGAAAATAACCCATAGTCACTCAGCCAACATACCCCTCTATCTCTCATGGATTAGAAGATACAGCCCAAGAAACCTTCAACTGTGGCAAACTCATACCCACCCAGGTGTCACATCTCTGTGGAAGACATAAGGCATACCTAGTAAACCCTCAAGTACATACCAGTGGCAGCTTATCCTCAAGACCAGGACCACACAACAACCAGTCCATCCAGAATACAGCATACAGATACAGGAGGCAGTGCAGCATGCCAGATCCAGTCACCTCATCCAGAATACAGCATACAGATACAGGAGGCAGTGCAGCATGCCAGATCCAGTCACCTCATCCAGAATACAGCATACAGATACAGGAGGCAGTGCAGCATGCCAGATCCAGTCACCTCATCTAGAATACAGCATACAGATACAGGAGGCAGTGCAGCATGCCAGATCCAGTCACCTCATCCAGCATACAGTATACAGATCCAGGAGGCAGTGCAACCAGTCCAGATCCAGTCACCACAGCCAGAATACAGCAATACAGATACAGGAGGCAGTGCAGCATGTCAGCTCTGGTCACCTGAACCCAACAAACATGCAGAAAATACACATACAAGAGGCTGTGCAGAAGTATACAGGAGCAATATATGCAGGAGAAAGTGGAACCAGCCTTAACCAGAACCAAACAAACCAACAGTATTGCACAGCAATACATGTAGGTAGAAGCAAGAATCACTGAATAAACTACCAGTACAGCACAGCAATATACCTTATCTGAACTACACAGCAATCTATGCAAGGCTGTGCATGCATGAAACCCCTGTACAAGCTTTTCCCAACCAGCAGAAATGCCTCATGTAACTGTACAAACTTTTCCCAACCAGCAGAAATGCCTCATGTAACTGTATCTCACTGTCCTCACCAGAACAGGGAGAACCCTCAGGGGCAGCCTTGAGCACCCCTGGGGGCAGGATTTGTCTATTTAAGGAGGGCCTCTCTGCCCTATCCAAGTTGTATACCTACTCACCTAATCATAACCACCCATCTCATCATCTATCCATCCACCCCATCAACCCATCCATCTGTGGTACCTACCCAGATACATATTAGTAGTGAACCAATTATAAAGAAACAAGAAATCAGAAACCAATTTATTAACCATATTTAACCAGTTAAACCACCCAACAGGTGCTTGAATAAGGGTTCTTCTGTGACCTAAATATTCAGCACCAGATTAAAGAAAACCCACCCATTAATTAATAAATAACCCTTACAAAGAAAGAGAGCACAACAAAAAGAAACTACCAACCTTTCCTCTACCCAGCCCCCTGTGGGTAAACCCATCCTTGGGTCCTCTCCTGAACCATCCCTTTGATAAAACCCTTGAACCCCTTTGGTATTGGGATACTGGTTAAGATCACATATATCTGATCAATAATTAACCAATAATCCAATACATCTGGTCTATTCTTCAACAAACCCTACCAATAACAATTAATAACTAACCTAGGTCTGATCTGAGACCTATTTTAAGTCTCAAAGAAACCAGCCATTAATTTAAAGAAATTATTGTGCAGACTTACTATAGTACTAGAAGGGCAGGCAATTCAAAACCACTCTTAGTATATACTATTACTCCAAAGGAGTAGAAGCAATACTAAATTCCCCTTCAAGGACTGCCAGCAAGCTATTTGCTACTTTATTTATATAATCCCACAGGAGTCTCTACAATTGGTGTCCCAACAGTGGCCGTTTCCTTCAGATTTGATTAGTTATTAAAAACCATAAAAAATATTGGTGGATTATTAGCCTCAAGAATTAACTCAACATTCAGCAGGCAGAAAGAAACCCATACCAGATAATTGGAGACCTCAAGGACCAACTCAGAGGGATTGAAGATAATAACCAAGAAGTACTATCTTCAATAATCAGGATGGAGAAAGAACTGCAAGAAAAAACCAAAATACCCAGTGGATCCCAAGAAAAGCCAGAGGAAGACCAGGAAAGAAGTCAGAATCAGCCAGGTCCTGCAGAAGAAGCAATGGGGAAACTTGCCAACATTACCAAAGTCATAAACCAAATACTTGAAGAAAGAACACCACAGGGAATTCCAGATACCCCATACACCCAACCAAGAACCAGATTTCAGACCCCAACCCCAAGATCAGCATATGGAAGAATCCCAGCAGAAACCATGGAAGAATCAACAAACCCCTCCATAAGCCCAGGAATAAATATATATCCCCAAGCTAGAGAAGAAGGAAGAAGAGCTCATAGGAGCCAATATACTGAAGGAACCCCAGCCAGAAGACCAGTCCAGGATAACCCAATAATCAATAATAATGAACAAAATGGAGTGTTATTAGATGGAAAGAAAGTGAACCTTGAATTTGATGGAACAGAGGTGGAACAGTTTATTAAAAGAGTGGAGAAACTGGCCAGGATTCAGAAGGCAGGGGGAATAGATATAGCCCTACAATTACCTTTTCTAGTACAAGACAAGAAGATCAGGGAGTCTATTGAAGATATGGAGGGACATGAATATGCAGATTGGGACCTTTTGAAGAAGGAACTAAAAAGGAAATGGGGCACAGTTACCCCCCTTAGAAGGTTCAATGAGGAGTCCATACCAAGGCTTCTCAGACATACTCAAGAACAGGGAGGCATCAAGACCAAGCATGACTTCAAGAATTTCATTGGGAGTTATGAAGAAATGGTTCTTTACTTCATCAGGATGGGTTATGACAACACCAACTGGGAAAGTGGGGAAAACCTCTGGAAAGCCTTGTCCACTGATCTTAGGAGGGAAGTGAACAGGGAATTGGCCCATGAAGGGAGAATCAAGATTGCAAGAGATGGCAGATACCTCCCACCAGATTTGGAGACCTTGAAGGAATTTGTAGAAATGACCTTGGCCTTATGGGATGTAGATGAAGAAGAAACTCCTAGACCTACCATCAAGAACTTAGTGGAAACCAAGAAGGAAGTCAAGTTTCAGCAACTGGGAATTGATGAGCTCTTGAAAATGAAGGAAGATGTTGCAAAACTCACTGTGGCTTTAAATCAGAAGCAGGCACCTCCCCACTTTGATAGGATCAACCAAGGAATGACACAAAACTTCAGACCCTCATCTCCCAGTGCAGGACCCAGATGGCCAATCAGATGCTACTATTGCAAGGATGAACTCCATACCCAAGTCAACTGTCCAGACTTGGCAGAAGATATAAAGGCCAAAAGGGTGTTTAAACAAGGACCCAACTATTACTTCCCAAACAGAGAACCCATACCTTTTAGCCAGCAGGAAAGCTTCAGAGATCAGGTCAAGAAATTCTCAGAGGCTCAACAAGTCCCAAAATTGGAGGAACCCAAGAAGCAGGAAGAACCAACTAATGTTGCAGCATTCTTGAAGACTGGAGATTGGGAAGCTTGGACACCACCAGAGGTAAACATGAAGGAATCTCAAGTTCAATGGGGAATGAGAAGATCACAAAGGTTGGCTGGAAATCCACCAGAAAAGGATAACACCCAGGAGACACCAGTAACAGACCAAGGAACCTCAGCACCAACTAAAGAATCAGCCCCAGGACCAAGGAAGAGGAAAGCAAGTTACCCAGGAGCATGGGTGGAAGTGGATCAAGAGTCTGAAGATGAAGAAGAGCCCCCCAAAGAATCTGTCAAGGAACCTGTGACTGAACCTGTGAAGAAGAACCAAGGAAAGTCAGAATCATTGGACACTCAGGAAGGAACCAAGATGGAAGAAAGTTTGAAGAAGAAAATATTAAAACAAAACTTCAACCTTACCTTGGAGGAGCTCCTTTCAGTTGCACCAAATCTTTTCCAGAAGTTAAAAGATATGACCCCTGAAGGAACCTTTGACTTGAATAAAGCCTCTAAATCACCAGCCAGCAAAAACAATAGAAGGATCAATGGATGTCAACACCACCTTGAAGACTATTCTGATGATGAATACCCCTGCTTAATAGGCAACAACCTCACCTATGCCTGTCCATTGGGGTTCATTGATATTTGGATCAAAGGAAAGAAGATCAAGGCTCTGGTGGATACTGGTGCTGAATTAAATGTCATACCAGAACACTTGGCAATTCAGACAGGCTTGGTTTCCAGAGAATTGTTCATGAAGGTCACAGGAATTGGAGGCCACTCTACCCCACTGATTGGATTAGCTGAAAGAACAGTATTTGAAATAACACCTGGGGAACCAAAGTCTGCCCACTTCTTCATAGCCAAAGGATCAATGCATACAGTACTTGGAAGACCTTTCTTAGTGGATCATAAAGTCAGGCTAGAATTATCAAAGCATAAAGGGGAAGTCTTAAGCTATGAGATAGCAGGAGGGGAAAGTTTATGCATCCCAATTTGTTCACCAGATCAAGTCACACCACCTAGAAGACCCATGGGTATGAACAGTATTACAGCAAACTTAGAGGAAGAAGAAGCCTGGCAAAGTGGACAGAACATACCAGAAATACACCTTGAAGACTTTCCAGACCCCTGGGAAAATAACATCATCACCCCTGAAGCACCAGCAGAAAGAGGATGGGAGGAAATACTGAAGAGACAAGAAGCTGAAGAGACCTTGGAGGTATTCCAACAAGTATTTGGGGGATTCTGGACCAACCTTGAAGACATGGAAGGGACAAATTGGGAAGAATTACCTGGAGCAGGATTGGACAACTCAGAGTTTATGGACTTACTCAACACTTACACTGGAAATACTCTTTTAATTCATGGACAATGGCCATCTCATCATGGGAGAGTCCCATGGATTGTAAGGTATTGCTTATATTATGGGGAAGAATGGGCTAAATCTTGGATTAGCCATATGATAATGATGGACCAAGTGATACCAGACCATGTTAGGTGGTCAGGATACTTGGAAGAATAATATCTCATTTTACCTTACTGATGCAGTAGTAGGCCTTCAGTTTTCTTTGAGGAGCTGAGGGAACGGGTGGGAATTTCTCTTTTTTAAAGGAAGTCTCCAATTCTGGCTATAAAATAAATAATAAAAAAAATTTGTAATAATACATGATTAAAAAAAAAAAAAAAAAAAAAAAAAAAAAAAAAAAAAAAAAAAAAAAAAAAAAAAAAAATTTGTTATAACACCAAAAAAGAAAAGCGGATTCTCGGCAAGATACAAGTTTTTTTGGTGTATGATTTTTTTATTGATGTAGCAGTAGGCCTTCAGTCTTCCTTTGAAGAGCCAAGGGTATGGGCGGGCATAGTTCTGTTTATTTTTATTTTTTTATCTTTAGTGTTACTTGGTATTGCTTCACCTTTTTTGCGTTCTTGCCTTTTTTTCTCTCTGTCACTGTAAAAAAAAAAAAAAAAAAAAAAAAAAAAAAAAAAAAAAAAAAAAAAAAAAAAAAAAAAAAGGAAGGAAAAGGGGGGGAGTTAGTATACACGAACCAAAAAAAAAAAAAAAAAAAAAAAAAAAAAAAAAAAAAAAAAAAAAAAAAAAAAAAAAAACTCACCGACAACGCATCAAATAGCCAACTTCCCGTTAACGAAACAAAAAAAAAAAAAAAAAAAAAAAAAAAAAAAAAAAAAACAAACGACGAGAAGCCCCAGCGACTATCATATCCAGGCAGTAGGGGGGTAGGACGGAACCGGAACGGCCCAGGTGGCCCTACGGGAAGAATGGGGAGGGAGATCCGGTTTGAACGGGAAGGAGCGTCAGTTAGATATGTATTAAAAGAAGAAGGAAGGAGAAGGAAGGGGGAAATGGAGAGGAAGGGACTTGCTAGTAGTAGCGAAGGGTGTTAAGCCACACTCGGATCTGATCCAACCGGGCCTTAATCCCTTCAACAGTCCTACGCAGGTGGGTTCCTTGGGGGAGGCTGATCATCAGACACCACACAGCGAAATGGACCGAATCGAAGTTTTCGGCAACCGCGTTAGGGAGCCAAGGAGGGGACGAAGGTGACGAAAAACCGGAGGAAGAGTCGTTGGAGGACCCAGAGCTGAAGCCGTGACCAGAGAGTGAGTCGGAAAGGGAGCGAGCGGTGGCGCACGCGTCGGCAGAAGAGGTGGTCGGGATGGGGATATCGACCAAGGCGAGGGACGGGGCGGCATCGAGATCAGTAGTGGGTAGCGACTCGGCTGCATCGCGAACGCCCGAAACGTCCAAGGAAGCCAGGCGCGGATCAATGGCGGGGAGGTTGCCTGGGGGATTACTGGTCGCAGGAGTATCAAGGCCCGCACCAACGGGGTCCTCCATCAAAGACGAAGGGGCGCCCCTCAGCCTAGCTCGAAGGGGACTCTTGGCTTTGCGCTTAGCTTGACGACCGGGACGGACGACGACGACCGAGACCTTGGAGCTGGCATCATCAAAATTGGCGGATTCCTGAGGCATCTAAAAGGGCGAAACGCGTGAAATACCCAATTAGCCACCTGGGGTAAAACGGAAAATGAAACAACGACGAACCTTGGAACGAGTAAGGGGAGGACCAGCGGATGAGGAAACATGAGAGACTTGTCAGGACGGGCCTCCTTAAATAGCCAAGGAGCCCACCCATAACGAATGAGAGAGGGAGGGCAAGTGGAGTTCAAAAAGGGGGGAGACCTACGTGGTCCCCAGTATACCATGACCCAAGCCCATGAACGATCAATCGGAAGGGGCCGACCGGAGAACACGAAGAGGGCATCGCCACCAGGATCGCCGGGACCCTAAAAAAAAAAAAAAAAGGGGGGACGGGACCCCAGAGATAAGAGAAACCTTAAGTAAGATAGATTAAAAAAATAACAATAAGAAAAAAAGAAAAAAGAAGAGGAAAAGAGAAGGAGGAATGAATGGATCTGATGCAAGCGATCGACCCAATACGGGAAGGGGACGTAAAACTTACATCGAGCGGCTGGAACTATGCATCGGTACCTCGATTTCCACCTAAGAAGGGACCTAGCCAAGTAAAAGATCGGCCAACAGTACGAGAGAAGAGCGATAAGGAAGCGGACAGGGGGAGGCGTCAGCAATCTAGATAAATTAAATCTAACGTGACAGGTGGACTCACGTACCCGTGTACAGAAAGGATCGGCGGACGTACTGGATTTTCTTGATGCGATAAGGGAAAGGACCGATCGAGATAGATGAGGGGGGGGGTCCACCCTACGGTATACCTGGAAGACCCAGGAGTAAAAAAAGTGGGGTGTGAGCGCGACGAGACATATGGAAGGAGATCCAGAGATTGGGTGTACAATAGAAGATAGAGAAGAAAGAAGAAGGCTTACCTGTACGCCTAATAACGTCGATCCCTCGAGCTGTATGCGTGTATGCCTGTACGACGAAGTGGTGAGGAGGAAATGAGATTGGGGGAGGACACCGGTCCAGCGCAACTACCTCAAGCCGGCCTTGCGGAGCGCCTCGGGGGTTGCTGCACGCACCGCCGCACTGGGGCAGCCTTGGCGCTCGGAGCGCGCGAAGCGAACCTAGGGCACCACCAGCACAAATCTCCGCGGGTCGACGAGCGCTACCTGCAAGCAAAGCAACGGGGGGAGGAACGGCGTGGTCACGGGTCCCCTGCAAAAAAAAAAAAAAAAAAAAAAAAAAAAAAAAAAAAAAAAAAAAAAAAAAAAAAAAAAAAAAAAACCTGCAGACATCAAAACTGGGGTCCCCTGTAAGACCTAAAACTGCAGAAAGGTGGAGATTATCAGCTGAACCAAAAAAAAAAAAATAAAAAATAAAAAAATAAAAAAATAACAAAAATAAATAAATAAAAATAAAAAAAATAAGAATAAATATAAATATAAAATAACAATAGATAAAAAAAAAAAAAAAAAAAAAAAAAAAAAAAAAAAAAAAAAACATAAAATAATAAAAAAATAATAAAGGAAGGAGGATGGAGCGCCCAACAATCACAGCAGCCAAATACAAAACCGTGGATAAGAAGATAAAACCCATAAACCAGCCTATTCCCCAAGGCCTCAATCCACCCCTCCAAAGGCCACCCCTCTCTAGAGACCCTTACGTCACACCCTTAACACCTCATCCACCCCAGTTCTCACCAACCTCCAGGATCACACCAGAAAGATTGAAGCTGGTTAACTTTGGGCCTGACAACTGGCTTGGAACTGAAGAAATAAATCTACTCCAGCATGTGATGGTCCTCAGAGAAAAGGCAATTGCTTTCACAGAAGAAGAAAGAGGACTCCTCAAGCACTCCTATGGGCTCCCTTACAAAATACCCACAGTACCCCATGAACCATGGCAGAAGAAACCTATACCCATTCCCCAAGCTATAAGGCCAGAGTTTACAGAACTAATAAGGAAGAGGATCAGAACAGGTCTTTATGAACAATCAACCTCCAGCTATTCCAGCCCTGTATTCCCTGTGGCTAAGGCCAATGGGAAGCTCAGAATAGTCCATGACCTCCAACCCCTCAACAAAGTCACTATCAAGGATGCAGGACTACCCCCAAAAATTGAAGAATTTGTAGAGTCCTTTGCTGGGAGGGCCTGCTATGGACTAGGAGACATCATGGGAGGATATGATGAGAGAGAATTGGATAGGACCTCAAGACCACTGACCACCTTTGAAACTACCCTGGGGAGGCTCCAGCTTACAAGGTTACCCCAGGGTGGCACCAACTCAGTAGCAGTCTACCAAGCCCAAATGACCTGGATACTTCAGGAGGAAATACCGGAACATGTGGGAATATTTATTGATGATGGAGGTATTAAAGGACCCAGAAGCAGGTACAATGAAGAAACACTTGAAGATAACCCACAAATAAGAAGATTTGTCTGGGAGTACGCCATGACCTTAGAAAGGATTTTATTTAGGATAGAAGAAGCTGGTTTGACTATCTCAGGAGAAAAATTTGCTTGCTGTGTCCCTGCCCTTAACATAGTGGGGCATGTGGTATCTCAAGAGGGGAGGAAAGTAGCAGAACAGAAGCTGAATAAGGTTCAAAGCTGGCCCCAGCCGAGAAACAAAAAGGAAGCTAGAGGATTCTTGGGGCTTTGCTCCTATGTCGGGATGTTCATCAACAACTACTCAGCACTCTCAGCACCAATCAGAAGGCTTACTTGGAAAGATGTAGAGTTTAAGTGGGACAGTCAAAGTGAAGAAGCCTTTCTGTTACTCAAGAAGATAGTAGGAGAAGATATAACCCTCAAAAGCATAGAATATGACAAGGATGCAGGAAGGATCATTTTAGCTGTGGATTCAAGTTACCTAGCAGCTGGTGCTGTCCTGATGCAAGAAGACAAAAAAGGAAGACCAAGGCCAGTCTACTATGAGTCAGTGGGTTTTTCAAAAACAGAAAAGAAGTATTCCCAGTCAAAATTGGAACTCTGTGGAGTAGCCAAGATACTCAAGAAACTCCAGACAACCCTGTGGGGACAGCACTTTGAGTTACAAGTAGATGCAAAAGCCCTCATTGAAATGATCAACACCCCCAGCCTACCTAGTGCTCCTATGACTAGATGGGTGGCATTCATTCAACTATTTTCCTTTGACTTGGTCCATAAGCCAGGGAAGACATTCACAATGCCTGACAGCCTATCAAGAAGGCCAGCGGACCCAGAAGACCCAGAAGACACCAATCAGGATTTTGATGAAGAAGAAGAATGGATCAGTCCACACCCTGGCCTTGGATTAAAAATTAACTCTATTGAAGACCAACAACCATCCACACCTCCAGCTGGGTTCTGGGGGAGAATGAAGGAATATTTATTGACCATGAAGAAGCCCATAGGGTGCTCTGAGAAGGAACTCCAGAAGATCAAGAGGAGGTCACCTAACTTCTATGTGGAAGAAGGAAAACTAAAAAGGAGGGGAATATGGGGCCCTCAGCTGGTGCTGACATCTAAAGAAGATATGGAAAGGGTCATGAAGAGCCTGCATGAGGAATTGGGGCACAGAGGGAAAGGTGAGACATACAGAAGGATCAAGCTTAGGTTCTGGTGGGAAGGAATGAAGAAGATGACTAGGAAATGGGTCCAAACCTGTGAACCATGTCAGAAGAGAAGCAAGCTCCAGCAGAAAGAAGAAGGAAAGGCAACTATTACAAAGACCCTGTTTCAGAAGGTAGCAATGGATGCAGTACATGTCAAAGCAGGAAGATGGAAGTACCTAGTGGTAGCTAGGGATGACTTCTCAGGGTGGGCAGAGACAGTGGGCCTGACTAGTCTCACCTCAAGAAACATAGCCACTTGGTTCCTATCTGAATGGATCTATAGGTATGGGATCCCTAAGGAAGTAACAGTGGATGGAGGAGGGGAGTTTAAAAAGGAGCTCCAGGCAGCCATGAAGAAGGTTGGAACAAAACTCAGAATGGTCACCCCTTACTACCCAGAGGCTCAAGGAATGATTGAAAGGGGCCACAAGGAAATAAAAGAGGCACTAATAAAGCTATGTGGGGAGAATGGCAGCAAATGGAAGGAATACCTCTCTCTAGTCACCTTTGCAGATAGGATCTCTACAAAAAGAACAACAGGATTCTCCCCATTTGAACTACAGTTTGGACAACCAGCAGTCCTACCAATTGACCTAGAAATGGAGACATACCTAGGAGTTGACTGGGAGCAGGTGACTACCACTTCAGACCTCCTGAAAGCAAGAGCAGCACAATTGGCTCAGAAGGAAGAACACATTCAGAAGGCAGCACAGAAAATGAAGGAAGCAAGAGAACTTTCAATCAAGTATTGGGACAGGAGATTGGCCCATAGGATAAGGAAACCACTCAAGAAGGGGGACCTGGTATTAGTCTACAATAGAACCCTGGAATCTCAATGGGGGCTACTCTTCAAGAATAGATGGAATGGACCTTATAAAGTGGTCAAACAACTAAACAAGGGGCCCTATGTCCTAGAAGAATTGGATGGAACAGTACTTAGCAGAAGATTCGCAGCAAGCCAGATCAAGAAGTTTTACAACAGAGGAGCCCCAATAGATGAAGAAGAGGAAGGACCAGAACAAGACAAAGGAGAGGAAGGATCAAAACAAGATGAAGAAGAAGAAGAGCCAGCAGAGGAAGGAGGAGAGGGAGAAGAAAAAGGCTCCTAAGCAAGAGCCTAAACTGCTAAATCCATCAATAAAAGGAATAAAGGCTCCTAAGCAAGAGCCTAAACTGCTAAATCTATCATTACAAAGATCAATCAGACAAACAGAGCTCCTAAGCAAGAGCCTAAACTGCTAAATATATCATTAAAAATATATAAAATAACAAAACTCCTAAGCAAGAGTTTAAACTGCTGATACAAAAAAAAAATATTAAAAAAAGAGTGAATAATAAAAAGAATAAATAAAATAAATAAAAAAATAAACAAAATGAAAAAAGAGGCTGTATAAAATAAAAGAAAAAGGCTCCTAAGCAAGAGTTTAAACTGCTGAAGAAATTAAAAAAATAAAAAAGAAATAAATAAAATAAGAAATAAGAAATAAATAAAAAATAAAAAATTAAAAAAATAAAAAAAAAATAAAAAAAATGAATGAAGGAATGAAAATAAAGGAATGAAATAGTGAAAACATACTTTTGTCAAGAAGATTATTAATGTATAAAGGATTCAACCCAAAGAGAACATGGAATACTAGGAAGAAAGAAGGGCCTGAAGACATCAAGATTGGCTTTAACTCAAGATTGGATCCAACGAAGGACTTTAAGATGTGTCAAGGTATCAAGGAAAAAGGGATCAATTAATCTTTGGCTAGAACTGTCTGATTGAAGGAATTACAGCAGTTTTCAAAGGAAAAATTTATCTATCAGGTTTGAATAGATGAAAACAGGGTGTCAAGGCCTGAAACTAGAGAAAAGATTCAGAAAGAAAGGAAAAAGGGGGAATAAAATGAGGAAAATCTGTCTTTGGCCATGAGGTACCATAGGATATGGAGAAGGGGAAAGAAGAGTCAAAGTCAAATCATAGGAACAGAGGAAAATGCCAAAACCTGTCTTGATCCAGAAGAACCCTACTATAATTCAACAACCAAGAAGAATGGAAAGGATTTAATTATACCTTTACTTGCTACATGGATGAAATCAAGAAATAATTAAGAGGAGAAGATTTAGAGATAAAACAATCAAGATTTCAACAGGACCAACTGGATCACTAGGATTCTCTGGACCTTTGTTTTATTTTATATGTGATTATTAGTTTTTTATTTATGTCTCTCAAGATCAATACCAAGAAGAAGAAGAAAAAGAAGAAATAGAAGAAGAAAAAGAAAAAAAAAAGAAGAAGAAGAAGAAGAAAGATAGGATGTGGAGTCTGATGTCTATGGACAGGAATGCTGTGGACAGCATTAAGTCTGGGGGGGATGTGGTAGTCCAAACCTGTCCTATAGCCATCAGACTCACTTTTCTAGTGTAACAACAGCTCAAACCCTCAAATTAACCTCAGAAATGGATTCTACATTGAAAATAACCCATAGTCACTCAGCCAACATACCCCTCTATCTCTCATGGATTAGAAGATACAGCCCAAGAAACCTTCAACTGTGGCAAACTCATACCCACCCAGGTGTCACATCTCTGTGGAAGACATAAGGCATACCTAGTAAACCCTCAAGTACATACCAGTGGCAGCTTATCCTCAAGACCAGGACCACACAACAACCAGTCCATCCAGAATACAGCATACAGATACAGGAGGCAGTGCAGCATGCCAGATCCAGTTACCTCATCCAGAATACAGCATACAGATACAGCAGGCAGTGCAGCATGCCAGATCCAGTCACCTCATCCAGAATACAGCATACAGATATAGGAGGCAGTGCAGCATGCCAGATCCAGTCACCTCATCTAGAATACAGCATACAGATACAGGAGGCAGTGCAGCATGCCAGATCCAGTCACCTCATCCAGCATACAGTATACAGATCCAGGAGGCAGTGCAACCAGTCCAGATCCAGTCACCACAGCCAGAATACAGCAATACAGATACAGGAGGCAGTGCAGCATGTCAGCTCTGGTCACCTGAACCCAACAAACATGCAGCAAATACACATACAAGAGGCTGTGCAGAAGTATACAGGAGCAATATATGCAGGAGAAAGTGGAACCAGCCTTAACCAGAACCAAACAAACCAACAGTATTGCACAGCAATACATGTAGGTAGAAGCAAGAATCACTGAATAAACTACCAGTACAGCACAGCAATATACCTTATCTGAACTACACAGCAATCTATGCAAGGCTGTGCATGCATGAAACCCCTGTACAAGCTTTTCCCAACCAGCAGAAATGCCTCATGTAACTGTACAAACTTTTCCCAACCAGCAGAAATGCCTCATGTAACTGTATCTCACTGTCCTCACCAGAACAGGGAGAACCCTCAGGGGCAGCCTTGAGCACCCCTGGGGGCAGGATTTGTCTATTTAAGGAGGGCCTCTCTGCCCTATCCAAGTTGTATACCTACTCACCTAATCATAACCACCCATCTCATCATCTATCCATCCACCCCATCAACCCATCCATCTGTGGTACCTACCCAGATACATATTAGTAGTGAACCAATTATAAAGAAACAAGAAATCAGAAACCAATTTATTAACCATATTTAACCAGTTAAACCACCCAACAGGTGCTTGAATAAGGGTTCTTCTGTGACCTAAATATTCAGCACCAGATTAAAGAAAACCCACCCATTAATTAATAAATAACCCTTACAAAGAAAGAGAGCACAACAAAAAGAAACTACCAACCTTTCCTCTACCCAGCCCCCTGTGGGTAAACCCATCCTTGGGTCCTCTCCTGAACCATCCCTTTGATAAAACCCTTGAACCCCTTTGGTATTGGGATACTGGTTAAGATAACATATATCTGATCAATAATTAACCAATAATCCAATACATCTGGTCTATTCTTCAACAAACCCTACCAATAACAATTAATAACTAACCTAGGTCTGATCTGAGACCTATTTTAAGTCTCAAAGAAACCAGCCATTAATTTAAATAAATTATTGTGCAGACTTACTATAGTACTAGAAGGGCAGGCAATTCAAAACCACTCTTAGTATATACTATTACTCCAAAGGAGTAGAAGCAATACTAAATTCCCCTTCAAGGACTGCCAGCAAGCTATTTGCTACTTTATTTATATAATCCCACAGGAGTCTCTACACCGGCCGCAGGTGTAGCAAATGGCAGGTGGGGGGGAACTCATCACCCCTCCACCATCAAACTTGTGAAGCAACCAAGAGGGGCGCTCTTCCCCCCCTTTACCAAGGGGGAGGAGCAATGGGCCTGGGGGGACCTGATCACCTCCAAGGCCAACGTACTTGATGAAGCCCTGGGGCTTCAACCCCCAGGGCCCCTGGTGAGGGGATTTGACCGCCCCCACCAGGGATTTGAGAGAAAGAGGGGGGGGGGACAGCATGTCCGCTGGTCACCCCCCCCCATGTGAGTCTGAGACCGGACCCAGGTGTGCCCTGGGTCCCACCTGGCCCATTTGAGGGGCCAGGGTGTTACACAACCACCCCACGTACTATAGGGAAATTCTTAGATGATCGTGAGCGGAAAGGAATACCAAGTGCAAGGGCAAGTGCAAATAGCAAGACCCAGTTGCAAAGTGCGAACTTGGTTATGCCACTCATCAAACGGCAAGATGAATGTAATGTGTTTCGAAGAAAGAAACTCAACCTGAGTCTAATGTGATAACTAGGTTGCAGAAAAATGCAAGAACGTATGAAATTAACTAACTGAGGAGACAATCATCAGGCAAGGGGATAGCCCTTCTAAGGTAATCCAAAGTGACTAGATACAACGTGGTGATGAGCTAACTACAGGGGAAGCGGTGAGGCAATGAATGACAGGACAGGAATAGGAAATGAAGCAGTGGTATAGATCCGAGGTCTTAGCGTTAGTGGGAGACAATAGAATCTGAGCGTACAATTGCATGACAAATTGGGATAGGAGCGAGTGACGTTGAAGGTAATGCAAATGAGAGGTAATAGTGTACGCAGGGTAGGGACTAGTCCAATTGCAAACTATACAGTAGTGTTGGCTTGGTTAGACATAGATTCAAACTAACAATTAATGCATGACCAAAGATGGAAGTCCAAGGATGTTGATTGGCCAGGGAAGGAGACTGGATCTCATAATGGATGGCCAACCGGTATGGAGTTGACCGCGAAGTTTGCAAGTATATACTGAGTTGGTCGCCAAGATTGGAAGGTCAGCGCAAGCCAGAGGATATAGCGGATTGCACCATTGATGTTGTGCTTTTATTTGTGTCACGCTTTTAGACTGAGGTAGATGGTACTGAGGAGAGGACATGTTGAAGTGGTGAAGACAATAATCCTTAAGTGTGAAGCGTGACAGTTGCCCAGGTATAAAGACGCGAGCTCCTGCAAGCGTTCAGGTAAATTTTCCCATTGATTTCAAGTTGTTTAATTATCACTGTATACCCTTATATGTTACTTAATTTATTACCCAATAGATTTTTATAAATTTTGTAAGAATTTTGTCATTGTCATCCCGCCGTTGCAAAAACTGTATTCGCCGCAACAAGCAATGTATTCCCAGTACTGCCGTCCAAGGCCTCCGAGGCAAATGCGAGCAATGTCGCCTTTGCAAGGTGGTGTGCACCTTTCCTATAAATGTCGAGTCAACTGTCAAGTTTCCTTCGGAATCATCAAGGGAGATGCAAAGTTTTAGGTCCGCGCCAAGGGTTAATTACAAGATACCACCATTGCCGGAGATTGAATAATTGGGGATGCAAGTTCCTGGTGAGTACTAATCAGGACTAACTAATGAACTTGAAATAGTAACTAATTGTTTGCTTGTTTGCTAGTGTTGCCCTGTTTTTGAAGATATACTACCAACACACCACCACCACCACCACCTTACTGCGGGCCGCCAACTGAAATCCTGGGGCCCCAGATGAATGCCGAGGTGCAAGGCGAGGTTTCCGGTGCAGAACCGGTAGGAGTTATAACGGAGGAAGCAAGGGAGGGGGAAGAAAACGCAGGGGAAAGAGAAGCGGGAAATGGAGGAAACGGAAGTGGAGAGAAAAAAGATGGAGCGGGTGAATTAGAAGAAGGGAATGAAGGAGATGGAAGGGATGAAGTGGCTGGGACGGAAGGGATGGAGGGGCAAGGCAAAGCGGATCCGGTGCGAATTGTATTGCCGGTCAAAAAGGATGCAAGGCGCCTGACGGACAATATCAGAGAAGGCATGTTGGGTGGCCAAAGGAAGAGAGCGTATGAAGAGCTCTTGGAGGAAGGCGGATGGAATGCTCGGCCGAAGCAAGCTTGGGTTGCGAGATGCAAGGAGATTTTTGAGAGGCACATCGTAATGGAAGTGCTGGTACTTTGAAGAATGTCCACATTGATCAACAATGAAGACCTTGATACCTTTTGGTCCATGGTTGCGGAATTGACGGCAAATTGGGAGGATGCGGAAAAAGAAATAAAAGAAACTTTGTAATTTAATATATATATATATATATATATATTTTATATATATATTTATTATCAAAAATAGAAATATTGTTATTATTATTATTTTTTTTAATAATAAGTGGAAATGAAAGGAAAATGAGAAAAGAATAACACAGTGAGATGGAGGAATTAAATGATGAAATTATGGTGAAATAAGATGGGTTTTAATGGGATGGAATATGGAATGGAATGTGATTGAGTAAGATAAATGTGGAATGGAATGAAATGGGATTGGATGGGATGAAATGTGGAGTGGAATGGAATAGGATTGGATGGGATGAAATGTGGAGTGGAATGGAATGGGATTGGATGGGATGAAATGTGGATTGGAATGGAATGGGATTGGATGGGATTGGATGGGAAAGAATCATGATTGCCAAGGTTTGCAAGGGTAGCTTGCATGGAATTCTCAAATCAGATTGGGTGAATTGCAAAGTTGATGGGCTGGTTCCCACAAGGTGTGATCTTTGTCAGACTGGAAGCCAGACCATTGGACGAGGTATTGAAGTTTTCCTTTGCGTAACCAGGAATCCAGAATACAGCTTACTTCCCACTCTTGATGATCAAGGACAGTGACCGGTTCAGGAGGGGGATGAGTCTTGCCCGGGTATAGGACTCAAGCTGGCTCTAGGAGAGACACATGAAAGACCGGGTGGATACCTTGCCATTTGGCAGGTAAAGTAAGTTTAAAGGCGTTAGGGGAGATGTCTGATTCTACTTTAAAGGGGCCAAGCTTTCTTTCGGAGAGTTTGCGAGTTGTGCGAGTGCTGCAAATGTTACAAGCATTGAGCCATACTTGATCTCCTACTGCAAAGGTTGGAGCCAAAGTGCAAGATTGGTCTGCTTGCTCCTTATAGCGCTGGTTTGCTTCTTTGAGGTTTGTTTTAAGTTGCCATTGAAGGGATTGAATTTCTTCAAGGTAATTTGTAGCAGGTTGAGAAGGTGCTACGGGAAGGGAAGAGAAAGTCGGGTTTCTACCATAAAGAGTTTGGAAGGGCGACTGTTTGGTGGAGGAATGAGTGGAGTTGTTGTAGGAGAATTTGGCTAGTGGGAGCCATTGCAACCAGTCCTCTTGTTGATAGGCAACATACATTCAAAGATATTGTTCGAGGATCTGATTAAATTGCTTGGTTTGCCCATCCGTTTCCGGGTGGTAAGCCGTTGATAAATTGGGAGTGATCTTCAAATGTTGGCATAGCAAGGTCCAGAAGCTTGAGACAAACAGAGATCCACGATCACTAACTATATTATCAGGGAGGCCATGTTTCAAAAATACATATTCTATGAAAAAGTTAGCCAAGTCTTCCAAAGAGGCTGTCACATTACTGCGTAAAAATAAAGCCATCTTTGAGAAGCAATCTACTATTACTAGAATAGCATCATATCCACTAGAAGAAGGTAATTGAGAGATGAAATCCATAGACAGCAAGTGCCAAGGACGAGGCGGAATTGGAAGTGGCTGGAGCAGCCCATACTTCCAGTGTTTTGAGGACTTGTTACAATTGAAATCATAGCACGCGCTAACATAGTCTTTTACTTCTTTGGTCATACCAGGCCAGTAGAAGTCTTGTGCAATCAATTGGTAGGTTTTATCCTGCCCATAATGACCAGCAAGCAGAGAATCATGCCGTGACTTGAAAATATCTAACTTAATGCAAGAATTATCTGGTACTACTATACGATTATCAAAAACTAAAAAGTAATTATCATCTATACTGTAACTAATATCTAATAAGTTCGCACTTTTGCGAAGTTCGATGCACTTGGGGTTGTTGCGTTGAGCTTGTTGGAGTTTGGAAGCCAAATCTTGTAAGCAATCAATGATCAAACTGAGTTGGGCAGATTGGGTTGAGAAGAGTGTCCTAACGTTTTCAGGGTTGTTTTTGGCAAAGGTGCTCCCCCCCCTGGGTAAAAATTGTCCCAACGTGATAAAGCATCAGGAACTACCGCTTGTTTCCCAGGACGGTACGTGATCGTAAAGTGGAACTCAGAGAGGTATTCGGCCCAACGTGCCTGTCTACGTGTGAGGACTTTTGAACTCATGAAATAATTCAAAGAATTATGATCAGTTAAAATCTCAAAGGATTCCCTAAGACTCAAAAGTTATGAATTCCATTTCTTCAAGCAATAAACAATTGCAAGAAGTTCCTTTTCATGAAACTCATAGTTAAGCTATGCAGCGAGCAATTTTCAAGACTTGAAAGCTATGGGGTGAAAGAGAGAAGTGGAAGAAGAAAACTGCGAGATGACTCCTGCAATTGCATAGTCGCTTGCGTCTGTTTCAAAAATAGTGCGAGCTAGCTCGTTGAAGTGAGCGAGGATTGGAGCAGTGGTGAACGCTTTCTTCAGAGCTTCAAACTCCAAAGCAGCTGGTTTGGTAAAAATAAAAGGAGTGTCTTTTTGAATAAGGTTAGTAAGATTCACGGTTTGTTTGGAATAATGCACAATAAAACTTCTATAGAAATTACTTAAACCAAGTAAAAATTGAAGAGATTTAACCAAAGAAGGTGGGGGCCAGTCCAATATGCGTTTGATCTTGGCTGGGGCCATTGATAGCCCTTGCTGCAAGACTACAACACCTAGAAAATGAAGAGAAGAGGAATGGAACTTGCACTTAGAGGCTTTTGCAAACAGGTCATTCTTGCAAAGTGGCTGTAGCACCTCTTGCACATGTGCAATGTGATCTTTGAGTTTTCTCGAGTAGACTAGTATATCATTGAGCTATACCACAAGGTATTTACCTACAAGATTGGAGAAAATTCTGTTGACAAAATATTGAAAAGTGGAAGGAGCGTTGCAGAGGCCAAAAGGCATGACGGTATACTCATAGCTGCCAAACCGGGTCTGCATTGCTGTTAAATACTCATGACCTTCCTTAATGCGAATTAGGTTATAGGCACCTCAAAGGTCTAATTTTGAGAAATAAGTAGCTCCATGGAAGAGGGTAAGGAGATGTGACATAGGCGGTACTGGATAGGCATTCTTCCGGGTTACCTGGTTCAGTTTCCTGTAGTCAACACAAAGGCAAAGTCCGCCATCCTTTTTTGGTACAAATAGGACAGGGGAACCTTTGTTCCAATTGCTTGGTTGAAGAAATCCTTTTGCTACATTTTCCGCAATGTAGTCTTGAAGCGCAATTGATTCTTGCGTTGAGAGAGAGTAAACTGGTCCTGGTGCCAGAGGTGGGCCAGTAAGTTTGATCTTGTGATTGTAAGGACGGGATGGAGGCAGTTCATCTGCTTTTGCAGCTGAAAAGACGTCAGCAAAGTCATGATAAACCAAAGATAAAGAATCTTGAATGATTTCTAAAACTTCAATCTCGTCATCTTTGAGCACCGGGTTTGAGGTGCTCACATGGTGCAAGAGGATTAGGGAGCTCAAAATACACCTTTTGGTTGGTGTCTGTTTCTCTTCAAAGGAACAGGAAAGAGGTAAGCTGGATAGGTAAGCAATAAATCCTAAATCTGAAGAGGGAATTTGAGAATGAAGGTCAGGATATTGCAAATCTCCTGGGGGAAAAGTGTCATCCAACTCAATGAAAGTGTCAGGTAGGCTGTTTAATTCCTGATTGACGGAAAGTTTAGCGTTCTGGGGGTGCAAGGTTTGAAGGTTAATTACTCCTTCTTGCCAATTCACATCCGGATTCCAGTAAACTAGGAAATCATGGACTAGAATGGTATCATCCATTCCGGGTATAGCCAAGACAAATAAATCCCATTTGAAGCTGGGGAAATTGGAAAATGCAAAGGTCCATTTTGCCTTTTGGGAAACCCAATGAGACAGTTCAGTCGCACTATTTACTAGATAGATAGGAAATTTATCTATCTTGGAACACGTAAGATTTTTGGAAGTGGCGAAAGATTCACTGATGAAGGAAACATTAGCGCCAGAATCAAGTAATACTTGATAAGGAGTGTTGTTGGAATGAAATAGGATAAATCTTGAACTTGGAGCACCTAGTGAATCGCAAGTGCGAAGATTTACTTGCAGTGATTGAGATAATGTGTAGTTTTCCTTGCGAGTATCAGAAAAACTACAAGCTAATTTTTTGACTGCTTAGCCGCTTCACACCCTAACCGCTTTGCACAGCTGTCAACATCATGTTTACCTCCACAATACATACACAGCCCGTTCTTTTCCCTTTGCAGCCGTTCCTCATTTCGAAGCATCCCGGTTTCCTTGTCCAAGAACTTTGGAGTTTTGGCAAGGGCTTTCCCTTTTGAGTTGGAGTTTGAAGTCGGGGTTGGTTTGGATGGTTTTGGGTTCCTTGTTTTTTGCTTTGAGGAGTCGTCCACCCTCGGAGCCAAGGTGGATGGTCCATGGTCATTTCTCCGAGAGCGATTCTTGTCATGATAGCCATTATCAAGCTCAATCAATCGATCGATTAGCTGCTGAAGCAAGGTTGTCTTATGACCCCCAACTGCAAGCTGTTCGATTAAGCGTGCCGGTAAACCCTTTCGGAAATGGAATAGAAGAGCTGCCTCCTTCCACTAGATGCAAGACTGCAAGGTTTGAAAATGAGAAATATAAACGGAAGCTCTACTATTCTCCTTCATAACTAAAATATTAAGTTTGTATTTGGCGTTTCAAACTTCATTGGGATCGCCAAACAGGGTGAACAATTGTTGCTCAAACTTGTCCCAGTTGTTGAGAATACAAGTGGGACTGTCGTTGGACAAAAGTTTGAGGTACGGTTCGAACCGCTGCAAGGCTCTACCTCCTAAGAAGGACAAAGCATACATAACTTTATGTCTATCGGAAGGGAAATTGTTGGAGTCATTTGAAAAGATGATTTTACAAGACTGTAGGTAGGATCTAAGCTTATGAGGGTGTTCTCCTGTAAAGTGATTGGGTTGTTTCATGGCCGGAGTGCAAAAACTAGGAGTGCTTGGACCAGATCGCTGGGCACCATGAGTGAGGGCCTGGATCAATGTTGAAAGCAGGGTTGGAGCATTGGGCTCAAGAGCAGTAGTGCAAACCCCTAGTCTACCACGAGTCATGGTTTCATCAGAAGAATGGTTGGAGTCTGCCAATTCCCCGAGAGGGTCTGTCGGAGCATCCCGTGGAGGAGCTTGAGGATCATCGAGAGGTTCCACAGATGGCAATTTGGAAGGAGGAACTGGATCTAAGGGTTTTTGGGCCCAAGGAGGGCTGCTTCTCCCTACCCAATGGATATCATCATTGTAAGGGGCAAGGGAAGCGTTCCTGGTTGAGCGAGTACGTGAAATCAAAAAAGAAGAAGTCTACTATAGGTTGGAAGGCTACAATAGATGAGTTGAGTTAGTTAATTTACTGTCACACAACCACCCCACGTACTATAGGGCAATTCTTAGATGATCGTGAGCGCAAAGGAATAACAAGTGTGAGGGAAAGTGCAAATAGCAAGACCCAGTTGCGAAGTGCGAACTTGGTTATGCCACTCAACAAACGGCAAGATGAATGGAATATGTTCTGAAGAAGGAAACTCAACCGGAGTCCGATGTGATAACTAGGTTGCAGCAAAATGCAAGAACGTATGAAATTAACTAACTGAGGAGACAATCATCAGGCAAGGGGATAGCCCTTACAAGGTAATCCAAAGTGACTAGATACAACCTGGTAATGAGCTAACTACAGGTGAAGCGGTGAGGCAATGAATGACAGGAAAGGAATAGGAAATGAAGCAGTGGTATAGATCCAAGGTCTTAGCGTAAGTGCAAGACAATAGAATCTGAGCGTACAATTGCATGACAAATGGGGATAGGAGCGAGTGACGTTGTGGTGACCAATCCGGGACACCACGGAAAAAAAAAAAAAAAAAAAATTTGGTTGTACCCCTATGGGTACCTTCATTTCCCCCCATCTCTCAACTTCTCCTTGTCCTAGCGGTCTAGGACAGGCCTCTTGCCTGTCTCTCCGCTTCGATCCCCCCCTCCTATGTTCAACTCCTACTTGTTGCGCTCGCGGCCCTGACTTTTGGCGACGCAAGCAATCGTCGAACCACCTTCAACAATCCCTTTGATCCTTCCCAATCCTCTCATCCAACCGACGCCGTTGCTTGTTGCAACGGTTGTCAACCATCAATTCAATCTCCCCGCTCCCACCAGTCGTCATCAATCATTGGCCCATCCATCCCGTCGCGCCCCCATCCACGGCTCTCAGTCAGATCACTGGACCATCAACCACCACATTGCTCTTGACAAAAGCTTGGGATCCCCAGGACCTGTGAGGTCTAACCTGAAGATCTTGGATAACCAACTCTTCTCATCACTCCAACATCTTGGTGATCCCTTCCTCGATCAAAACCCGACCCCCTTGCCCATCATCTGATTCAACCGACGACCGCGAGCAACCGCTTGCGGCCGTCGGAACCTTCACCCTGCTGTTGCTGCCGATTGGGCAACAACAGCCGTTGTCGACACCCGCGACCGCTGTTGCAGCTGTCCATCTGGTTGCCCGCGGGCAACATTTCTTTTTTTTTCCTCTCATGTCATCTTTTTTTTATGTTTTCATTTTCCCGCACCTACTTGTAGTATCTCTTGTACATAGTATACAGGGCCTCATGTCTATGAAAGGAGGGGCTCTCCCCTGCCTTTTGGCCCAGCATCCCAGGAGACCATCATCATCTCATCTCATCTGTTTCCCCCATCATCATAATCAACTTATCCGTGGGCATCCTTCCCCACTTATCTGAGCAACTTATCTGGGTATATCCATGATTGCCCCTTGATCCTTTGAGCCTCCGTACTCAAACTCTGTCCCTTGTGACCTTGATCCTTATCACCAACCAATAGCCTTGCTGGTTGAAGAAGAATTCCTGTCTGAATTCTTGGGTGTGTTATACCACTCTGATCCCTTTTTCCGACCATACTGGTCTTGATCTCTCCTTGATCATCTTTCTGGAGCCAATCACGTTTGATTGAAGAGGTTTTATTAAGCTTAAAACCTGGAGTGTTATACCTCCCTTCTTCTTTAAGGTTGAATTTTGCCACGCTATTCTTGAGTCCCTTGAGAAGTGTTGGGATATTCTTGCTCAAATTCGTTATTGATTTGCTTCTAGAGCTTCATAAACAAATTGTTTTTTTTTTTCAGCCTCCCACAGTTATCTGGTACCCTTCAAGCGCTTGATTGCGGAGAGTTGGGCAGGTTCATTGAGAACCTGGAGGTTGGTTGGGATTGAGTTGATCTTTCCTAATCAGCTGCTGACGACCAGAGTTATTAGCTTGTGGGCATTGTTACTTACAACTGCCTTGTTCTATTGAACTCTGAACAAACCTTGACTTATTTGTTCAAGTCTTTACCTGCACCATCTTGCCTCAGATAGTGTTGTTTCCATCACTACCGACAACTCTTATCCTCTTCCCTTACTTTGATTTCTCATCCATAAGGTTCTGGACCTTGATTCCGGTTAAATTTAAATATTATTGTAACTCCTAGGAGGGCAGCCTAAACAGCACCTTTCCCCTCCACAGAACTGCCACGGCTTAGCACCGTTTGGAGTCTTACAACGTTGAAGGTAATGCAAATGAGAGGTAATAGTGTACGCAGGGTGAGGACTAGTCCAATTGCAAACTATACAGTAGTGATGGCTTGGTTAGACGTAGATGCGAACTAACAAACAATGCATGACCAAAGATGGAAGTCCAAGGCTGTTGATTGGCCAGGGAAGGAGATTGGATCTCATAATGGATGGCCAACCGGTATGGAGTTAACCGCAAAGTTTGCAAGTATATACTGAGTTGGTCGGCAAGATTGAAAGGTCAGCGCAAGCCAGAGGAAATAGCAGATCGCACCATTGATGTTGTGCTTTTATTTGTGTCACACTTTTAGACTGAGTTAGATGGTACTGAGGAGAGGACATGTTGAAGTGGTGAAGACAATAATCCTTAAGTGCAAAGCGTGACACAGGGGCTGGCTGCATGAGGCAACCAGCCCGTAAACAAGGCAATAAAGGTCATCATGGCTGGTTGTAAAGGACAACCAGCCAAGGGGATTGAACAGTTAAGGGGCTGGTTCAGCCCCATTGAGGTGGAAACACCAGAAATAACTGGAATAGGCTGGTTGTAAAGGTACATGGACTGATGCCATGTGGGCTGATGTAGTCCAAACCAAGTAACAAGGCCAGTTGAGCCTGTAGAGCTCTTTTGGGGCGGAAAATTTGCCTTTTGGCTTTTTGTATCATGGCCTCACAAGAGGCCAATCTTTTTTACATAAGAAGCCCTTCTCCCTGCTGTTTTCCATCCATTCATTCATCATTGCAATCAAATTCATCCAAAATATTGCCCCATTGTGAGAGACCCATTAGACAATATTGAAACCCAGTGTCCTGCATTTCTTTTGCTTTAAATACTGCTCATTTGCCTAACTTAATTGCTGGACATAATTCCAACACATTATCAGTACCATGATCATCATTATTCCCAAGCAAGATAGACCCTTATACCTTACTTTGGACAACCTCAAGGAGCTCAAGTTTTCCAAAAAGATGTCTTATATCCCAGAGTCCAGCTCCACCAAGATAGTTTTGAATAGTCAGAACTATAATGCTTGGGCTGTCCTTATGGGAAGTGAGTTGGATAACATCTGTTGTGGGGATATTATGAAAGGAGATGATACTTTGATCAGTTCAGAGGTGGAGAAGAAGGCCTATCATCTTATTCTTAGACATTTAGATGGGCATCATCTAACATGGGTTGCTGATACTCTGTTGGAGGAACTGAAGAAGAAGGGGAGTGTTTTATGGAAAATGCTCAAGTCAAAGTATGCTGGTGACTCTTTTCATCAAAAGGGGATTGCTTTCAATGGATTGTTTAAGATGAAATTTGGCAACTGTAGACAATTTTTGGGGGAAGCTAGATCTAGTATTGCTAAGTTCAAGCCATCTGGGCTGAACATGGATCCTGAGTGTTTGTCACTCTTAATTCTTCAAAAGCTTCCAAAAGAATATAAGCCCTTGGTCAGGATCAGATCTCAGTTGGATCCCCTTCAAGGAGAAGAGGATGTGCTTAGAAGGATTGAAAAGGATGATCTTCAATTCAAGATGAAGGACAAAACAGGAACTGCTCTGGTGGGCAAGACAGGAAAATCTGGGAAGAAGGCAAAGGCCAAAAACGATTTATCAAAGGTCTTGTGTTATAATTTTCAGAAGAAGGGGCACTATGCAAATGATTGCAAGGAGAAGAAGAAGACGAAGAAATCTGAGGAAAGTGAAAAGTAAGACAAAGAGGTCAACCTTATCATAGAAAATGTTGCTATGGTGGCAGTGGATGTTCCAATGGAACAAGCTGTTGTGGAACCAGTCCCCAACAAGAAGGCTAAAATCAAAGAGGATCAAGAGATGGACTTGATTGATTCTGAAGTGTGTAATCTTAACCTTGAAAATTAGAAATTATCAGTGGCTGATAATTCTTCATTCCTTACAGGAGGATTGTTGAAGGAAGATGTTCTTGTTTTGATTGATTCTGGTTGTACAGACCACATGTTTTTTGAGCCAAATTTGTTTTCAAATCTTAGAGATTTTGATGGTGTTGTAAATATTGGCCAAAAACGAAGAAAAATCCAGATTAAGGGGATTGGAAAATTTATTCTTGAAAATCACACGGGTTTCAAAATAATTTTTGAGAAAGTGTTCTATGTACCAGATTTGCCTTATAACCTTGTGTCTCTTGCAGTGCTCTGGAAAAAGGGTTTCCAGATTTTTTATCTTAAAGAAGATAAGTTTGTCATTGATTTGAATTGGAGAACTATCCTGAGTGGACAAGTTCGGAATAAGTTGCTCTGTGCTGACTTGTTCAAGATTTCAGCTCTGAGCACTGTTTCTCACAATAGAAGTGGCCATAAGGTAAAGGACAGCAACTGTGAGAGTTGTACCTTAGGGGCCAAGACCAGGAATGTTTTCTCAAAGAGTAGAGATCACACAGAAGTTCCTAGAGAGGAATTCTCCATTGATTTGGCAGGGCCATTTTCACCAGTGTCTCTTGGAGGGGCAAGATACTTCATCAATTTGGTTGATACAGCAACTAATTTTGTTGGGGTAAAACCAACAAGATCAAAGGATCAAACCACAGGGGAGGTTTCATTAATCTTCAAAGTCTGGAAACAAAATGGTTTGATGAGGGAGATCAACAGGGTTATTACTGATGGAGGGGGTGAGTTTGTGAGTACAGATTTTGAGAAACTATTGAATGATTCTGGTATCACTCAGATAGTTACTACTGCTAGTACTCCACAAAACATTGGGATAGTTGAGAGGATGAATAGGACTTTATTGGACAAATTCAGAACTATTATGGCTCAATCTGGTCTACCAAAGTTTTTATGGGCTGAGTTGGTGTGCACAGTGTGTCTGTTGCACAATATTGTAAGTGTTAATGGGAAGTGTCCTCATTATCAGTTTTGGAAGTTGTACCTCAAAACATTACACCTAAGAATAATTGGTTTCTTGGTGTATTATAGTGTCCACCATCATGAGATGGTTGGAAATTTAGATCCTAGAGCCAGAACAGGGGCACTTGTTGGCTATGACTTAATAAGTAAGTCATACAGGATTTATTGTCCAAGGACAAGAAAGGTTATCTGTAGTAGGGATGTAAAATTTGGAGAAAGTACCTTTCCACTCAAAATGGGTGAACCTAGTGCTGTTCAGGAATCACAGCAGGAAATAGCATTGGATCCTATTTCCCCAGCAGAGGCTGGAGAGAATATCATTAGTGATGATATTGAGGTGGCAGACGTGCCACAGGAGGGTTTAGTACCCACTTCAGGGGATTCTGTGGAATCAGAACCTGATGAGCCTCCACTTCCAGTTAGAAGGAGTGGCAGGATGAGAATGCCTGTTGATAGGTATGGGGCATGGAATTATGCTTCTGCCGAATATGAGGAAGATACACTTCAGGAACAGTGTATGCTTAATTAGATTTTACAGTTGAGTTCAGAAATGGGTAATAGATTTAACCCAAATAGCTTTGGCCAAGCTATGAATTCTGATGAGAGAGCCAATTTTAATACAGCTATTTTTGATGAATTTGATTCTCTAGAGAATAATAGTGTGTTTGAAGTGGTTAAGCGGGATTCAGTTCCAAAAGGAAAGACCATTGTTGGGTCTAGATTAGTGTTAAAAAAGAAGTTTGATACTAATGGAGTTTTGAAGAGGTTCAAGGCTAGATGTGTTGCACAGGGCTTCACACAGAGAGAGGGTATTGATTACCAGGAGACTTTCTCGCCAACTGGAAGGCCCTCCACCTTCAGGTAAATCATTGCTTTGGCAGTGGAGTTGGGTGAAGAAATCAGACAGGCTGATTTTTTGACTGCATACTTGAATGCAAAACTTGGAGAGGAAGAGACTGTTTATATGTCAATTCCTGATGGTTTCAAGGAATGGCTGGTCGAGACCAAGCCAGAAACTATGAAGAAAATCTGTGTGAGAAGTTTCCTCTCAGCAGATAAAGGGGAGTATGTCCTCAAGCTAAGTAGATCCCTGTATGGATTGAAGCAAGCAGCTGGGTAATGGGGTTTTGTGTCTGGTATGCATATGGCATCCCTTTCAGATTAAGGGGGTGTGTTAAAATTTGGATGCATTCAGGTAATGTGCATAGGAGTTTTTAATCCAAATGGAATGCAAAAATGGGCCACCACGACCCATTGGGCATCACGTGGGCCATGTGGGCCTATGTGGGTGTAATTGATTTTGGGCATTTGGGCGCCAAAACACGTTTTTATGGTCTTTTGGGACACGGGCCCTCACCGGCCCGCCAGGTTGGATGGGCCACCCAAGCCAGATGGGCTCATTTGGGCATGAAAGGGCCCAAGCTTTATTATGGACATACTTGGCCAGACGGGCTGGCCCGCCAAAGTATGTAATTCTCACTTTTTGGGCTTGGGGCGGCCCATTGGGCCCGCAGCCCCTGTCGCGGCCCGCTTGGCGCCGCTGCCCGCGTCGCGGCCCGTTTGGGGCCGCCTGTGTTTCTTGGTACGGCCCACGCGGGGCCCGACAGCCTGCGTGGGGCTGTCGCGCGGCCGAGGGATCCCGCGCGGGCCCGGCTGGTCGCGCTAGGCAACCAGCGCCACGGAGCCGGGGCTCGTGGCCCCGGCTCGCTCCCCCTCCCCTTGCTTGCCATTGCAAGGGGGATGGGGGCAAGCTGGCTGGGTTGAACCAGCCAGCAACCGACCGCAACAGCGCGGTCGGTCAGGGCAGGGGGGACCTGACCACCCCCTTGCCCAAGGAGGTGGCGGCGCCGGCCGCAAGGGTAGCAACCAGCAGGTGGGGGGGAATTCATCACCCCCCCACCATTGATTGTTTGAGGCAACCAAGCAGGGCAGGGGCGCTCTCCCCCCCCCTTTACCAAGGGGGAGGAGCAATGGGCCTGGGGGGACCTGATCACCTCCCAGGCCAACGTACTTGATGACGCCCTGGGGGTATTGACCCCCAGGGCCCCTGGTCAGGGCATTTGACCACCCCCACCAGGGATTTGAGAGAAAGAAGGGGGGACAGCATGTCCGCTGGTCACACCCCCCCCCATGTGAGTCTGAGACCGGACCGGACCCAGGTGTGCCCTGGGTCCCACCTGGCCCATTTGAGGGGCCAGGGGCTGGCTGCATGAGGCAATCAGCCCGTAAACAAGGCAATAATAGTCATCATGGCTGGTTGTAGAGGACAACCAGCCAAGGGGATTGAACAGTTAAGGGGCTGTTTCAGCCCCATTGAGGTGGAAACACCAGAAATAACCGGAATAGGCTGGTTTTAAGGGTACAGGGACTGATGCCATGTGGGCTGATGTAGTCCAAACCAAGTAACAAGGCCAGTAGAGCCTTTAGAGCTCTTTTGGGGCGGAAAATTTGCCTTTTGGCTTGTTGTATCATGGGCTCACAAGAGGCCAATCCTTTGTACTTAAGGAGCCCTTCTCCCTTCTGTTTTCCATCCATTCATTCATCATTCCAATCAAATTCATCCAAGATATTGCCCCATTGTGAGAGCCCCATTAGAAGATATTGACACCCAGTGTCCAGCATTTCTTTTGCTTTAAATACTGCTCATTTTCCTAAGCTAATTGCTTGCCATAAATCTAACATTACCATCTCATGCTTAGGCATCTTGATGAGAATCATGTAAAATGGGTTGCTGATACTCTTAGAGAAGATGTGAGAAGGAGGTGCAGCATTCTTTGGAAGTTGCTTAAGTCCAAGTATGCTGGTGATTCTGTTCACCAGAAGGGTATAGCTTTTAATAAACTGTTCAGGTTACAATATTCAAATTTTAAACAGTTTGTTGCAGAGGCTATGTCTAGCATAGCCAAGTTTAAGTCATCTGGACTTAACATGGATCCTGAGTGTTTGTTGCTCTTAATCCTTCAGAAGCTTCCATAAGAGTATGATTCTTTAGTAAGAATTATTTCTCGATTGGATCCTCTTCCTCGGGAGGAGGATGTGCTGAAGAGGATTAAAAGGATGATCTTCTGTTCAAGATGAAGGGGGGTTCTGGAACAGCCCTTGTTTGAAAGACTGGAAAATCTTGTAAGGAGGCAAAAAAGGATTTGTCCAAGGTCTTATGTTACAATTTTCAGAATTAGGGTAACTATGCTAAGGATGGCAAGGAGGCCAAGAAAAGGAAAAAGTCCAAAGAGAATGACAAGTAGGTCCATCTCACAACCAATGTAAAGACTCCTGTGGGATTATATAAAAAGTAGCAAATAGCTTTCTGGCATTCCTTGAAGGGGTATTTATTATTACTTCTACTCCTTTGGAGTATTAGTATATACTAAGAGTGGTTTTGAATTGCCTGCCCTACTAGTACTATAGTCATTCTGCACAATAATTTTTTTAAATTAATGGCTGGTTTCTTTGAGACTTCATATAGGTCTCAGATCAGACCTAGATTAATTATAAACTGTGATATTGGTAGGATTTGTTGAAGAATAGACCAGATTTATTGGACTTTTGGTTAATTGATTAATCAGATATATTTGATCTTAACCAATACCCCAATACTAAATGGTTCAAGGGTTTATCAAAGGGCTGGTTCAGGAGAGGACCCAAGGATGGGTTTACCCACAGGGAGCTGGGTAGAGGAAGGGTTGGTAGTTTCTTTTTGTTCTGCTCTCTTTCTTTGTAAGGGTTATTTAATAAATAATGGGTGGGGTTTCTTTAATATGGTGCTGAATATTTAGGTCACAGAAGAACCCTTATTCAAGCACCTGATTGGTGTTTTAATTGGGTAAAGATGGGTAATAACTTGGTTTCTGATTTCTTGTTTTCCTTTATAACTGATTCACTACTAATATTTATCTGGGTAGGTACCACAGATGGATGGGCCAAGAAGGCCTGATAGGGTGGGTGGGGATAGCCAATGGCCAGATGGCATACTGAGATGGGTGATGATACAACTTGGATAGGGCAGAGAGGCCCTCCTTGAATAGAAAATCCTGCCCCCAGGGGTGCTCAAGGCTGCCCCTGAGGGTTCTCCCTGTTCTGGTGAGGAACAGTGAGCTACAATTACATGAGACATTTTAGCTGGTTGAAAAAGGCCTGTACAGTTACATGAGGCATTTCTGCTGGTTGGGAAAAGCTGGTACAGGGGTTTCATGCATGCACAGCCCTGCATAAACTGCTGTGAAGTGCAGATAAAATGTATTCCTCTGCAGTACTGATGGTTGGTCTGGTGCTACTTGATTCTCCCTACATGTGCTGCTGTTCATTCAATGGTGATTTGTTTGGTGCTGCATGGTCTTGACTGCCTGCATATATTGCTGGGTAGTGCTGGGGTTTATTGTTACTGGTGGTTTGCTGGTTATCACATGCTTCTGACTACATAAATTGCTGTGTGGTGCTGTGGTGGGTTGATACTGCATGGTTCTGACTGCCTGCATATATTGCTGGGTAGGCCTATGGTACTTGTACTGGTAGTCTGTTTGGCATCACATGCTACTGGCTTCATAAATTGCTGTGTGGTGCTGAGGTTTTTTGGTACTGCATGGTTCTGGTTGAGCCTGGTTCCACTTCCTCCTGCATATATTGCTCCTGTATACTTCTTCACAGCCTTCTGTATGTATGTTTGCTTATTTTTTTTGGTCCTGGTTGAGACTGGTTCCACTTCCTTGTGCCTTCACTGTTCCTGTACACTTCTGCACAGCCTCCTGTATGTATATTTGCTTGCTTTCCGGGTGAGGTGATAGGAGCTGAACTAGCTTTACTGCCTCCTGTATCTGTATTGCTGTATTTTGGTTGGGGTGACAGGGTTGGTGTATGGTCCTGGTATTGAGGATAAACTGTTACTGGAATGTATTTGAGAATTTACAGGGTATGTCTTGTGTCTTCTACAGAGATGTGACACCTGTTTGGGTATGAGTTTGCCACAGTTGGAGGTTTGTTGGACTGTATCTTCTAATCCATGACAGATAGTGGGATACTTTGGCTGAGTGACTATGGGTTATTTGTGATGTATAATCCAATTCTGAGATTAATTTGAGAGATTGAGCTGTTGTTACACTAGAAAAGTGATTCTGATGGTTATAGGACAGGTTTGGACTACCACACCAAAAATGTTGCAATGGTGGCGTTGGATTCTCCAATTAAAGAAGTTGTTGCGGAAGAAGGTCCCAACAAGAAGGCCAAAATCAATGAGGATCAAGAAATGTACTTGATTGATTATGAAGTGACTAATCTTAACCTCAAAGATGAGAATTTATCAGTGACTGATGAAGCTTCTTTCATATTAGGAGGATTGAAGGAGGATGTTCTTGTTTTGATCAATTCTGGTTGTACAGTTCACATGTTCTTTGAACCAAATCTATTTTCAAATCTTAGTGATTATGATGGGGTTGTAAATATTGGTCAGAAAGGCAGAACAATTCAGAGTAAAGGAATTGGAAAATTTATTCTTGCAAATAACTTGGGTTTCAAAATTACTTTTGATAAAGTGTTCTATGTACCAGAGTTGCCTTATAACCTTGTGTCTCTTGGAGTGTTATGGAAAAAAGTTTTCCAGATTTGTTATCTTAAAGAAGATAGGTTTTTTATTGATATGAATGGGAGAACTTTACTTAGTGGAAAAGTTTGGAATAAGCTTCTGTGTGCAAGCTTGTTCAAATTCTCAGCTCTGAGCACTGTTGCTCACAATAGAAGTGGCCATAAGGTAAAGCACAGCAACTGTGAGAGTTGTACCTTGGGGGCTAAGACTATAAATGTTTTCTGTAAGAGTAGGGATTGCAATGATATTCCTAGAGAGGAATTTTTCATTGATTTGGCAGGGCCATTCACACTGGAGTCTCTTGGTGGAGCACGATACTTCATCAGTTTAGTTGATACTGCAACTAATTATGTTTGGGTTAAGCAAATTCAATCTAAGGATCAGAACACAGAGGAGGTTTCTGTAATCTTCAAAGTCTGGGAAAAAAATGGCCTGATGAAGGAGATCAAGAGGGTTATTACCAATGGAGGGGGTGAATTTGTGATTAAAGAGTTTGAGCAGCTATTGAAAGATTATGGCATCATTCATATAGTCACTACTGCAAGTAATCCACAAAATAATGGAATAGTTGAGAGAATGAATAGTACTTTACTGTACCAAGTCAGAAATATTATGTCTCTATCTTTTCTACCAAATTTCTTATGGGCTGAGTTGATGTGCACAGTCTGTCTGTTGCACAAAAGTTTAAGTGTTAACGGGAAGTGTCCTCATTATCAGTTTTGGAATTTGTACCCCAAAACATCACACCTAAGAGAAATTGGCTGCTTGGTGTATTATAGTGTCCACCATAATTAAATGGTTGGAAAATTAGACCTTAGAGCCAGAACAGGGGAAATTGTAGGCTATGATTTAATAATTAAATTGTATAGCATCTATTGTCCAGGGAAAAGAAATGTTATCTGTAGTAGGGATGTAAAATTTGATGAAAGTACCTTTCCACTCAAAAGGAGTGAAGATGTTGTTGTGAATAAGCCACAACAAGAAATAGAATTAGCACCTATTTCACCAGCAAAATCTGCTGAACATGCAGTTCCAGAAGATGAAGAGTTGGCAGACGTGCCACCAGAGGGTTTAGTACCCCCTTCAGGGGAGTCGGTTAATTTGGAACCTGATGAGCCTCCACCTCCAGTTAGAAGGAGTGGCAGGGTTAGAGTACCAGTTGACAGGTACGGGGAATGGAAGTCCCATTATGCTGCTGCAGGATATGAGGAAGATGCATTTCAGGAACAGTGTATGCTCGATGAAGTCCTGGAGTTGAGTTCAGAAATGGGTAACAGGGTTAACCCAAATTGCTTTGGCCAAGCTATGAATTCTGATGAGAGAGCCAACTGGAAGAGTTCTATTTTTGAGGAATTTGATTCTCTAGAAAATAATAGTGTCTTTGAAGTGGTTAAGCGGGATTTCTTTCCAAAAGGAAAGACCATTGTGGGGTCTAGATTGGTGTTAAACAAGAAGTTTGACATGAATGGACTTTTGAAAAGTTTCAAGGCTAGATGTGTTGCACAGGGCTTCAAGCAGAGAGAGGGTATTGATTACCAAGAAACTTTCTCACCGACTGGAAGGCTGTCCAACTTCAGGTACATCATTGCTCTAGCAGTGGAGTTAGGTGAAGAAATCAGACAAGCTGATTTTGTAACAGCATACTTGAATGCAAAACTTGGAGAGGAGGAAACTGTTTATATGTGAATTCCTGATTTTTTTTGCAAATGGTTAGTAGAGACTAAACCAGAAACCATGAAGAAAATCTGTATTAGAAGTTTTCTTTCAGCAGATAAAGGGGAATCAGTCATCAAGCTGTGTAGATCCCTGTATGGATTAAAGAAAGCAGCTAGGTTGTGGTATAATACCATGAGTGAGAAACTGATAGGGATTGGCTTTAAGACATCAGAGGCCAATTCTTGTCTCTTTGTGAGAAAGGATGCAATTTTGTTTTTATGGGTCAATGACATTATCATAATTGGAAATGGTAAAGAGAGAGTCCTGGAGACACTCAAAAACAAGTTCAAGATAAAAGATCTTGGTCTGGCACAACAGGTGCTAGGAAGGAAAGTCATTAAGAGCAAGAATGGTATTAAGTTAGACCAGAGCCATTACGTGGCGGCTCTTCTTAAGCAGTATGGCTTAGAGGATGAAAAGGAGTTTGGTACTCCTACGCAGTCAAAAATTTGTTCAGAGAAGTCTACAGATGAGGAGTATCTGGAGTTTGTTCAATCTGGGAACAACTGCAGGTCAGTTGTTGGATTGCTTAATTATTTGGGGCAGTTTACAAGGCCAAATATTGCATTTGAAATTGGTGTCTTGTTGCAACACTTAAAGAAGCCAAGCATGAGGCATTGGTCAGTTTTTAAGAGAGTTATGAGGTATCTTAAAGGAGCACACAGTCTGGGACTGTTGTTTAAAAAGTCAGCAAACTTTGATTTGGTTGGTTATTCCAATGCAAGTTGGGAAGATGGTAACACTAGTGAATTAACAAGTGGTTTTGTATTCTTTTTGGGTAAGAATCTGGTGTCATGGATGTCCAAGAAGGTGTTGGTAATAAGTCTTTCATCAACAGAGGCTGAGTATAGAGCTTAATTAGCAGCTTCACAGGAAGCAAAATGGTTGATAAAAGTCTTACAGGATAAACATAAACCACAAGGGTTTGCGTTGTTGTATTCCAATAACCAGAGTGCCATTGTCTTGGCGCAAAACCAAGTGTTCCATTCAAGAACAAAACATGATGATGTTCACTATAACTATATTGGCAATGCAGTTAACTGCAATGAGATTGTGTTAAGGTACATTCCCACAGGAGCAATGATTACAGATATCTTGACTAAGGCATTAGATAGAAACAAGCATCAAGGCTTTGTGACTAATATGTAGATGTCACCCCTTTTGGATTAAGGGGGTGTGTTAAAATACGTATGCACTTACGCGTGTGCTGAGTATAATTTTAATTGAAATGGGATGCACATATGGGCCTCTGCAGCTCATTGGAAACACACACGGACCATACAGGCCCATTTGGATGTCACCGATTTGGGGAAACTGGCTTCAAACGTGTTAAATAGTCCCATTGGTACACGGGCCCTAACAGGCCCAGTGGGGTATATGGGAAAATACAGCCAGATGGGCTTTTATGGGGATTATTGGACTCAAGGTTTATTTTGGACATACTTGGCCAGATGGGCTGGCCCGCCAAAGTAGTCATCTCTCACATTTTGGGCTTTGGGCAGCCCATTGGGGCCTCTTGTGTCCCTTGGTTTGGCCCACGCAGGGCTGTTGCACAGCCAAGAGATCCCGCGCGGTGAAATGCCGCGTGGGCCTGCCTGGTCGCGCCCGGAAACCAGCGCTGCAGGAGCAGGGGCCCGCAGCCCCGGCTCCCTCCCCCTCCCCTTGCTTGCCGTTGCAAGGGGGATGGGGGCGGGCTGGCTGGGTTGAACTAGCCAGCAACCAGCCACAATGACACAGTTGGCCAGGGCTGGGGGGACCTGACCACCCTCCTGCCCCAGGAAGACAATGGATCCGGCCTCAAGGAGTGCAACCGGGCGGTCAGGGGGATTTGATCACTCTCCCACCATGGAGCAAAGTGCAAGGAGGGGCGTTCTCCGCCCCCCCCTTTACCAAGGGGGAGGAGCAAAGGGGCTGTGGGGACTTGACCACCCCTAGCCCAACAATTCCTTGAAAAATCCCTGAGAGTATCAACCCCCAGGGCCCCTGGTGAGGGGATTTGACTACCCCCAAAAGGGATTTGAGAGAAAGAGGGGGGGCATCATGTCGGCCGGTTACACCCCCCCTAGTGAGGTTGGAACCGGGCCCAGGTGAGTCCTGGGTACCACCTGGCCCATTTGAGGGGCCAGGGGCTGGCTGCATGAGGCAACCAGCCTGTAAGCAAGGTAATAAGGATGCCAACGCTGGTTGTAACGGACAACCAGCCAAGGGACTGAACAGAAAGGGGCTGGTTCAGCCCTGTAATGGTCAAAACACCAGAATGGACCGGAATAGGCTGGTTTTAAGGGTTCAGGGACTGACGCCATGCGGGCTGATGTAGTCCAAACCAAGTAACAAGGTCTGTAGAGCCTGTAGAGCTCTTTTGAGGCGGAAAATTTGCCTTTTGGCTTGTTGTATCATTGGCTCACAAGAGGCCAATCTTTTGTACTTAAGGAGCTCTTCTCCCTGCTGTTTTCCATCATTCATTTATCATCAAATTGAATTCATCCAACGTATTGCCTCATTGTGAGCGCCCCATTAGCAACTATTGACATCCAGTGTCCAGAATTTCTCTTGCTTTAAATACTGCTCACTTGACTAAGCTAATTGCTGGCCATAATTATAACAATTTTGGGTGAGTAATCCAAATCTGTTACAAAATTATGTCTTTTCCTACTTCTTAGTAGCATTTTGTCTTATTTCTTTTGATTTTTTGTTTCTGATACTTTAGCCAGGTTTCTCTGTAAATATTAGCAAGCTGAAAGATGGCATGTGCGTTTATTTTGCAATGGGGAGGTGTGGATGGGTGTTTTTCACGCCAGTGATAATGGATGGATTTTGATGCAAAAATAGCTGATTTGATGTTTGAAACACTCTTTTCCAATGAAGCAAACCATATTGAACTACATTACTCATATATCCTCAACTCCTAAGTCCTCAAGACTATTGATAAAATGTGAGGTGTTAAGACCAGCTCTTCAGCTCATCTCATACAATTCCCTCATGCTCATGCTTTCTTTCTTCAGACTACTCCTGCTTCTCATTTCCTTCATACTCTCCTTGTAATCCCATCATCCTCACTATGTCTGTCCATATCTAAACTGATTGAAGCTGTTGTGGGTAAGACATTCTCATTCACTTGTCATTTTTTTCATTCATCATCTTGAGTCAATGTCAACGCTTGTTAATCTTTCTTGTGTGCCGGATTCATTGGTCCAGTTTTGAAATAAAATTAAGTTTCCATTCTAAACTTATCAGCGTTCAAAGCCAAAATTTCTATTGACCAAAATAACCTGGCAACTAAGGACCAATGGATACCACTCAATCCCTGCTAAATACTCCCACCAACTCCATCCCAAGCCTCTCTTCTTCCAACTTCTCCCTCTGGCAATCCAAAATTCATAGCATTCTGTCTCTCAAAGGGATTTCCCACTGGCTCAATTCAATGGAGCCAGAAAAATGCCCTCCTGAAGTCAACCTTGAGATTGTGGGATACATTCTGGCCAAAATCAACAACCAAACCTATATCAACTGTGTAAAGGAAAACCTTCTCACCAACAGCATTGAACTCTGGAAATCTATCAACAAATACTATGCCTCATTGCAAAAAGCTAATTGATCAAGAGTTTTCTTTAACTTTCTCAATCTTCCATTTGATCCAAAGAAGGTAGAAAAGTTAATCACAGAAGCAAGGGCCTTCCTTCTTCAAAGAACTGAAATTTGAATACAAATGGACAATGACATTTTGGCATATCTCCTCCTTTACAATTTTCCCCCTCAGCTTGACCACCTCAAGACCACAATCACTCACTCACTTGGTGAAGCCAAAATTGATGCCAACCTGGTTCTACAACATCTGAATCAAATTAAAAAAAAAGTGATCACTGGATTGTACGCCTCAGCATTGGTGAAAAAGACTAAAGTCATCAAATGTTGCCCCACCTGGCATAATCCTCAAGCACGTCATGATTTCAGCAAGTGCTGGTGGCTTTATCCTCACCTACATCCTAACTCTGGCCACTCATCAAGCTTGGGACCCGGTTCCCAAGGTACCATACCATCCAACTCTCAACAATCTCCCTCCACTCACCTTGCATACAACTTTGCCATGGTCACCTCACAATCCCTTAGTCAAAACTGCATCTTTCTTGACTCCGGAGCCTCAAATTGCATGTTCAACAATCCTGACTTCTTCAGTCACGTTGGCCCCAATAATACTGAGAAAAAAACCAGATATCCCATGGATCCTATTCCATTTCTGGGATGTGGAACAGCAACACTTAAAACCTCCATTGCCACATTGAATCTCAAACAATTACTGTTTGTCCCCAACCTGGGAATCAATTGAGTCTCCCTGGGTCAACTTTTCCAAAAGGGCTGTTCACTTTTCCTGAACTCTTCAAACAGATTTATGTTTTTCTTTTGCGGTCAATCTATTATCCCAGACACAATCAAGGAAAATCTCCTGTTCATTGATGCAGAAAAACCTTGCGCGACTCCTTTCTTGTACTCCTTTGTCTCACTATCAACCATCCATCAACCATTTTGTCATCCTCACTTAGAGAGAACCCAAGAGCTATCAAAGGAGTTATAAAATCTGTGCTGGGACAAGTTCAAATGCGTCTCCTGCGCCAAAGGAATAATTTTTGGTCAACCGTTTTGCTAGCAAGTTCCTAGCAGCAAAACCACCTTTGAAAAAATTCATGCAGACATCTGTGGACCAATTCATCCTTCCTCAATGTCAGGACACAGATACTTCCTCCTTCTCACAGACAAATTTTTCAAATTTAAAACTTGCATTCCTCTGCACCTCAAATCTGATGTCCTGGAAAACGTATTCAAATTCATCAGAATTCACACAAATCAACCTGCACATTTGCTTAAGAGTTTCTATTTGGACAATGGGGGAGAATTTGTGAATAATCATCTCTCCCTTTTCTTCTCCAAAAATGGAATTAAACACACTAACTCTAAATCCTACACTCCTCAACAAAATCCCATTTCCAAACAAGTAAATCGCACCGTTCTTGAAGCCACTAGGAATGCCATGATTGAAATGAACATTACTTCCTTTCTATGGGATGAAATACTGGTTAGCATTTGTCAAATTCTAAACCTCATACCATCATCTCTCACCAAAACCTCCACCCACAAACTATGGACACAGAAACCGCCAAAACTTCACCTAATTCAAACTCTGGGCTCAAAAGCTGTTGTCTTAAACCAATTGTCCAGTCCCAACAAATTTGAAGAAAAAGGCCATGAGGGAATCCTTTTTGGGTTTGACTATTACCTGAACTCCTACAGAATTTACCTCCTGACTCCAAGAACATTGTTTGTTCCAAACACATCAAAATATTTGAAAAAACTCCCCACTCACACATCTCCAATCCCTCATCTCCCCTTGACTCCCTGTTTGACTCTATCCTTGCTGATGATACTTCTCTCACTGATCTTCTAAAATCCACACCTCCTCCACCTGTAACAATCAATTCTTCCTCAAACTCCTCTCCATTCTCTCCTGTTTACAATCCCTCCTCCACTGATAACCCTTCCAATCACTCTCCCATCCTAAATTCCCTATTGAATTCTCAAAAGATCAATGAATCCAATTCCAAGTCCTCCTCATCTGAGGAATTAAAAATTTCAAATAAAATTGTCTCCAATTCATCCCAAAATCTTTGTGATCAATCCTCCCTTCAAAAGCCTCAAAGATAAAAGTTTGTAGCTTGATCGATACCAAAAGGCTAATTTGAAGCCACCCACTGTGACAAAAAGGAGTTTTGGATCAAATCTATGAAATCCAAGCTTCAGGGAATTGAACTGATGAAGGTTTGGGAGGGCTTTCACAAATTTCCCAATGGAAAAAATGCTCTCACAACTGTATGGGTTTACTGTATTAATGACAAACCAAACAACAGCAACAACAAATTCAAGTCTTGATTATGTGTCCAGGGATTCAAACAAATCCAATTATTTGACTGCGGTGAAACCTAAACCCCCACTGGATCAATCACCACACTTTGTGTGCCCCTAGTCTACGCTCTGCACCATAAGCTCAGCTTGTGTCAAATGGAAATGAAGTCTGCCTTCCTTCACACCCCTCTCAACAAAGAAATTTTCATCAAAGCTCCTTCCGGCTAGAACTCCAAATTTTTCTACTTTAAATTAAACAAGGCTCTTTATGGAATCAAACAGGCTCCAAAGAGCTGGTATGAAGCACTCAAGAAATGGCTGGTTTGAGAAAACTTTACAATCTCCAGTGCCGACCCTTGTTTGTACATCAATCACAAAAAAATTCCTTTACTTCTTTGTGTATGTCAATGATCTCCTCATTGTTGGCAACTTGTTTGAATTCAGGGAGCGTTTGAAAGGAAGATTCAGTATCTCCTCCAATGGAAAACTCTCCAAGATTCTGGGAAATCTCATCATGGAAAAAAAAACCAGACCCGCAATGTAACAACCCAATCACATTGGAAATGCTCTCCTAGAACTTGGACTTGCCAATTCCAGACCTATCTCCACCCCTATCACACCAAACATTGAAATCAATCCCGCTACCAACAAAGACCCCAATTCCTTTGTCAATCTCAACATCAACTTCCATTCCTCCACCAGTTTACTGAACTTCATTGCTAGCAGAACCAGACCGGTCATTTTTTATGCTGTCTCCTGCCTCTCATGTTTCAACGACAAACCTGGGATGACTCACTAAATCTAATCAAATAATGTGTGGGGCTACTTTAACCAATCAAAAGACCTTGCCCTTTGAATACGCAATGACTCATTTGAGTACAACATTGAATCTTACAGTCACTCTGATTGAGGAAATGACCCTGACTCTTGGAGAAGCCATACTGGGTATGCCATTTTGCTGTAAGGCTGTTCTGTCTCCTGGAACAGAAAGCTCCAATCAACTGTTTCTCTATCATCCACCAAAGGTTAATTGAAAGCACTCATCCTGGTTACTCAAGAGAAGATTTGGTTTTCTAACTTAATCTAAGAAATGAATCCCTCACTCAAACTAACCCACTGAGCCTTAATCAACAAAAAAGCCCTCAACAATCTCATGAACAAGGAGTCACATCATGGAGCTATCCAAAATGTCAACACCCAGATCAAATGGCTTTGAGAGCAACCGGAAAACAGCTCTCTCATCACCTGCCTGGTTCCCTCAAATTGAATGCTGGCTGACTCTCTGACAAAACCTGAACTCCACTCCTCCACAGCCCACTTAGTCTCCTCTATCCTTACACCTTTCATCTGATCACAGGGGTGTGTCATTATTATTCTTATCCTCCAACTGCGCAACCAAATTAACCCCAGTGTGGCCACTCAATTTTTGAACTCTCTTGTCCCATCTAAATTCATGACATTTGAAATACTTGAAGTCACCATTGCATCCTTGACTTTGAATATGCAGATTCCACATTTCTTCTCTCTTCTCCTCCTTCCTTGGCCTGATTCTTCTCCTCACATTTCTTCACCTCTCTCTGAAAAAAATTTAATGGTTTGAAAAACCTGGACCAAGCTGACATTTCAAGATAAGAATAAAAACAAAGGTAAGACTAAAAATGTCAGAAATTTATCCATCATTCTAGGAGATTCAAAAAATGATGAGAGAGAGATACCAAAAGGCAAACACAATTCTACAGGCCAGATTATGGCCTCTAACTAGACTAACTAGAATCAAGTGCAAAATCAGCTAAATAGCAGAGAAAGACCAAGAGAACGCTTCTGATTGATCCAACTGCTCCAGCACGTTTGTTCTGGCTTACAAAAAGAGATGTGCTTCAATACTGAGGATGAGTTGGATGGTTGATGGCTGCCTCCGTTTGTTCCACAAGTGAGGTTGCTAGGCTAACCAATTAACCAAGAGGGCTGTCTTGAAGTCTTGATTGGATCTCTCTTGATGAGGCATTTTTTCTGGCTTACACAAAGAGATGTGCGTCAATACTGAAAATGAGTTGGATGGTTGATGGCAGCCTACGTATGTTCCACAAGTGAGGTTACTAGGCTATCCAATTAACCAACAGGGCTGTCTTGAAGTCTTGATTGGATCTCTCTTGATGAGGCATTTGTCATGTTGGTGGGTGCCAGCTTGAGTTTGACTGAGCAGGCTTCAAAGACCCAGATTGGGTTTGTGATAGCCCCGCAACATGTTGGATAAGACATGGCGTGACCAGAGACTACAACTATAGACGCTCTACTGTAACTACTGGGCAGGATAGAGAAGAAAAGCAGTACTCCAATGAAGTAACAAAGCATAAGAGGGAGAATAAGAAGAATGATCAAACAGCAAAACAGGCTTGAAGATAAACAGACAGATAGACAGATAATCAACACGCTGGTTTAACTCATCATCAGTTACTGAGAGTTAAGAGCCAACATACTTAGCCAGTTTTGAGACCGCCATGGAACTCACTGCCTTTGTTAGGGGATTGGCCAGCATATCTTGAGAGGAGACAAGTTCAATTTGAATCAGTTTTGAGTTTCAGTCATTTTGTAAGCTTTTCATCTTGATATTGGTGTATTTTGCATGTGACTTAGTTCCAAATTTTTTAATTTTGTTGTTCAGTCCCTTCTTATTGATTTGGTTCAGAGGAGGATCAAACTTTGATTGCCATACTTTGGAGATGAGGTGGTTTAGCAATCTTGCTTTGAGATGACTTGCTGAAAGTGCATTGCACTCAGATTCCGTAGAAGAGTGAGCTATAAATCTTTGTTGCTGGCTTGTCCAATAGAGAGGACACTCTTTGAATAGAGTGATAAAGCCGGTTTGAGAGCGACAAGTGTCAGGATCATCCCCAAATGTGGCATTGATGTAAGTGATTAGGTGGTTGGAGTTGTTCTTTGATTTGAAGACAAGCTTGTGGTTCATAGTCTTAAGAAAGTAGCCCCAAAATTGGATTACTTCATTCCAATGGAAATATCCCGGTTTTTCTGAGAACCTTGCCAAGCTTGAAACAGCATAGCTGATGTTGGGTCTGGCCAAGGGTTGCAATGAAGTTTAGTTGTCCAATTGTTGAATGATAGTTGACGTTTAGTTGGTTGAATTGTTCAATCTTGACTTCAGTTGCCGGCAGTAGGTGAGAACCCGTGGAGCAAGGGTTTGAGAGGGGTTTTGCATTTAGAAGATCCAATTCCTCAAGACCCTTGAGAATGTGATTTGGTAAAGACAGACTGATTGAGTTCTTGTCTTTTTCAACCTTCATTCCAAGTAATTTATCCACTTTCTGAGCTGAAGAATCTTTGAATTTGTTCAAAAAAAGAGTCTTAAATTTATTTACCTCTCCCACCACAACTAAATTGTTGAAATGAAAGAACAGTGATGTAACTCCATCCTCATGATGATAAAGACAGGGATCACAGTTGCTCTCAACAAAGCCAACACTCTTGATCCAGTCACTCAGGGTCCTGTACCAATTGAGAGGCGCTTGTTTAAGGCCATAGAGTGACTTAATGAGCTTGAGATACTTTGACTTTCTATTTGAGCCAACGGGGGTCCTTATGTAGACATTTTCCTCTATTGTTGCATGTAAGAAAGCCCCCTTCACGCCAAATTCAAGAATTGGGAGGTTCTTGTCCACCAAGTAAATGAGTAGTGCCCTGAGAGATGCTATCTTACCAGTAGGCGCGAAGGTCTCCAGGTAATCTATCCCATAGCATTGGTTGAACCCCTGTACGCAGACCCAAGCCTTGAGCAAGGTAAGACCTGTGTGCAGGTCTTCCTTGCAACAAAAGACCCAAGTGGTGTTAAGGGGATTGGTAACTTCAGATTCCTTGACGTCTTCCCACACACCTAGCTCTTCAGCGGTGTCTAGTTCCTTGGTGATGGGCGTGACCCATTTGGGGAGTTTGAGTGCTTCATGGATGGCTTGCGGTAAGTCTGTGTGATGGTAGCCATACCGTACCGGTGGTCTCAACTGCTTGCAATTGCAACGTCTTGGAAGAAGCGTCTCCTGGGCAACTGAATCAGAGCTTTCAGAATCTGATTGATTTGAATTTTCCTCAAGAGGAAGATCCGGCTTGATGTCATGCAAGTGGTCCAATACTGAATCTGGTTCTTGAATGACTGATTCTGGTACCCCTCTGTTAACGGTTCCAATGGTGGGAAAAATGTCTTCTTCTACGCCGCCATTGAGGGAGATGCCATTAGGGCCTTGACATTTCATGAACTGTACATTTTTGGTATTGATTCTCTTTCCCAATTTTTACAGAACCTTATAGGATAGTAATTGAGGATTGAGACCAACCAGGAACCCTTAATCCCCCTTTTTGCTTAACTTTGAGGCAATTCTGGCGTCGTTTAATAAGTAGATGCATGCGGTTCCGACGGGCTTCAGGTAATCCTTGGGCAGTACTTTACCATGCATATGTTCCCAGGGAGTTTTCATTCCGGCTTCTTAATGAATTTGGTTCAATGCAAGGCAGCAGCTTTGGATGACCACATTCCAACAAGTTTTGGGAATAGGAGATGAGCTGAAAAGTGATTGTAAGGACTCCATGATGGTGCAATTTTCTCGCTTGGCCTTCTCGTTATGTTGGGAGTGATAGGGCTCACAGAAAAGGTGATGGATTGTATTGGATTTGAAGAACATAGCAAGTATTTCATTGACAAATTCTCCTCCTCCATTGGAGACGCCTTGATGGGGAATTGTTTCTTCTTTTTTGCTTTGTTTTCAATGGAAAAAATAATGGCTTCAGACCCTGCATCCTTACTTGGCAGAGGGAGATCAGAGAGGTTACCAGACCTGTTGTCGACGACAGTGAGAGAATACCTCATGCCTCCCTTGCTTTGCGGATTGAGGGGTCCCATTAGATCTAGTTGGAGACGGTCAAACACTTTCTCTGCTGGCCGTTGCTCCTGTTTGAAGGGAGATTTGCTTATTTTTCCTTTTTTGCAGGCTATGCATTGAAATGCTGAGCGTGTTTCCTTCTCAATGCTGTGCCCTAGGTGTTTTTCCATTCTTTCTAGGCTAGCATGGCCCGAGTTTTATTCAGTTCTTGGAGCTTGTTCAGAATCGAAAAAAACGCCTGTTTTCCTGTCAAAATGGTGAAGTTGATGATCAAAAGGTTTTTCTCTATCATTCCATTGAGGATCACCGTTCTTTTATACTTAAGCAAGAAGGATGGAGGATTAGATTTGCTGTTGACTTTTAGGGTACATCCCTGATTGAGAAGAGCGCCAATTGAGACCAGATTGACAGTTGCATCAGGCACCCAGGCTGTATACTTTGGGTCTAGTTGGATTTCTCCAATTTGCAGAGTTGCAACGACAAGACCCTTTATGGGTATTCCATCCCCTTTTTTCCGGTTTTGATGAGTTTGTTTTGGGACTGATCAGTTATTTAGGAGAATAAGGATTGATCCCTGATCATATGGATGGAACAGCTGCTATCAAGGATGAATTGGCCATAGTTAGACTCGTTGAGCTGGTTTAGAACACAGAAGAAAATGTAATAATGGGACTCTTGTGCTTTCTTCTTTGCTCCTCAATTAGACTTATTTGACAGTTTTTCAGTTTAAGATCTGGGAACTCCACCCAGCATTTGGCAGCTGGATGTGATTTGACAGCTGGATTGTGCTTGCCGTTTTTGCAGCAAGGGTAGTCAGCATCCAATTGATTAAGGGAGTAGAGAGCAGAGTTGGTTTTGGATGTTTCCTTGGATTTAGATTGAACTTTGTTTTTGTGTTGAACTAGATGATTCAGAACAAAGGCCACTGTCAGATTGACACCCAAGTGCATGATTTGCTATTGCATTTCTTTCAATGATTCAGGATGTTTGAAGAGAATCAAGTAGCTAAGGATATCACTGGGAAGGTTTATCCCAACTTTGTTGAGTTTTCCAAGATGTAGTTTCACTGAGGTTAGAAAACTGTCAATATAATTCTGATCAAAGCCAAGGTAGAGGAAGTTGAAGAACATCTTTTCCCAATTTTCTGCCTGTTTGGAAGCAAAGTTTTCTGTAGCAGCAAGCCATATGAGCTTTGGAGAGTCCTTGTTATCAGCTGTTATTATGTTGGTGTGAGTTGAGGGATCTAGCTTAGACATAAGATATGCCAAATTTTGGTCATGGTCTGGAATTTCCTCATGTGGATTGGGAGAGTTGATGAGTTGGAGAATTCCCCTCATTTTGAACAATCTTTCCATCTTCTTCTTGCCGATTTAATAGGTTGTCTTGGACAAAAGGGGGGTTGATTCCATGAATGGCTTGATTTCTAGTGCCTTAAATTTGCTTTTGCCTCCAGGTCCAGGGGAAATTGTTTGTCAATCCATTCCGGTAGCTGGATGAGATTGCTATGGCTTTTAACCATGAAAAGAATTTAATGGTTTGAAAAAACTGGACCAAGCTGACATTTTAAGATAAGAATAAAAAAAAAGGTAAGACTAAAAATGTAAGAAATTTATCCAACATTCCAGGAAATTCAACAAATGATGAGAGAGAGATACCAACAGGCAAACACAATTCTACAGGCCAGATTATGGCCTCTAAACGGACTAACGAGAATCAAGTGCACAATCAGCTAAATAGCGGCAAAAGACCAAGACAAAGCTTCTGATTGATCCAACTTCTCCAGCAGTTTGTTCTGGCTTACAAAAAGAGATGTGCTTCAATACTGAGGATGAGTTGGATGGTTGATGGCAGCCTCCGTTTGTTCCACGAGTGAGGTTGCTAGGCTATCCAATTAACTGAGATGGCTGTCTTGAAGTTTTGATTGGATCTCTCTTGATGAGGCATTTGTCATGTTGGTGGGTGCCAGCTTAAGTTTGACTGAGCAGGCTTCAAAGGCCCAGATTGGGTCCGTGATAGTCCCCCAACATGTTGGATAAGACATGGCGTGACCAGAGACTACAACTGTAGACGCTCTACTGTAACTACTGGGCAGGATAGAGAAGACAATCAGTACTTCAATGAAGTAACAAAGCATAAGAGGAAGAATAAGAAGAATGATCAAACAGAAAAACAGGCTTGAAGATAAACAGACAGATAGACAGATAATCAACACTCTCACTCCATGCAATATTACTCATATCTCCTCAACTCCTTTTCCTTGCCACTCCCTCAACCAAAAATCAACAAAGCCAGATCCTTCATCAACTACCATCTCTATGTTGCTTGATCATTCTATCTCTAACACAATTATCTATTGCAATATTCTTCTCTCTCAATAAATGTCCCTCCAGTTCAATCATCCTTTTCCAAAAGTCCTCAAGACTACTTATCAAATGTGAGGTGTTAAGATCAACTCGCCAGCTCATCTCATCTGATTCCCTCATGCTCATGCTTGCTTTCTTCAGACTTCTCCCACTTCTCATTTCCTTTATACTGTCCTTGTCCTCCCATCATCCTCACTATGTCTGTCCATATCTAAAATGATTGAAGCTGTTTTGGGTAAGACATTCACATTCACTTGTCATTTGTTCATTCATCATCTAGAGTCAAATTCAATGCTTGTTAATCTTTCTTGTGTGCCACATTCATTGGTTCAGTTTTGAAATACAACTAATTTTCCATTCTAAAATTATCAAATATGTGGAACAGGGATAACTTTGGCATGGGGGTTAGGAAAAAAGAAAAAAGGGGTGGTGCGCGGGGGGATAAGCACGGCAAAGGGACCTAGAAAGTCTGCAAAAGCACAAGGTGGTGTTGGATTGCAAGGGTTTTGTTAAAATAAAGAAACAGACAAATAAAGAGAAGATAAAAGGAGAAAGGAAAAAGGAAAAAGGGGGGAACAGATGCCTTTGGAACACAGATGGGGGTTATGAACCACAAAAGGGGGGGAGCAGCAAGGCAAATGGACCTAGCCATTTTGAACAAACACAAGTTGGGGACAGGGTTGGGGCTGTGGGGAGTTTGTGGGTATTTATGTTTGGGGGGAGGAGTGGGGGAGAGGGGTAGGGTTAGTTCAAGGAGAGTGGTAGGGTCAGACATGGGTGAATTTGAGAAAAGGAGAAGACATTAGTCACATGGGAAATCAAATGAGGGAGATGGGGGGGCAGGATAGATGACAGCCAAGTGAGATGGAGAGGACACAGTGAAAGCAAGGTAGGAAAGAAGAAAGCTTGGATGAAAGTTTTAGCAGTATATAAAAAGTAAAAAAAATCTTTATTTCAAATACTCCTCCTCACTTGAATCAAACAATACCCTTTTAGATGGGGTTGAAAATTGCATCAATATGGAGCTGGAGTTTGGGGACAGTGATTTTATTTTTTAGGACCTTGGGAGGTATTTGGTGAGTGGGGGTGTATTTGATTTTTTTTTGCTTGGAGAGGACCAAGTCTCAAAGAAAGTATAGGTGGAAGTTCATGTGGCAGGTGCCATGGTGGTAGACCAGATTGGAGGCAATGGCCCATGCGCTCTTTTTGTTGGTGTGCAAGAGGGTAATGAGGAGGGTCCCCAGTGCCTCCTCCATTAAGTTTGCAATCCAGAGAAGGTCCTGGCAGAATTTGGTGAGGGAGTTGAATTCTGCCCTGGAGGACAAGAAGGCCACAAATTTCTGTTTTTGGATACTCCACCCTATTGTCCCTTTGAATTGTAACAGGGATATGGAGAAGGAGGGCCACTTGTTGGTGCCACCTTGGTCAGTCTCACAGAAACCAATTGGCTTTTCAGGGGGGAGACTTGAGGGGGGGTCTTCCCAGGGTAAGGTTAAGGGATCTGGTGTGTGATATGTACCATAGGAGGTGCTTGAAAGCCTGAAAGTGAGGAGTCTTTGGCTTTTCCAGAAATTGTGATAAAAATGCACACACAAAGGAGAGATTGGGGGAAGTGCATTGTGCCAGGTACTGGATGAGCCCAACAGCTTAGTATTTGAATGAGGGATGGGTGGGAGGGTTGGAGATGGTGTTGTTGAGGGAATTTTAGTTGTTCCAAAGGGGAGTGGGGGTGTTTCAGTGGTTGTTCTGCCCAAATTTGGGAAGGAATTTTATTTATGTATTTGCCTTGGAGTAGGCTGACTTACCTATTGTGTTTTTGGAAGTGTATTCCCAGCATGTATTTTCCTGGTCCCAGGTCATCCATATCAAAATTGTTGTGGATCCCAGCTAGGAAATCATCCAGTCAGTAGCCGCAAAACAGGAGGTTTTCCAAGTGTATGTACAACCAGAACAGTTTCTCTCTATGTTGGTGGAATAGTCAAAATACAGGTATATTTTGGAGGGGGTGAGACCAAGATCTTTCAGTTCAGTGGTTATAGAAGTGTTCCAGCAGAGGGGGATATGCTTGAGGCTGTACAGGGATTTTTTGAGGACCAATGTGTTGCTTTCAGGGGAGAAGAAACCCTTTTGGAAGGAGATGAAAAGCCATTCCTTGGCTTTATCATTTGGGAGGTTGCACTTCACATCCATTTGGTGGATGCAAAATTGGCGGGCAGCACAGAGTGACATGAGAATCTGGAGGGAGGATAATTGGCCTTTTGGGGAAAATATTTTGGATTAATTTATTCCCTGCTATTGTCAAAAACCCTGGATACACAAATGGGCTCGGTACTTTGAAAGATTTCCATTGGCATTGGTCTTCCTCCTGAATACCCAGGTGGTCCTGGGGCAGGGGAAAGCTTTTAGTTAAACCAAAAGGTGTGCATTTAAATTTTGCCTAGATTTTTGTTGATTTCCTGGATCCAGTGGGCAGTGTTGGGCCCAGATATAAACTCTTTGTATTTCTTGGGATCTGGGGAGGGGTAGGTGTCACCGTGGGCAGAATTTTTCCATTGTGAGGACTTGATTATGTTTTGCAGATCAATTGTGCCTATATATTTATCACAGGGAGGGTCAGTTGTCCATTGGTTGTGTTTGCTTTTGGGAGGGGGGGAAGGAGGGGTGGGGGGTCAGGTTTTGGTTCAGGCTTGCCTTGGGGAATACTTGATCTGGCAGGTGGGGTGGGGGGGATGGAGGTGAGGGACTTGTTCTGAGATTGGAATGGTGTCAGATGGAGTGGTGGGGGTGAAGGTTTATGGGAGGGGGAGGCAGATGGGGGATTTATGCAAGAATTATTTGCCCAAGAGCTTAGTCAAAGAGCAGTAATTAAAGAAAAAGAAATTCTGAGACAATAATGTCTTATGATTGATCCTTAATATGAGGCAAAGGCAATGGAACACTTGTGAATGTGAATGAATTAGTGAATGAATGGATGGGAAACAGCAGGGAGAAGAGATCCTTAAATACAAAAGATGGTGCTCATGTGGAGCTTATGTAATTATAAAAGTAAAAAAGAGCTGAAGCTCAAATTGGATGAAGGGATTAATAAATGAGTGAAAGGGGCTTGTAACGTCAAGCATAACGGAACTGAGCTGAGGAGGAAAAGGAAACTCCGGTTGATGTGTTTGCTGAACAGATGATGAATTCCACTTGAGAGCACTGGTGTTTATATAGACTAAATACACTATAGGCTGACAAGTGGTTGAGTACAAAATTAATAAGGTAAAATTAGCATAAGGAGTTTAAGTGACATGGTAAGTGAAATGCTATGACTAAAGAGTCTGATAGCCATGACTAAATAGTCTGAAAATCACAATAATACAACACAGCCCAGTTAAATTTTACCTGTTGTTTTAGTACTTGAAGGTTAACAATAATAAGATCAAATCAATCCAATCAATGGTACTCTGAACTCCAGCAAAAGTCACATAAATGAAAACTCAAACTCTAACACACCTGCTTGACTTGCACTGGAGGAAGTTACTGTCCTAAAAAGGAATCTAACTCTTTTTCTTCAATTAACATAATTTTCCACTAACTGTTGGAATAATTCTACATACAGGTTAGTGACTGATTAATAAGATGAGCTGAATGACAGGTAAACTTCCTGGGGAATTTCTGATTCTAACTGCTATCTTAATGATTTCTACTATTTTCTGGAAAATTCTTCAGTTCAAATGGTGAATTACTTGTAAGATGCATTGAATTTGTTCAAGGTTGGGTTTAATTGTGTGGATTTGATAAAATTGAGTTGTTTGATTTTCCAAGTTGAGTACTGGAATGGTTGTGAAAATTGATGGATGATGGATTATAAAAGAAGTTATTGTCAGTCCATAGGATTGAGATCTGAAGACCGGTCGTGTGTAGTATGCCAGAGCTTTGGTGACCATGACCAGACCAAGATCGGAACCACCTATTCCGATGTTGCCAAGGGTGTCAATCGTTTTGCCGGTGTAGCCCTTGTGAGAGCCCAATTGGATGGCGTGACTGAATTGGCAAATGTGGTCAAGAACCTGTTTGACTTGTTCGACGCCGGGTTTGTTTGAGCCGTAGCCTTGACCAGAGGTGTCACGGAGGGAGAAATGGAGCACGGCCCAATCCTTGCTGGTGAAGAGATGAAGTCTTTGGTGTTGAATTGGATCTTCTACCTCCATTGAACCTGGTATTGATGGCGGGCTTTGGAAAGATTGGATCAAATTTGAGATGGTGGCTGCTCAAGGTTTTCTTTGAATCCTTGATCCTTGACTCCAAACTACTTCTTGACAGCCTTGATTGAACTCAAATTGGAATTGTTCATTCGCTCCTGAAAATCCAGGGTGACGACGACACCAACAAATTGACTGCCTGCGTTTTGGATCAGCTTGATCCATTCTCAAACCTCAGTACCGGGAGATTGCAGTTAGGGAGCAATGATTGATTTAAGGTCTTGCAGTAGGTTGCGAGTATAAGTTTGAGCAGACTAAACCAAATGCGCCCATCCCGACCGGTTGAAGGTCAGTATACGTTGTCATCACTTCAAAGACTGTACCAAAGATTGAGAGTTTTGCAAAATCAACCATCATCATCCGGACCATCGTACTTGGGAATGGGATCCATCAAGACTATCTGATTGATTGATTGGTTGTGGCCCTGTCAGGAGTATCATCCCGATCTGATTTACTAGTCATCTTGGACTGCTCATCCTCAAACGTCTTCATGCTCTTGGATTCATAAGGGTCACCACTTGTTCTTTATTATTGTCCCACGTTTGGTTCTCTTCCTACTCATGCTACCCATTGACCGATTGATCTGGAAACTCGCTTGATCACCCACAGTCCAATTGACCTAGGCAACTTCTTTGTATTCACTCCTCTTTGTCTTTCGGACATTTTCAAATTCCTTGGAATCAATCCGTTGTAGTTTTGATTGCCGTTTGGACTTGTTTGAATATCCTCATGGTTTGGGTTTGAATCAGTTACATATGCTTTGCCCTCATGGCGTCTTGAGAGGTGATGGCAAGGTGACGGAGGGATTGAAGATGGTTGATGATTGATTGAGAGTTGTGGGACCAGGATTGAAAGGGCTGATGAGGAGTGAGGTGGTTATCTTGGGAGTTGATATTCTGAATTGGTCCCTGGAGGTTATTGATCAAGCTTGGGAAGGTTTGATGCTTGATGAGCGAGATTGAGTGGACCATCCAGATGAGCTTGAAGAGATAGGCTTCCATGGTTGCGAGTGATGGTGATGACCAACTTGCTCCATTGAAGTGAATGGATGGGATGAGCTTAATTGTCAATGACAAGGCTCATCCTCATCTCATGCCCTCGCCAAAAGAGTCAAATCTCAGGATGAGGCTATTGAAGGCAAACCAGTTGAATGAAAGACAATTGGCTCAGGTTGAGTATAGGCTTTTAACTGTATAAAAGTAAAAAAGAGCTGAAGCTCAAATTGGATGAAGGGATTAATAAATGAGTGAAAGGGGCTTGTAACGTCAAGCATAACAGAACTGAGCTGAGGAGAAAAAGGACACTCCGGTTGATGTGTTTGCTGAACAGATAATGAATTCCACATGAGAGCACTGGTGTTTATATATGTTAAAATACGTACGCACTTACGCGGGTGCTACGTATAAGTGTAATCCAAATGGGATGCACAAATGGGCCTCTAAGGCCCATTGGACACACACACGGACCATACGGGCCCATGTGGATTTCACGGATTTGGGGAAACTGGCCTCAAAATGCGTGAAATAGGCCTATTGGTACACGGGCCCTAACGGGCCCGGTGGGGTATATGGGCAGATACAGCCAGATGGGCTTGTATGGGCATAATTGGGCCCAAGGTTTATTTTGGACATACTTGGCCAGACGGGCTGGCCCGCCAAAGTATGTTTTTCTCAGTTTTCGGGCTTGGGGCGGCCCATTGGGGCCGCCGCCAGTGTCGCGGCCCACCCGGGGCCGCTGCCCGCGCCGCGGCCCGTTCGGGGCCGCCTGTGTTCCTCGGCACGGCCCACGCGGGGCCCGACGGCCCGCGCGGGGCTGTTGCGCGGCCGAGGGATCCCGCGCGGTGCGATGCCGCGCGGGCCCGGCTGGTCGCGCCCGGCGACCAGCGCCGCGGAGCCGGGGCTCGCGGCCCCGGCTCGCTCCCCCTCCCCTCGCTCGCCGTTGCGAGGGGGATGGGGGCGGGCTGGCTGGGTTGAACCAGCCAGCGACCGGCCGCGACATCGCGGTCGGTCAGGGCAGGGGGGACCTGACCACCCCCTTGCCCAGGGAGGTGGCGGCGCCGGCCGCGGTAATAGCGACCGGCAGGTGGGGGGGATTTGATCACCCTCCCACCTAGCGAAGCGATGCAGAGGGAGCGAGGGGCGCTCTCCCCCCCCCTTTACCGAGGGGGAGGAGCGTTGGGCTGAGGGGACCTGATCACCCCCAGCCCAGTCCTTTTCCTAATGACGACGCCCTGGGGGTATCGACCCCCAGGGCCCCTGGTGAGGGGATTTGACCGCCCCCACCAGGGATTTGAGAGAAGAAGGGGGGGGGGCGGCATGTCCGCCGGTTACACCCCCCCCTAGTGAGGTTGAAACCGGACCCAGGTGAGTCCTGGGTCCCACCTGGCCCATTTGAGGGGCCAGGGGCTGGATGCATGAGGCAACCAGCCCGTAAGTATGACAATGAGGTCATCAGGACCGGTTGTAACAGACAACCGGCCCAGGGGATTGAACAGCAAAGGGGCTGGTTCAGCCCCGTAACGGTGGAAACACCAGAATGGACCGGAATAGGCTGGTCGTAAGGGTTCAGGGACTGATGCCATGTGGGCTGATGTAGTCCAAACCAAGTAACAAGGCTTGTAGAGCCTGTAGAGCTCTTTTGGGGCGGAAAATTTGCCTTTTGGCTTGTTGTATCATGGGCTCACAATAGGCCAATCTTTTGTACTTAAGGAGCTCTTCTCCCTGCTGTTTTCCATCATTCATTCATCATCCAATCGAATTCATCCAACATATTGCCCCATTGTGAGAGCCCCATTAACCATTATTGACACACAGTGTCCAGCATTTCTTTTGCTTTAAATACTGCTCATTTGCCTAAGCTAATTGCTGGCCATAATTATAACACATTATCAGTACCAACATCATCATTACTTCCAAGCCATCTAGACCTTTGTACCTTACTTTGGAGAACCTCAAAGACCTCAAGTTTTCCAAGAAGATGTCCTATATCCCTGATGTTAGCTCTACCAAAATAGTTCTGAATAGTCAGAACTATAATGCTTGGGCTGTCCTTATGGATAGTGAGCTGGATAACATCTGCTGTGGGGAAATTATGGATGCAGATGACACTCTGATCAGTTCAGAAGTGGAGAAGAAGTCTTACCATCTGATCCTTAGGCATCTTGATGAGAATCATGTGACATGGGTTGCTGATACTCTTAGGGAAGATGAGAGGAGGAGGGGCAGCATCCTTTGGAAGCTGCTTAAGTCCAAGTATGCTGGTGATTCTGTTCACCAGAAGGGTATAGCCTTTAATAAACTGTTCAAGTTACAATATTCGAATTGTAAACAGTTTGTGGCAGAGGCTAGGTCTAGTATAGCCAAGTTCAAGTCATCTGGACTTAACATGGATCCAGAGTGTTTGTCACTCTTAATCCTTCAAAAGCTGCCAAAAGAGTTTGATTCCTTAGTCAGAATCATTTCTCAATTGGATCCTCTTCCTGGGGAGGAGGATGTGCTTAAAAGGATTGAAAAGGATGACCTTCAATTCAAGATGAAGGGGGGTTCTGGAACAGCCCTAGTTGGAAAGACTGGAAAATCTCGCAAGAAGGCGAAAAAGGATTTGTCCAAGGTCTTATGTTACAATTGTCAGAATAAGGGTCACTATGCTAAGGACTGCAAGGAGGCCAAGAAAAGGAAGAAGTCCGAAGGGGATGACAAGGAGGTCAATCTCACAACTGAAAACGTTGCAATGGTGGCGTTGGATGCTCCAATTGAAGAGGCTGTTGTGGAAGAAGGTCCCAACAAGAAGGCCAAAATCGATGAGGATCAAGAAATGGACTTGATTGATTATGAAGAGGATTGAAGGAGGATGTTCTTGTTTTGATCGATTCTGGTTGTACAGATCACATGTTTTTTTGAACCAAATTTATTTTCAAATCTTAGTGATTATGATGGGGTTGTAAATATTGGTCAGAAAGGCAGAACAATTCAGATTAAAGGAATTGGAAAAGTTATTCTTGCAAATCAACTGGGTTTCCAAATTACTTTTGATAAAGTGTTCTATGTACCAGAGTTGCCTTACAACCTTGTGTCTCTTGGGGTGTTATGGAAAAAAGGTTTCCAAATTCGTTATCTTAAAGGAGATAGGTTTGTTATTGATATGAATGGGAGAACTGTTCTTAGTGGACAAGTTCGGAATAAGCTTCTGTGTGCAAGCTTGTTCAAATTCTCAGCTCTGAGCACTGTTTCTCACAATAGAAGTGGCCATAAGGTAAAGGACAGCAACTGTGAGAGTTGTACCTTGGGGGCCAAGACTAGAAATGTGTTCTCTAAGAGTAGAGATCACACAGATGTTCCTAGAGAGGAATTTTCCATTGATTTGGCAGGGCCATTCACTCCAGAGTCCCTTGGTGGGGCAAGATACTTCATCAATTTAGTTGATACTGCAACTAATTATGTTTGGGTTAAACCGATTCGATCTAAGGATCAGACCACAGAGGAGGTTTCTGTAATCTTCAAAGTCTGGAAACAGAATGGTCTGATGAAGGAGATCAAGAGGGTTATTACCGATGGAGGGGGTGAATTCGTGAGTAAAGAGTTTGGGAGGCTGTTGAAAGATTATGGTATCATTCATATAGTCACTACTGCAAGTACTCCACAAAATAATGGAATAGTTGAGAGAATGAATAGGACTTTACTGGACAAAGTCAGAACTATTATGTCTCAATCTGGTCTGCCAAAGTTCTTATGGGCTGAGTTGATGTGCACGGTGTGTCTGTTGCACAACATTGTAAGTGTTAATGGGAAGTGTCCCCATTATCAGTTTTGGAAGTTGTACCCCAAAACATCACACCTAAGAACAATTGGTTGCTTGGTGTATTATAGTGTCCACCATAATGAAATGGTCGGAAAATTAGACCCTAGAGCCAGAACAGGGGCACTTGTAGGCTATGATTTAATAAGTAAATCTTATAGGATCTATTGTCCAGGGACAAGAAAGGTTATCCGTAGCAGGGATGTAAAATTCGACGAAAGTACCTTTCCACTCAAAAGGAGTGAAGATGTTGTTGTGATTAAGCCACAACAAGAAATAGAATTAGCACCTATTTCACCAGCAAAAGCTGTGGAACATGTGGTTCCAGAAGATGAAGAGGTGGCAGACGTGCCACAAGAGGGTTCAGTACCCGCTTCAGGTGATTCTGTGGAATCAGAACCTGATGAGCCTCCACCTCCGGTTAGAAGGAGTGGTAGGGTTAGAGTACCGGTTGACAGGTACGGGGAGTGGAGATCCCATTATGCTGCCGCAGGATATGAGGAAGATACATTTCAGGAACAGTGTATGCTCAATGAAGTCCTGGAGTTGAGTTCAGAAATGGGTAACAGGGTTAACCCAAATAGCTTTGGCCAAGCTATGAATTCTGATGAGAGAGCCAACTGGAAGAGTGCTATTTTTGAGGAATTTGATTCTCTAGAGAATAATAGTGTCTTTGAAGTGGTTAAGCGGGATTCTGTTCCAAAAGGAAAGACCATTGTGGGGTCTCGATTGGTGTTAAACAAGAAGTTTGACACAAACGGAGTTTTGAAAAGGTTCAAGGCTAGATGTGTTGCACAGGGCTTCAAGCAGAGAGAGGGTATTGATTACCAAGAAACTTTCTCACCAACTGGAAGGCTGTCCACCTTCAGGTACATCATTGCTCTGGCAGTGGAGTTGGGTGAAGAAATCAGACAAGCTGATTTTGTAACAGCATACTTGAATGCAAAACTTGGAGAGGAGGAGACTGTTTATATGTCGATTCCTGATGGTTTTCGTGAATGGTTAGTAGAGACTAAACCAGAAACCATGAAGAAAATCTGTGTTAGAACTTTTCTTTCGGCAGATAAAGGGGAATATGTCCTCAAGCTGTGTAGATCCCTGTATGGATTGAAGCAAGCAGCTAGGTCATGGTATAACACCATGAGTGAGAAACTGATAGAGATTGGTTTTAAGACGTCTGAGGCCGATCCTTGCCTTTTTGTGAGGAAGGATGCAATTTTGTTTGTATGGGTCGATGACATTATCATTATTGGTGATGGTAAAGAGAGAGTCATGGAGACACTCAAAAAGGAATTCAAGATAAAAGATCTTGGTCTGGCGCAACAGGTGCTTGGAATGAAAGTCAGCAAGAGCAAGAATGGTATTAAGTTAGACCAGAACCATTATGTGGCAGCTCTTCTTAAGCAATACGGCTTAGAGGATGCAAAGGAGTTTGGTACTCCTATGCAGTCAAACATTCGTTTAGAGAAGTCTACAGATGAGGAGTATCTGGAGTTTGTTCAATCAGGGAATGACTACAGGTCAGCTGTCGGATCGCTTAATTATTTGGGGCAGTGTACAAGGCCCGATATTGCGTTTGCAATTGGGGTCTTGTCGCAACACTTAGAGAAGCCAAGCATGAGGCATTGGTCAGCGTTTAAGAGAGTTATGAGGTATCTTAAAGGAACACACAGTCTGGGACTGTTGTTTACAAAGTCAGCAAACTTTGATTTGGTTGGTTATTCCGATGCAAGTTGGGCAGATGGTAACACTAGGGAATCAACAAGTGGTTTTGTATTCTTTTTAGGTAAGAATCTGGTGTCATGGATGTCCAAGAAGGTGTCGGCAATAAGTCTTTCATCAACAGAGGCTGAGTATAGAGCTTACTTAGCAGCTTCACAGGAAGCAAAATGGTTGAGAAAAGTCTTAGAGGACACACATAAACCACAAGGGTTTGCATTGTTGTATTCCGATAACCAGAGTGCCATTGCGTTGGCGCAAAACCAAGTGTTCCATTCAAGAACAAAACATATTGATGTCCACTATAACTATATTCGCGATGCAGTTAACTGCAAAGAGATTGTGTTGAGGTACATGCCCACTGGAGCAATGATTGCGGATATCTTGACTAAGGCATTAGACAGAAACAAGCATCAAGGCTTTGTGACTAATATGCGGATGTCACCCCTTTTGGATTAAGGGGGTGTGTTAAAATACGTACGCACTTACGCGGGTGCTACGTATAAGTGTAATCCAAATGGGATGCACAAATGGGCCTCTAAGGCCCATTGGACACACACACGGACCATACGGGCCCATGTGGATGTCACGGATTTGGGGAAACTGGCCTCAAAATGCGTGAAATAGGCCTATTGGTACACGGGCCCTAACGGGCCCGGTGGGGTATATGGGCAGATACAGCCAGATGGGCTTGTATGGGCATAATTGGGCCCAAGGTTTATTTTGGACATACTTGGCCAGACGGGCTGGCCCGCCAAAGTATGTTTTTCTCAGTTTTCGGGCTTGGGGCGGCCCATTGGGGCCGCCGCCAGTGTCGCGGCCCACCCGGGGCCGCTGCCCGCGCCGCGGCCCGTTCGGGGCCGCCTGTGTTCCTCGGCACGGCCCACGCGGGGCCCGACGGCCCGCGCGGGGCTGTTGCGCGGCCGAGGGATCCCGCGCGGTGCGATGCCGCGCGGGCCCGGCTGGTCGCGCCCGGCGACCAGCGCCGCGGAGCCGGGGCTCGCGGCCCCGGCTCGCTCCCCCTCCCCTCGCTCGCCGTTGCGAGGGGGATGGGGGCGGGCTGGCTGGGTTGAACCAGCCAGCGACCGGCCGCGACATCGCGGTCGGTCAGGGCAGGGGGGACCTGACCACCCCCTTGCCCAGGGAGGTGGCGGCGCCGGCCGCGGTAATAGCGACCGGCAGGTGGGGGGGATTTGATCACCCTCCCACCTAGCGAAGCGATGCAGAGGGAGCGAGGGGCGCTCTCCCCCCCCCTTTACCGAGGGGGAGGAGCGTCGGGCTGAGGGGACCTGATCACCCCCAGCCCAGTCCTTTTCCTAATGACGACGCCCTGGGGGTATCGACCCCCAGGGCCCCTGGTGAGGGGATTTGACCGCCCCCACCAGGGATTTGAGAGAAGAAGGGGGGGGGGGCGGCATGTCCGCCGGTTACACCCCCCCCTAGTGAGGTTGAAACCGGACCCAGGTGAGTCCTGGGTCCCACCTGGCCCATTTGAGGGGCCAGGGGCTGGATGCATGAGGCAACCAGCCCGTAAGTATGACAATGAGGTCATCAGGACCGGTTGTAACAGACAACCGGCCCAGGGGATTGAACAGCAAAGGGGCTGGTTCAGCCCCGTAACGGTGGAAACACCAGAATGGACCGGAATAGGCTGGTCGTAAGGGTTCAGGGACTGATGCCATGTGGGCTGATGTAGTCCAAACCAAGTAACAAGGCTTGTAGAGCCTGTAGAGCTCTTTTGGGGCGGAAAATTTGCCTTTTGGCTTGTTGTATCATGGGCTCACAATAGGCCAATCTTTTGTACTTAAGGAGCTCTTCTCCCTGCTGTTTTCCATCATTCATTCATCATCCAATCGAATTCATCCAACATATTGCCCCATTGTGAGAGCCCCATTAACCATTATTGACACACAGTGTCCAGCATTTCTTTTGCTTTAAATACTGCTCATTTGCCTAAGCTAATTGCTGGCCATAATTATAACAATATAGACTAAATACACTATAGGCTGACAAGTGGTTGAGTACAAAATTAATAAGGTAAAATTAGCATAAGCAGTTTAAGTGACATGGTAAGTGAAATGATATGACTAAAGAGTCTGATAGCCATGACTAAACAGTCTGATAATCACAATCTACAACACAGCCCAGTTACATTTTACCTGTTGTTTTAGTACTTGAAGGTTAACAGTAATAAGATCAAATCAATCCAATCAATGGTACTCTGAACTCCAGTGAAAGTCACATAAATGAAAACTCAAACTCTAACAGTAATGACATGCAAAAGGAGAAAATTAAGCCCCAAATGGGCTCTACAGGCTCTACAAGCCTTGTTACTTGGTTTGGGCTTACTTTCCCCCTTGGCATTAGTCCCTTAACCCTTATGACCAGCCTGTACCAGTTGAATTTGGGGTTTCCACCCTTACTGGGCTGAACAAGCCCTTTTTTCTATTCAGACCCTGGATTGTTGTACCTTAAAACCAGCCCGGTTACCTCTGTGACCCAAATTACCGGGCTGGTTGCCTCATTCAACCTGCCATGGGCCCCTAACATGGACCAGGTGGAACCCAGAACTCATCTGGGTTGGCTCTCAAGCTCACAAGGGGGGGGGGTGTAAGCTGAGGATGTGCTACCCCTCCCCCCTCTTTCCTACCTAGGTGAACAGCAGGGGTGTTTAAATCCCCCTCTGGTCCCCTAGGACACAATTGGCCCCAGGTTGACCGTTGAAACAAGATGGGCTGGAAGGGGATCAGGTACCCCCAGCCCTTGGTGCCTGGAGTGCCCTGCTTGCTGGTGGGAGGGTGGTCAGATCCCCCCACCACTTTGTACCACTTTGTGCCCTCCATCACCAACAGGTGGGAGGGTGATGAGGTCCCCCCACCCTGGCCATTTGCCACATGCAAACAGTTGCTGGCTGGTTCTCAATGAGGGGGAGGAGCAGCAATCCTCCCTCCCCCTCACAACCAAGCAAGGGGAGGGAGGGAGGCAGGAGTAGCCAGCCACCGTGGCTGAAACCCACCCCCACAGCTGAAACCAGCTGGGTGGCGTTACCAGGGCCGTGGCCTTGCACACAGCGGGTGGGAGGACTCCAAACAGAGTCCCCTGCCCCATACAATGGCCTTGTGCCGGCCGTTGGGCCCTGCAACGGGCCAAGGCAAAAAACAAGCGGCCCCAAGCAGGCTGCAACACGGGAAGCGCCCCCAATGGGCCGCTGAGGCCCAAAGAACATAAAATACATAATTTGGAAGGCCAGCTCATCTGGCCAAGTATGTCCAAAATAAACCTGGGGCCCAGTTATGCCCAAATGAACCCAGCTGGCTGAGGTGGCCCGTTAAGGCCCATGTCCCAAAAGACCTGGAAAGCGTGTTCTGATGCCCAAATGTTCAAAACCAATGAAATACCCATAGGCCCACATGGCCCACGTTATGTTTAATGGGCCATAGAGGCCCATTTTTTCATACCATTTGTATTACACACTAAAATGCACATAACATGAGTGCATCCATATTTTAACACACCCCCTTAATCAAAAAGGGATGCTATATGCATACTAGACACAAAACCTTGATGTCTGTTCTTATCTAACGCCTTAGTTAAGATATCTGCAATCATTTCTGGAGTGGGCATGTACTTTAACAATGTATCTCTGCAGTTCACTGAACTCTTTATATACTTATAATGAAAATCAATATGTTTTGTTCTTGAATGGAAAACTTGGTTTTCTGCCAATGAAATGGCACTCTGATTATTAGAATACAACAACGCAAACCCTTATGGTTTATGAGTATCCTCTAAGACCTTTCTCAACCAATTTGCCTCCTGTGAAGCTGACAGGTTCGCTCTGTACTTTGCTTCTTTTGATGAAAGACTTATTTCTGACACCTTCTTAGACATCCATGACACCAGATTCTTTCCTAAAAAGAATACAAAACCACTTTTTGATTCCCTAGTGTTACCATGTGCCCAACTTGCATCAGAATAAGTAACCAAATTCAAGTTTGCTTACTTTGAAAACTGAAGTCCCAGACTGCTTGTTTTTTAAGGGTACCTCATGACCCTCTTAAACGCTGAACAATTCCTCTTGCTTGGTTTCTCTAAGTTTTGTGACAAGATGCCAATTGCATGAGCAATATCTGGCCTCTTAAACTGCCCCAAATAATTTAGCAATCCAATAGCTGACCTATAATTGTTCCCAGATTGGAAAAACTCCAGATTCTCTTCATCTGTAGACTTTTCTAACCAAATTTTAGACTGCATTGGAGTACCAAACTCCTTTGCATCCTCTAAGCCATACTGCTTAATTAGAGCTAACAAGTAATGTTTTTGATCCAAATAGATCCCATTATTGGTCTTACCAGCTTTCATTCCCAGCACCTGTTGTTCCAGGCCAAGATCTTTTATCTTGAAATCCTTTTTGAGTGCCTCCATGACTCTCTCTTTACCATTCCCAATAATGAAAATTTCATCAACCCATACAAACTAAATTGCATCCTTCTCACAAAGCAACAAGGGTTGGCTTCAATTTTCCTGAAACCAATCTCTATCAGTTACTTACTCATGGTGTTATACCATGACCTAGCTGCTTGCTTCAATCCATACAGGTATCTACACAGCTTGAGGACATATTCCCCTTTATCTTCTTAGAGGAAAATTCTAAAACAGATTTGCTTCATAGTTTCTGGCTTGGTCTCTACCAGCCATTCCTTGGAACTTTGAGGAATTGACATATAAGCAGTCTCCTCTTCTCCAAGTTTTGCATTCAAGTATTCAGTCACAAAATCAACCTGTCTGATTTGTTCACCCAACTCCAATGCTAAATCAATGATGTAACTGAAGGTGGAAAGCCTTCCAGTTGGAAAAAAATTCTCTTGGTAATCAATACCCTCTTTCTTCTTGAAGCCTTGTGCAATGCATCTAGCCTTGAACCTCTTCAAAACTCCATTAGTACCAAACTTCTTATTCAACAATAACCTATACCCAACAATTGTCTTTCCTTTTGGAACTAAATCCCGCTTAACCACTTCAAACACTATTATTTTCCAGTGAATCAAATTCCTCAAATATAGCTGTCTTCCAATTGGCTCTGTCATGAGAATTCATAGCTTGGCCAAAGCTATTTGGGTTAACCTTATTACCCATTTCTTAAATTAACTTTAGAATCTCATCAAGCATACATTGTTCCCAAAACATATCTTCTTCATATTCTGCAGAAGCATAATGTGACTTCCATTCACCGTACCTATCAACAGGTATCCTTGTCCTTCCACTCCTTCTAACTGGAGGTGGAGGCTCATCAGGTTTTGATTCCAAAGACTCCCCTGAAGCGGGTAATGAACCCTCCTGTGGCACATCTGCCATCTCAACATCATCATTAATGATATTCTCTACAGCATCTGATGGTGAAATAGGCTCCAATTCTATTTCCTTCTGTGATTCCTGAACAGAAATATCTTCAATAATTCTGAGTGGAAAGGTACTTTCCTCAAATTTTACATCCCTACTACTGATAACCCTTCTTGTTGCTGAACAATAAATCCCGTATGACTTACTTATTAAATCATAGCATACAAGTTCCCCTGTTCTGGCTCTAGGATCTAACTTTCCAACCATTTAAATATGGTGGAAACTATAATAAACTAAGCAACCAATTTTCCTCCGATGTGATTCTTTGGGGTACAACTTCCAAAACAGATAATGCGGACACTTCCCATTAACACTTACAATATTGTGCAACAGACACACTGTGCACAACAAATCACCCCATAAAAACTTTGGTAGATCAGATTGAGCCTCAATAGTTCTGACTTTGTCAAATAAAGCCCTGTTAATCCTCTCAACTACTCAATTGTTTTTTGTAGCACTAGGAGTAGTGACTATATGAGTGATACCATAATCATTCAATAGTTTCTCAAAATATTTACTCACAAACTCACCACCTCCATCAGTAATAACCCTCTTGATCTCCCTCATCAAACCATTCTTTTTCCAGACTTTGAAGATTACTGAAACCTCCTCTGTGTTCTGATCCTTTGATCTTATTGGTCTCACCCAAACATAATTAGTTGCTGTATCAACCAGATTGATGAAGTAATTTGCCCCTCCAAGTGACACTGGTGAAAATGGCCCTGCCAAATCAATGGAAAATTCCTGTCTAGTAACTTCTGTGTGAAGAAGGTCCATTATCTGTGTCTTCCTGTTCTGGGCTATATGCTCAAATCGTTTCCATTCTACTTTTTTTTTTTTTTGTTCTCTCAATGTTTCTTTATTTATTTTATTCTATTTTTTTTTTGTCTCATCCATTTCTCTGACTCCTCACGCTAGAACCTCTATTTGTGTCCGCCGCTCCTCACCTCATCTGCAACTCCTCGCCCTAGATCTGCTGCAAGTACTTTAAACCCAAGTCCGTACCTCTGTAAAGGAGTTCTCCTGGCTCAGATCATGGAGAAGCTTTTCTTTGTAAAACCACAAGATTACACCACTGACCCCAGGCTTCTGATTCAGGTAAGCAGCAAAGTCAATTCAACTAAACCATCACCCAACCAACTAATCCGGATTCCTCCACTTATCAGAATCACTGCTACACTCAATCCCGCTACTCTACCAACCTAATCCAATTCCAACCTTGCCTGAATCAACTACGTTACATTTCATCAATGCTGTTTCTGTTCCTTCTTTTTTCTCCATCCTTCCTCCAACTCTCTACACCAGAGTCTGTCTGGTTCTTTTTAGGTGAACTATCATAAGCCTATGTTCTTTATTTTCTTTTGAGGTTATTACTTGACAACTGAAATTCAGGTTCTTTTTAGCCTCTTTATCCTTCACCATGCAATCTCTACTCTTTGAGAAGAAATTCCTGGTCTTGGCTCCTAAATTAAAACTTTCACAGTAGCTGTCCTTTACCTTATGGCCACTTCTATTGTGAGAAACAGTGCTCAGAGCCAAAAACTTGAACAATTTTGCACAAAGAAACTTATTCTGAACTTGTCCACTCAGGATATTTCTCCCATTCAAATCAATAACAAACTTATCTTGTTTAATATAACAAATCTGGAAACCTTTTTTCCAGAGATCTCCAAGAGACGCAAGGTTAAAAGGCAAATCTGGTACATAGAAAACTTTCTCAAAAGATATTTTGAAACCCAAGTTATTTTAAATAATAAATTTTCCAATTCCTTTAATCTGAATTGTTCTTCCTTTTTGGCCAATTTTTACAAAACCATCAAAATCTTTAAGATTTAGACACAAATTTGGCTCAAAAAACATGTAGTCTGTACAAAAAGAATCAATCAAAACAAGAACATCCTACTTCAATCCTCCTACAAGGAAAGAAGACTTATCAGCCACTGAGAAGTTCTTATCATCAAGTTTAAGATTACATAATGCATAAACAATGAAGTCCATATCTTGATCCTCATTGATTTTAGCCTTCTTTTTGGGGGCTTGTTCCTCATTAGCTTTTTACATTGAAACTTCCAATGCCACCATAGAAACATTACCATGGCAAGGTCAACCTCTTGGTCTTCCTTTTCACTTTCATGGGATTTCTTCCTCTTCTTGGCCTCCTTGCAATCCTTTGCATGGTGCCCCTTCTTCTGACAATTAAAAAAGAAGACCTTTGCTAAATCCCTTTTGGACTTTGCCTTCTTCCCAGATTTTCCTGTCTTGCCCACCAGAGCAGTTCCTGTGCCCTCCTTCATCTTAAATTGAAGATCATCCTCTTAAATCCTTCTAAGCACATCTTCTTGTCCAGGAAGGGAATCCAATTTTAATATAATCCTAACCAAGGACTGATATTCTTTTGGTAGCTTTTGAAGAATTAGGAGTGACAAACACTCAGGATCAATTTTAAGCCCAGATTACTTGAACTTAGCAATACTTGATCTTGCCTCCCCCACAAATTGTTTTCAGTTGGCAAATTTCAACTTGAACAATTCTTTGAAGGCATTCCCCTTGTTATGTACAGAGTTACCAGCATACTTGGCCTTGAGAATTTTCCATACAATACTACCCATCCTCTTCTGTTCCTCCTTTAAAGTCTCAGAAACCCATGCCATATGACTTTCATCCAAATTCCTGAGAAGGAAATCATAAGACTTCTTCTCTAAATCTGAACTAATCAAAGTGTCATCTGCATTCCCAATCTCCCCACAACAGATGTTTTCTGACTCACAGTCCATTGAAACAGTCCAAGCACTTTAGTTTTTACCATTTAAAACAATCTCAGTGGAGCTTGACTCTGGGATATAGGACATCTTCTTGGAAAAATTGAGGTCTTTGAGGTTTTCAAGAGTAAGGTATAAGGGTCTATTCTGCTTGGAAGTAATGATAATGATGGTGCTGATAATGTGTGATAATTATGGGCCCACAAGTCAAGTCAAATAGCAGTTTAAAGCAAAAGAAATTCTGAGACAATAATGTCCTATGATTGATCTTTAATATGGGGCAGAGGAAATAGCACACTTGTGAATGTGAATGAATTGGTGAATGAATGGATGGAAAACAGCAGGTAGAAGAGATCCTTAAATAAAAAATATGGTGCTCATGTGGAGCTCATGTAATGAAATCCAAAAGGCAAAAATTCCGCCCCAAATGGGCTCTACAGGCTCTAAAATCCTTGTTACTTGGTTTGGGTTTACTCAGCCCACTTGGCATTTGTCCCTGAACCCTTATGCCCAGCCTGTACCAGTTGAGTTTGGTGTTTCCACCCTTATTGGGCTGAAACAGCCCTTTTTTCTTTTCAGAACCTGGCTTGTGGTCCCTTACAACCAGCATGGTAACCTCTGTGACCTCACTTACCAGGCTGGTTGCCTCATTCAACCAGCCGCTGGCCCCTAGAATGGACCAGGTGGGACCCACAACTCATCTGGGTCTGCTCTTGAGCTCACAAGGGGGGGTGTAACCAGCGGAAATGCCCCCCCCCCTCTTTCCTACCTAGGTGACCAGAAGGGGTGGTTAAATCCCCCTCTGGTTTCCTGGGACGTGATTCACCCCAGGCAGACCACTGAAACAAGATGGGCTGGAAGAGGATCAGATTCCCCCAGCCCTTGGCGCCTCCCCCTTGTTAACAGGGGGGGGGGGGGGGGTAGAGCGCCCTGCTCACTGGTTGGAGGGTGGTCAGATCCCCCCACCACTTTGTTCCCTCAACCACCAACAGGTGGGAGGGTGATCAGGTCCTCCCACCCTGGCCAGTTGCCACCTGCAACCAGTTGCTGGCCCTTGATGAGGGGGAGGACCAGCCATCCTCTCTCCCCCTCACAACCAAGAAAGGGGAGGGAGGGAGGCGGGGGCAGTCAGCCACCACGGCTGTGACCAACCCTGACAGCGGCAATCAGCCAGGTGGCGCAACTGGGCCTGGGCCTTGCACACACTGGGTAGAAGGACCCCCAACGGAGTCCCCTGCCCCATACAGCAGCTCTGCTCGGGCGGGTGGGCCAAGCAAAGGGCCCAGGAAAGGAACAGGCGGGCCCAAGCGGCAGCAGCCCCAATGGGCTGCCAAGGCCCAAAGACCATAAACTAAATACTTTGATAGGCCAGCCTGTCTGGCCAAGTATGTACAAAATAAACCTTGGGCCCAGTTATGTTCAACTAAACCCATCTGGATAAGGTGTCCCATCCACCCTGGCGGGCCCTTTAAGGCCCGTGTCCAAAAGACCTTGAAAATGTGTTTTGGCGCCCAAATTTCCAAAACCAATAACATACCCATAGGCCCACGTGGCCTACGTGGTGTCTAATGGGCCATAGAGGCCCATTTGTGCATCCCATTTGGATTTCACACTAAAATGCACATAACATGAGTTCATCCATACTTTGAAAAATTATTGCAGGGAGAGAGAGACAGATAAGGGGAATCTCAAGGTCTTTGGGAGGTGAGGAAGTATAGGACATGTTGAAGATATAATCATGGAATTTGATGTGATGTGTGATAAAAAAATTAAATGTGTCTGTTTCCAAAGCTCTATAGGTGTGGTGCCCATTTCCATACCCCAGAAAGACCCTTTCTGCTCCTTTTCCCCCAAATTTTTCATCTGGCTTGTTGAAATTGTAAATGACCTGGCAGCCAAAGGGATAGATGTGGGAGAGGGAGGAAGGGTTTCCAAACCGATTTCTGTGAGGTGAAAGGAACCCTATGGTTCTGCAAGGGTTGTTTTTTTCTAGGTGAACCATGGTGGACAAGGCTTTGGACCACTAGGATAGTTTTAGACTGGAGTCCTTGAGGAGGAATCTGTGCTTTGAGACAGTGATTCAATTTCTGGTTTTTTCCAGGGGATGATTCTTGGGATGGCAAGGTGCTGGATTCCATTGTGTGAGTAGAATTTGGAGAGATTGGAGTTCTCAAATTACATTTCTTTTTTGGGGACAAGGTAGGTGAATCTTTCCCTTGATTCTACCTGGATCCGTTTGAACAGTTCATTAAAAATGGGGTTAGTTTTGGAATTGAGGGAGATTATTTCAATAACAACATAATGGGAGAAACTGTTGAAAAACCCCAGAAATTATTTCATTCTGGACTGGGAAGGGGGGGAGATTTTAAATGAACAATTGCTCTTCCTGTGCGCCGCTCCTCTCAGCTACACTCAACCTGGCAGCTACACTCAACCTGGCGCGGACTCTGATACTGTATTAACTCATCCTCATCTTTCACGCGCAACTCCGCGATCCCCGGAGGTATTTGGTCTCATTCAAGACTCACTCTTCCACGAGTAATAGTGGGAGGGGGGGCCACATGACTTACAACAAACTACTACCTCAATCACGAAAACTCTCATCTAATCGCGAACTCAACACATCAAACTCAGCATCTTGACCGTCAACATCACCTCATCAAATCAATCTCTTTCTCCATTTCTTTTCTTTTCTTTCTCTATTCTTTTTATATCTTTTCTTTGCTTGTTTTTATCTTGACTACTGGGCTCATCAACTCTGCTATCTATCATGAACTGACTGGTAAGACTTTTGTACACCACCAACTCTCAACACACAATGATTCTGACTCTCCGCTGTTCTACTCTTATCAAGTCTTCCTAATCATTCCTCTAAATCTTCTCATTGTGGCTCTTCCATCAACTCATCTTCTCAAGTCTCAAGCCACAGCTGTTCCTTGCTCAATGTTTGTTCTGTTTCTTTTCTTTATTCATTTTCTTTCATTTCTATCTTCAAATATTCTTACACTGATAACTATACTGGCACAGCCCCCTTTGATCAATAACAATCTCAGTTTCCCTCAGTCACTCAACACGGTTAAAAGCCAAAGCCATTCCAACAAATTCAACCGAGCAATGGAGGGATCTAGCAACGATGGCTTTCGCCAAATAATTCTCAAGGCTGCTTTGGAAGCTGTTCCGATACTAACTGACGAAAATTACTCCATTTGGAAGGACAATATGACCATGTTACTCGAGCTTAAAGGAATCAAGGAAGCACTCAAAGATGACTATAAAACTCTTAGCGCTGTTGAAGATATGGAAACCCGTGTGATCTTACTTTCTTGAATTGATTCCGTAACTCATAATAATGTCGTCAATCCTTCAAACATATCATCTTCCCGTCTTCTTTGGCACACTATAAAGGAACGATTTGCCTCTTCTCAAACCGCCAATCGAGCACGTGTTTTCAACAAGTTTCTCTATCATCAATTCAAACCCAATGCGATTAATCTCTTCATCACGGAAACAAAAATCTCACTTAAGAAAATGATTGATGTAGGAATCAATCTTCCCAACGATATTTTGTCCTACCTCATTCTGTTCAAATTTCCTCCTCAACTAAATTCTCTTCGACAACAAATCATGCATTTGGACAAGACATTCACAATGGATCTTGTTCTAAATCACCTTATCCAACTCAACAATGAAACAAGAGTCAAATCCAAGGAATCCAAAATCAGCAACACCACCCTCATATCTTCTCGAGCTCCTAAGAAACCTGTACCCTCCGAGCAACAATGCAAGAGAGGCTTTCACAACCCATTATCTCCAGATCACCCTGCTGAAAAATGCTGGCATCTTCACGAACACTTAGCTCCCGAGTGGTGGAAAGAGTCACAAGCCCGGTGGAGAGCTTCTCTAAACTCAACTTAAAAAACCAAAGAGGTAGCTCACTATATGGCCCTTCTTTCCATTTGGATCAATGAAGTCAATCCTCAGAACCGAATCATTATTGACTCCGGTGCATCGTGCCACATGTTCAATTCCCCTGATTTCTTTTGTCAGCTAGAAGATCTGTCCGGAAAAGATGTCATTAACACAGGAAAAGAAGGCGCGAAACTTCCAATCAAAGGAAAAGGAATCGTCAAACTTTCTTGGAAAAATTCTGTCATTTCTCTCTCTAATTTCTTCTTTGTTCCTGATCTCGTGGTGAATCTCATCAGTCCCGGCGAACTAATCACGAAGAAAAACTGCGAACTCGTCTCTTCCAGAAATCAGTTCTTTCTCTCCTCCAACTCACAACTGGCATTCTCCGGATTCATTCAAGAGAATTTGTTCATTCTTAATCCTCCTTCTCATGCGGGCAATAATTGCAAATTTTGCCACATTGCACTCAAGAATGCGAATTCAAATGAAATCAAACTGCTCCATCAAACCTTTGGACACGCGAGTACGCACTGCCTCAAAAACCTGTTTGCGTCACTGTCCTCCAAATCTATCTCTGACTTCCAATGTAAAGATTGCGTATTCTCTAAGATCTCCAAATCTCCCTTTAAAAACACTTCGACTGCCTCCTCCAAGCCTTTCGAACAACTTAATATTGACTTGATCGGCCCAATAACACCCTCATCTCGAAACGATATGAACTATATCATGTCAATTGTGGATAATTTCTCCGGATACATTTCAGAAATCCCTCTTCAACACAAATCAGACGCATTTCAACAACTCAAGATTATCTTAAATCACGAAAATCAAAAGCGAAATTGCTTTCCCGCAACTGTTTGCACCAACGGAGGCGGTGAATTTTCCTCAACTGAACTTAAAGAATATTTCAAAACTAACTCTATTCAACACTTGATTTCAGAACCATATCACCACGAACACAACGGAAAGGTTGAGAGAGCCAACCAAACTCTCACTGAATCAATCAGGTCTATTCTTTGAAGCTCCAAACTACCTCTCAATCTTTGGGCTGAAGTTGCCAAGTCAGCTTGTCTTGTCTTGAATCACATCCCAAAAAGTCCTAACGCTCCTTCTCCTTATCAATTGTTCATTGGTAAAACTCTCCCCATTAGCTATTTCCACCCTATTGGGTCAAAGATAGTATATCTCGATAACAAAATCAATCGGGGTGAAAAGTTTAAGGATCGTGGGCTTCCGGGTACCCTTGTGGGTTATAACCCCAATTTTCTGTCCTACCAAATAATCAAACCTGATAACTCTATTATTTCCTCCAAGCACGTCAAGGTACTCAAGAATGAAATCTCCTCTCAAGAAGTCCCTGATTCTCCACCAGTAGAAAACTCTCTTCAAATCCATTTCAATGACAACTTGCCGCTGCCTGTCCCAAACAGCTCTTCCTCGACTGCCATCACAAGTGAACCAATTGAATTAACCGAAAGCCCTTCTTCCTCCAACGTTGTAACTTCCCCTGTCTCTTCTTCTTCTACGTCTCTTGCGAATGCTCAAAACATCAATCCAATTGACTCGGAATCTGAGACCTCTGAAGATCTGACACGCCTTCTCGTTCCAAGTTACTCCCTTTGAGATCAATCTACTCTAAATCCTCCCCAACGATACGGATACCATCATTATTACGTACCAAAGACTTTTGAAAAAGCAAGGAAAAGTGCCGACTCTCTCAACTGGGAAACCTCTATGGACGCTGAACTCAATGGGATTGAAACTCTCAAGGTGTGGGAAGATTACAATGGTCCTGAACTGACTAATCCTCTCAACACTACTTGGGTGTATCGTCTCAAGGACAACTGCCATGGAGACCCACTCATCTATAAAAGCTGACTTTGCGTTCAAGGATTCAATCAGATTTACGGATTGGATTATCAAGATACCTTCTCTCCAACCGGCAAAGCTTCCTCCTTAGGCATAGCCTTAGTATTCGGGCTCTTTCACTCTCATCCAATCACTCAATTTGATGTAAAAAGTGCCTTTCTTCACGCTCCATTGACCGACAAAGTTATAATTAGAAGACCCAAAGGATCAAAAAGAAAGTCGGAATTCCTCATTCTACAAAAGTCCCTCTATGGCTTGAAACAAGCTCCAGCCAACTGGTTTCATACTTTAACCTCCTGGATTCGAGAGCAGGGATTTCATGAATCAATATCCGATCCTTGCTTGTACATCCATCCAGATTCAAATTCAGTTCTATTCTTTCATGTCGACGATCTTATTCTTGTTGGCCTCGGAAACAACTTTCAAAATGAATTCTTAAAAAGATTCCCAAATTCCAGTCATCACAAGCCAAACACTATCCTGGGCATGAAATACAAACGCATTGACAACAAAATACTCTTATCTCAAACAAAACATATCAAACATGGACTGGAGGAACTAAAGATGACAGACTGTAAACCCTCTTCCATTCCGCTCTCAGCTAATCTCAATCTTTTGCCGGCGTCCGATGAAGAGCATAAAGAATTCAAGTCGCTCAACATTAACTATTGATCTGCTGTTTTTCTTATCAATTACATCGCTTGTCTTACTCGTCCTGATCTAAGCTTTGCCGTCTCCAGTCTTGCTCAATTCTGTGAAAGGCCAGGCATCAGTCACTGGAGAGAAGTCAAGAGATGCTGGAAATACTTAAACGCCACAAAAAATCTGAAACTCACTCTTCAAATAAACAACTCAAACACTCAAATTGAATCTTACAGCGATGCAACTTGGAGCAATGAATTGGAAACAAGGCGCTCCCAATCCGGACACCTTTCCCTTCTTTTCAACTCTCTCATATCTTGGATTAGCTACAGAAAGCGCAATGGGACTCATTCTACGACGGAGGCCAAATTAAATCCACTAGTGGACTCATTCCTTGAAAACATTTGGATGCGACACTTTGTGGCTGAACTGTGGAAGAAGAAAGTTTCACCCAGTGTCCATTTCATAGATAACAAAGGCCTGGATGATAAACTCAAAAAGTTTGGGTGTAATTCCAAAACTTGCCATATTGATATCAAGACCAAGGCTCTCCGCGAAGAACTCCACCTTGGGAATTTAATTATCAAACTCATACCCGCTTCGGACATGAAGGCCGACGGTCTCACAAAAGCTCTCCCTCTTTCCTCTCTTTCTTCTCTTCTTCAATTAATTGATCCATCCTTCTTGACTCGAACTCCAGTCTTACAAGTCACGGGGGGTGTTAAATGAACAATTGCTCTTCCTGTGCGCCGCTCCTCTCAGCTACACTCAACCTGGCAGCTACACTCAACCTGGCGCGGACTCTGATACTGTATTAACTCATCCTCATCTTTCACGCGCAACTCCCCGATCCCCGGGGGTATTTGGTCTCATTCAAGACTCACTCTTCCACGAGTAATAGTGGGAGGGGGGGCCACATGACTTACAAAAAACTACTACCTCAATCACGACAACTCTCATCTAATCGCGAACTCAACACATCAAACTCAGCATCTTGACCGTCAACATCACCTCATCAAATCAATCTCTTTCTCCATTTCTTTTCTTTTCTTTCTCTATTCTTTTTATATCTTTTCTTTGCTTGTTTTTATCTTGACTACTGGGCTCATCAACTCTGCTATCTATCATGAACTGACTGGTAAGACTTTCGTACACCAACAACTCTCAACACAAAATGATTCTGACTCTCCACTGTTCTACTCTTATCAAGTCTTCCTAATCATTCCTCTAAATCTTCTCATTGTGTCTCTTCCATCAACTCATCTTCTCAAGTCTCAAGCCACAGCTGTTCCTTGCTTGATGTTTGTTCTGTTTCTTTTCTTTCTTCATTTTCTTTCATTTCTATCTTCAAATATTCTTACACTGATAACTATAATGGCACAGCCCTCTTTGATCAATAACAATCTCAGTTTCCCTCAGTCACTCAACAGGAGATGGGGCTGCAGAGGTCAATTTGAAGGTATTCAAGTTTTTTGGAGGGGTCCAGGAAGCTTTCAAGGGGTTCTCGTGACTTTTGCTGGGGTTTTAAGTGGTTCTGCCGTGTTGGTTATTTATAGAAATGGAGGAAAGTAGGATGAGCACTGGATTTCTCACTTGGAGCAGCTCAAAAGTGGTTGAAACTCCGCAGCACAATAGGCTCAGGAGGAGGGCATTTGCAGACTTTCTAATTGGGAGTAAAACATTCAGGGGCTCAGCCTTGGTCTGCCCCTGGTTTCAGGGTCACAATGAGCCAGATTTTTTGCCTTTTTCATTCAAAAAACATGTCCAAACATAACTTCCCCTCTGCAACTATGGATTTACAATTGCGGAAGCAATCTATCGAGGCTAAGTAGTAGAGACTAAGCCAATTATGGATTTTGCCCTGAGGTTTCAGGAGGATGGGTCAATAAAAACTGAAACTGAGGAGGCAGCATGTGGATTGTTGGGGATCTTTAGTAATGCTGCATGGGGTATTGGGAGTGAACTTCTCAGGAAGATTGATGGCAATCTGTTGTTAGTTATGCATTGGTGCGACTCAACTTTTAGGGAAGATTGGCAGAATGATCACCAAACATACTGCAAGTCATTGGATTGGGTAAAGGATTGGAATATTGGTAAGTAGGATCAATTCAGAACACACAGAGGCAGTTAAAGGAGGGGTATTTCTTTTATAGTATAAATTCTTTTGGGGAATAGTTCATTTTTGGAGTTGTATATATATAAGGAGGACATTTCCCTAACCAGAAGGGAGGGGGGGAGGTGGGCCAGACTATTGATTTGGGGAAAAGGAAAAGAACTTATCAAATTATTGGATAGTATTAGACTAAATTACCCTTGATGGCAAAAAATGAAGGAGTTTTCTATTTCTTTTCTGCTTTGTAAAGTGTCATTGACAGCTTGAGTTCTTGGAGCCTTAATTAGGAGATAGTTCAATTGCGGAGCTTTTTGAGGATTCCGCATTATTTATTTAATATTAATTCATTGAAAGTTAGCTTTAGGGGTTACCATCAAGGGCGGGATAGTTTTGCGGATAATGGAATAGGGGTTGGGAGTGATTTTTAAACCGCTGCAGGCCATAGTAAATTTTCTTGCAAAAGTGGATTATATTTAGATTTTAGGAGGTCCAGGAGGGTAACTCAAGGGCTTTTAGGCTTTCTGGAACTTGGAGGATATTTTTGCAGAGAATTTCACAGAACACACAATCTCTTTCCACAAATTGGGGGTCTGGCCGGGAAAGTCCTTTTTTCTGTTTAAACCTGGTACTTTCCGCTGAGTTATATTTTATTCTTTTTTTACCCTCAATATGTTAATGAAGATTGGAGATTACAAGGCTAGAAGGAGAAACTCCCTTCAAATCCATTGACAGGCAGAATCCGGCAGTGCACCAACCTATCAAAATGCTCCGGGTTAGACCACAAGTCCAATGAGGCTGCCGCCAAGGGCAACCACCAGTGGACAATCAACATATGTGGCACAAGAGTTGCCATAGGAGCAGTGGGGGAGCGGAGCAAAGATTTGGCCAAGGGACTATCCTGCGCTTAGGTTTTTCCGGAGGACTTCCACCGGTCCCTGGAATGGTTTGAGAACACATCCAAAAGTGAAGGCACAAAAAACATAGACTGGGTTTGGCAGCTAAGTCAATTTCATTCTGAACAACAAAGATCTGCGTGATGTGGAGGAAATGGAGGGTTATGGTGAACTTAAGTGGGAGAAGTTGCGGAGGGAAATAGTGGAGAAATGGGGGTCACAAGAGCAGAGGTTCCAACAAGTGGATCTTGAGCGTCTTGCAACAGAAAAGGCAAGGGAAGGAGGTTTTTTCTCAATGACATTGTTTGGTGGGTACTGTTCCTGATTTGATTGCATTCCAAAGTACCTAGTCTGCAAAAAGATTTTGGAGGAGCATACTGGTTCAATAAAGAGGACCTTAATGGGGGGGCTTAGCTTGGATTTTCACAGAAGTGTCCCTAGAAAGCTATATGACGTGGGATTAATTTGCAGGTTGTGGGATGGAGGGGTAACCCTACTCCCAGACATGAAGGACATCCCTGCCGGGGTTGTGGGAAAGTTGGAACTTGCGGAACTTATGGAGGAAGACCCAAAGGGTCTGATAAGGGGGGAGTTTCATTTGAAGAGGGTAAAGGGGCCCTAAAACCAAAAGAAACTGCCAAAATGAGGGAAATGTTTAACAAGATGAATCTTTTCTGGCAGAAAGCTATGCCAAATCCAGAAGGAACAGCTCCAGAACAGCCAAAAGCAACAACAATGCATGCACCAACTCAGGCACCATTGAGGGCGCCACCAAAAAACAAAGGCAAGCCTTGCGTCTTCCAATGCTACTACTGTTTGGAAGACGGCCATCTTAAAAGGTTGTGTAAATACCTGTGTGCGGAAGTGCGCAGTAAAATAATTAAGACAGATGGAAGAAAGTGTTTTTACCCTTGAGGAGAAGCTTTAATGGACTTGACAGATCAATCTTCATCAAGAGATATGGCTCAAGCTGCGGCGGCGGAAAAGAAGGAAGCAGAATTTTTGGCCATAGTTAGCTAGGGCTGTCCGCTGCAACAAAAGGAGAGTGGACATTGATTTTCCTACCCCTGAAAAAACTCCGGAGCCGGCGGTGGTAGTCAAAACAGGGGTATCCCGCACGAGGGCTGGAGAATTAGCATGGAGGATTTGCAGAACGGAGCACCCAGTTTCCCTAACCTTGAAAGAGCTCATGGGAATCTCACCAGTAATGGCAGAGAAGATGGTTGCATTCTTTAAGCAGTTTACAGGGAGTAAGAAGGACAACCCAAAGCCCAGGGAAGAGGCAAAGGTTGGTTCTCTCAATGCAGGGGAAGACGTTCTGGGAGCAAGCGGTGCTATGATATGTCCTTTGTGTTAGATTTAAGACAACTGAAATTTGTATTTAATACAGTCAGATTTTTGTCTGGAAGAAGGAAAAATTAAGAGATGAGGAAAGACAAGTTTATACCTGTAAGGTGAACAGTGAGAGATAAGATGAAACAAGGAAAAGCATGAGGTGAAGAGCAGTGGAGGAAAGAGAAAGATAGGTCGGAGTGATGAGGAACAATATTTGAGGGAAAGGAAAGAAAGGATGGTATTTAAGCTAGACAGTCAGGTGTTTGTTATGAGAGAAGACAAAGATTTGGAGACAACAGGAGAGAGAGTAAGATGTAGCATAATGAACTGAACTAATTGAGAATTGTTGAGACATGTGGGATAGATAAAACAAAAGGAGATTATGATCAAAGCGGAAAAACAAAAAGGGAAAGGAAAGTCTGGGAGTCTTTGTCAAAATCATTCAAGTTCTAACATTCCCCCCAAATTGCAGACTGAGAAGACCTAGATGCTCAAAAGCTCTGGCTAAGATGGGACAAGCGACTGGCTAAGTCAGAAAATTGGAAAGCATGGGACGGGATATAGAGCAGGCAGATGTGAGAATTGTTGATGACTTCCTGAATAAAGTGAAGTTGAATGTTGATGTGCTTCATCCGCCAAGATTTTGTGTTGCAGTTATTGTTGGCCGTGTAAATGAGGCCTTGATTGTCATCAAAGATGGTGAGTGCCTTGTCAGCAACCACAAGGCAAATTTTTCTCAGAAATGACTTCAGCCAAAGGAGTTTCCATGAGAGGTCTTTTAAAAGTTAGGATTGATTAAACTTAGAACTGGGAACTGAGAAGGTAAAAACAAGCTGACATCTGAACAAGAACAAGAGTATGGAAAAAGCACGACCACCAACATCTGGCATTGAAGAATGAGAAGCTAGAAATTGTTGGGTGATTGATGGATTGATGGACAAGACTGAGTTTGGCTGAGATTGTTGAGTTTTGGAAGGCAGTGTTGAGGTCAAGGTGATAGGTAGATGAAAAAGATCAAGAATAGATAGCAAATGGCCAGAAGAATAAGGTCAATGAGTGAAGAAAGGGAAACATGATGAAATCAAGAATAATATCTCACTGGGAAGGCACACAGGACAGTTGGTGTAATTTAGTAGAATATAGGCTGACAAGGACAATATGAGTGAGAATAAAAGAAGCATGAATAGATGATTATGAGTCGGCTAGAACAAGAGATTTGAGAGATGAGTGGAGAATGAATCACTCGATTCATCACTGAGTGGTTGAGATCAGACCCTGCCCGCCTTTTGGGTTAACCAGACGAGTGAAGTTGTGATGGAGAGAAGTAACTACATTTGGAGTACCTTCACTTGTAAGGCTTCCGCGTGCCGTCATCCGTGCGGTCATCTATCACGTAGGTAGTAAAGATTTAACACCCCACCATGCCCAATGAGATATTGCGGTTGAAGATGATATAAACAAAATTAGTACAGAAATAAAAAGAAAGAAAAATAAATAAATAAATAAATTCAAGAAAGAGATTCCATGACATCTGTGCAAATAAAGGGAAACAAAAGGGAGATGCTTTGAGAGGAAGATGCCTTGGTTAGTGAATTGGCTGGCATGTGTGATGAATTTAATTTTTTGATTTTGATTCTGTTGGCACCAAGCTCTTCCCTCATTCCCTTGGTCTTCAAGTCCAGATGTCGCGTTTTCGAGTTTCATCCAAATTTGCGAATTTTGTCATCCAGTCCACTATTGTCAATGTTTAGGGGGATTGTCTTCACGGATAAGGAAAAGATTTCATTGATGAGGGCCTTAATCCAAGTTGCTTCATGGAATGAATCAACCAGAGCATTTAATTCTGTGTCAGTAGAGGACTAATTGATATTTTTCTGCTTGCAGCTATTCCAGGAGACCAGGCTTCCAAATACCACGCACAAGTAACCTGTTTGAGATTTGCAAGTAGTAGGATCATCAGCCCGGGATGCATCAGAAAAGACCTCAAGTGCCTCAGAACGCGGAATTTTGAGTTCAAGTCAATAATGTTGAGTTGCCTTGAGATATTTCCAGGTTTTCTGGAGTTTGTTCCAGTGGTTCAGTCCAGGTTTGATATTGAATCTTGCCAAACTTGATACTGCAAAGCTGACGTTGGGGCAAGTATAACACGCTATGTGATTGAGTGATCCAATTTCCGCTCAATAATTGATGTTGAGTGCTTTGAACGCTTTGTGTTCCTTTTCCTTAGTGGGCTTGAGTTGCAGGTTGCAAGTGAGGGGCATGCACAATCCTTTACAGTTGGTCAGGCCCAATTCTTGAAGTCCATGTTGTATGTGATTTGGTTGGCTGAGGAGTATCTTGTTGGACAAGACTTCTATCTTCATGCCAAGGATAGTTTTAGGGTCCTGACTAGTGGATCCCTTGAACTTCTGTAGGAATTTTTTTTCAAAGCCTTGACTGTCACCTACTAGGATCAGATCATCAACATGAAAGAACAATCAACATTTTCCATCTTCTGACAAGTATAGACAAGGATCACACCCGGATTCATGAGAGCCAATCTCCTTGAACCAGGTAGTCAGAGTTTCATACAAATTCTTTGGGGATTTCTTCAATCCTTACAAAGATTTCTTAAGTTTCAGGAACTTCAAGGCTTGATTGGAGCCTTTAGGAGTCCTTATAATGACCTCCTTGTTGATTTCCAAATTTAAGAAAGCACTTTTCACGTCCAATTGACGAAATTTTTGAGAGGATTTTAAGGCATATACTAGCAGAAGTCTAAGGGTGGAGGGTTTGCCTGTAGGCGCGAATGTTTCAAAGAATTCAACCCCCTCGATTTGATTGAAGCCTTGCATGCACAGACGTGCCTTGTATTTTTTTGGGTCACCATGACAGTTTTCCTTTACTTGGTAGATCCATGTTGTCTGGAGAGGATTCAAGTGTTCAGGCCCCTTGTACTCCTTCCAGACATTGAAGGAATCAATGGAGGAAAGTTCGCCATCCATGGCAGCAACCCACCTATTGCTTTCTTTGCACCTCACGGCATCTTCATATCTTTTGGGTTTGTAGTAGTGAAAGAACCCGTATTGCTGAGGTTGCTTGATAGTGGATAAATCTCTGAGGATTCTAGTAGGAAGATCTGGCTGAAAAGTTTCACGGGGTTGAGATTGAGCGTTCATTGGAGGAAGATCAGCATTGCCATTGGGACCTTCAGGTTCAGACAATTCCTGGTCCAATGGGGAAGTGCAATCTTCCTCGGAGGAGGATTCATCTCTGGACGCTGACCGATACTCAGTAAAGGCTGGGTTGTTTCTTTGATGATTTATGCTTTGAGATTGATCTAATGTGTTGTCAACTTCCACCGTTTGAAAAACATCCCCCCCATTGTTGGTCAAGATCATCAGATTTGAGTTGAGAGGGCTAGCCATTTTTAGGAACTTGACATGTTTTGAAGAAATGACAACATTAGTTTTGGTTAATATGCGGGATGAGCGCAAAATAGGATTGAAGCCTACTAAAGTTCCTTCCTCCCCCTTTTCCTTAAATTTTTTACCCTTATCGCGTCTAGAGAGAAAATAGACACAAGGAGTCCCTATTGGCTTGAGATAGGAATTGGGCAGCGTATAGCCTTATATATGGACCCATGGAGATTCAGAATGGTCTTCTCTGGGGATCTTGTTAAGCATTAGTGAGCTGGATTTGATCACTTCGTGCCACAGGTTAGTGGGCAACTGTGCATCCTTCAGTATTGTCCAGGTAGATTGGATGATTGTTCTGTTGGATTTTTCAGCCTTTCCGTTGTGTTCTGGATGATATGGCTTGGAGATAATTTGACAAATATGATTCTTATTGTAGAAGTTTTGTAGTTTTTGATTGACAAACTCAGTACCGCCATCAGAGCATACTTCCAATGGAAAGTAGCCTCTGCAACAATGCTCTTTTTTGATCAAGTCAATAATGACCTCAGGAGTTTCTTCCTTTGAGGCCAATGGAAACTCCTCAACATACCCCAATGCGCTGTCTACCAAAGTAAGAATAAATCAATGACCTGCCTTAGACTGAGGCTTGAGGGGTCCCATGAGGTCCAAGTGTATTTGATCAAACTCCTTAGTTGCTTTCTTGGAGGTCTCCTTGAACAGTGATCTTGTGATTTTGCTCTTGATACAGTTTATACACTCAAACCGCCTTTTAACGTCCAATGGAATATGTTTGGTGACCCCTTCAAGTTGGGCAATGAAAGCGTGACCGTAATAGCAATGGATTTTGAAAATTTCATCATCAGCAGTCCATGTAAAGTGCAAAAAGGGGGTTGAGAGATGAGCTTGATTAAACTGGGGTTTCTAGTGAGTACAGATTGTCAATTATCATTCCTCCAAATAATTTGATTCCTTCCTTTGAGACACTGAATTCCTTTTTGTTTGCTAGTAAGGTACAGCCTGCTTGGTTGAGAGCTCCTGCGCTTATCAGATTGATGGTCAGGTGGGCACATAGAACACATTGGACAGTTCAAGGGTGAACTTGTCCCAAATGAAATCCACTGTGCCTCTACCCTTGATTTCAAGTTTTGGACCCTCCTTTCCGGTTTTGATAGACTGATTTGGATAAGGAGCATCTCCTTAAAGTAGCAACTGTCGTTGACCATGTGAATTGAGGCGCCGCTATCTAGGATGAATTTCAATTTTGGATCCCCGTGGTTAATCCACATCAATAGAAGCGCGAGATAATGAGCCGCATGGTTTTTCTTTGATTGATTCTTTCAAGATCTCCACTTTGCTTGCTCTTCCTTCCACCAATTGGGGGCAGCTTTGGGGTGCAGATTCCAACAACTGTCCGCCGAGTGATGCTTTTCTTGTTTTGGGTTATGATATCCTTTGGTACACCTGCAACATTTGCCTTGCTTGTCACTATGATTCGGCTTAGGTTTTGAGCTTATCAGAGTCACTTCCGCCCGCAAGTGTTGGCTGTCTCAAGGTGTCTGAGCTTTAGATTCATTATTGAGCTGAGTTAAATGTTTGATAACATACTCTACCGTAAGTTCCTTGTCTGTGTGCATGATTTTTTGTTTGAAATCTTTCATAGCTTCAGGGAATTTGAAAAGCAGGAGATATGCCAGAATGTCATTTGGCAGGATGATTCCGACTTTGGACATTTTCTTGAGACAAACCTTAGTCTAAGTGATGAAGTCTTCTATCTCGTCTGATCGAAATTTTAAGTACAGGAAGTCATTAAATACCCTGGCTCTATTAGAAGCTTGAGAAGAGGCGTATTTTTAAATGATGGCCTTCCACAGCAACTTTGCAGAGTTTTTATTATGAGGACTAACAACATTGTTGTGCGTAGAGGCTTCCAGCCGAGAAATCATCAGAAGTTTGATTGTGTTGTTGAGATTGTTTTCAAAGATGGAAGTTTCATCATTGATCAGCTTGGAGCATCCGGGAACATCTAGAATTTCATCCATCTTATCCTTCCACACGCTATAATTGTCTTTTCTAAGGCTAGGAATAGTGTCCAGAGCAGTCTTCAGCATAGCCTGCCGGAATCCTTTGGAGATCAAGCCAGTAGACATTTCCCAGTTGTTTGTGGTTTAGTAGTGCGGTTTGAAAGATGAAATTTGGAAGAGTCCCTTTGGCTTTTAACCGTTTTAAAAGTTAGGATTGATTAAACTTAAAACTGGGAACTGAGATGGTAAAAACAAGCTGACATCAGAACAAGAACAAGAGCATGGAAAAATCACGACCACCAACATCTGGCATTGAAGAATGACAAGCTAGAAATCAATGGGTGATTTATGGATTGATGGACGAGATTGAGGTTTGCTGAGATCATTGAGTTTTTGAAGGCAGTGTTGAGGTTGAGGTGATAGGTAGATGAAAAAGATCAAGAATAGATAGCAACTGGCCAGAAGAATAAGGTCAATGAGTGAAGAAAGGGAAACAAGATGAAATCAAGAATAAAATCTCACCGGGCAGGCACACAGGACAGTTGGTGTAATTTAGTAGAATATAGGCTGACAAGGACAATATGAGTGAGAATAAAAGAAGCATGAATAGATGATTATGAGTTGGAAAGAACAAGAGATTTGAGAGATGAGTGGAGAATGAATCACCGGATTCATTTCTGAGTGGTTGAGATCAGACCCTGCCCGCCTTTTGGGTTAACCAGACGAGTGAAGTTTTGATGGAGAGAAGTAACTAAATTTGGAGTACCTTCACTTGTAAGGCTTACATGTGCAGTCATCCATGCGGTCATCTATCACGTAGGTAGTAAAGATCTAACAAGGTCTGTAAGAGCACAATATTCAGCCTTGGCATTTGAGAGTGACACTGTTGGCTGCTTCCCAAATCTCTGTATGACAAGACAACTGTTCAAGACAACCAAATAGCCGGTACCAGATTGCAGGGTGGTGCGGCAGTTCCCCCATATGGCATTAGAATATGCGGGGGGAGCAGCTTTCCTTCTCTTAGGATATGACAGGAAGACATGCATGGTTCCCTGGAGATATTTGAGAACATGAAAAAAGGCCTTCCAATGTTTCAGGGCGGGTTGGTTGAGATATTGAGAAAGCATGCCAACTGCATAGGCCAGATCAGGTCTTTTAGAACTGGCAAGATAGCTTAAAGAGCCTATTGCTTTTTGATAATTGTGACTGGTCTTCCAAAAGGCAGTTATTTCCTTGTCAGTTGGGGCATCCAGATGATACCCAGGTATTACAGGGGTAAGGACACTTCTAAATGTGAGCATGTAATATTTGTCAAGAATTGACTTGACATATTGAGATTGGGAGAGCTCAATTTAATTTTGTAGTTGATTTACAAGTATTCCCAAAACTAACTTGGTGTTCTTAATATCTTCCATTTCAAATTCAGAGGAAATCCTGGCTTTAAAACCCAATATATCTTTCCCAAAGAGAGCTATATTTTTGACGTTAATGAATAGCCAGACAGGGAAGTTGCCAAACCTGTAGAAGACACATGGGCCAGAGACTGAGCAGAGGAAATTGGGCTTGACAAGCTAGGAAGAGAGACAGTTGTACCAGGCCAAAGTAGCTTGTTTGAGACCATAAATGGCATTATTCAACCTTAAATAAAATTATTTTTTGTCTAGCTGCATGCCTTGAAAAACAGAAAGGTGAACAACTTCATCTAAGGGGGAATCGAGAAATGTGTTCTTAACATCCATCTGCTGAAATTGCAAGCTATTTGCAGCAGCATAAGAGATCAGATCTTGAAGATAATTGAGTCTTCCAGCGTTAGCAAAGGTCTGGTTGCATTCAAAACCTGGAATTTGAGAAAAACCTTGGGCAAACAGTCTTTCCTTATTATCAACAACATTACCAGTATGACCCCTTTTTTTCTTGAATACCCAGAACGTCCCTATAGTCCCTTTCCCGTTAATCTACACCCCCAGTTGTTCCATGGCCTTAATTTCTTGCTCTATTGCCCAAATGCAGTGAATCTTTTCAGGAAATTCAATTGCTTCTTTGAAGCTCTGGGGAATGAAACTGTCATTATTAGCGGCAGGCCAACAAGGATAGGGAATGATGTGAAGTGGATTAATGTCAACCTCCCAGACGGTGGGGTGATGTGGTCCAATGACATGCAGTTGATGACAAGATGGAGGAGGAATGAGGGGAGACCAAGTATCCTCTAATGGCTCAGAAGGAGGGACCAAGGAGGATGAACCAATGGAGTTGTCATCAAGAGGAAAAGACTTGCTTTTGGAACTGTCTTGAGGAGGGAGAGAAACTCCCCCAACATTCACCATAGATGAGTCAGGATTAAAAAGCGGATTATCTTCACAGTCAAAGAAGACATCCCTGTCTTCAACAGTTTCTTCAACAACAAAGTCCACCTTATCTTCCAAGGAAAGGCCATTGCCAGGATAAGGGGAAGGGAACTCATGCTCAAAAAACGCAATGTGCCTTGATATTACCATCCAACTTTTGCGTAATCAAAGGACCCGGTAGGTGGCTGCATCATTTCCATATCCCAGGAAGATTTCTTCATCCCCAGTGGGACCAATCTTCCAGGATTGCAAATTTTTTGGAACAGAAATGAAGGCCTTAAACCCAAAAAAAAGAAGCTTCTTGACTTTTGGCAAAAGGTTGTTCCAGAGATGGTAAGGGGAACAATTGTTCCTAGACGGAGTTGGAGATAGGTTTGAAAGGAAAAAGTAGGTGCTGAAAGCTTCTGCCCAGAAGATTTTTGGAAGCATGGATTTATGCATGAGACACCAAGCCTTGTCCAAGATGATGCGGTTGGCCCTCTTGGCTATGCCATTATTCTGTGGAGTTTCCGCTAGTGATAATAGATGAATGAATCCCTGGGAGCTAGCCAAGTCTTGGAATCTATTGTTTACAAATTCCCCACCCCTATCCAAGAACACCTTTTTCACCTTCCTTTCATGGAACGTTTCCAGCAGATTCTTGAGTTTGACAAATTCCCCAAACGGGTTGGACTTATTCTTGAGGATCTTGATGAATTCAAACAAGGAATACTGGTCAACAACAGTAAGAAATTACTTAACTCCGGACACAGAGGAAGGATTGATGGGTCCAACTAAATCCAGATGAATGCAATCCAGAGCCTTATGGACTGGTTCAAAGCTCCCTGGAAATGGAAGCACGGTAAGCTTGGAGGAGACACACCTTGATCATGGAGACAAGCCAGAAGTGGATAGTCCAAGAGATTTCATTATTGCTAGTCCTGGATGTCCCAGACAATGGTGCCACAGGGTAGGAGACAGCTTTGCCAAGTTTACACTTGGGACATGATAAGGGATGTTCATCAGACGCCCCTTAAGATGCCCAGTGAACAGGAACAGATCTTGATTTTTCATGGTTAACTTGTAACCATCAATTTTGATAGTGATGGAAGTTGGCAGCAGAGGAAGCATTGAAATAATATTTCTTCTGAGTTGTGGAACAAAGAGACAGTATTTGAGGACACATTCAGTGCTACCAATCCTTAAGGTGATGTCACCACAACCAAGAGCTGATAGTTGACTAGTTGGGTTGCCTGTGCTAATGGGAAATGGATTGCACGGTTGAAAGGAGGTAAACAGTGCCTTCTGGCGGAACATGTGATGGGGGCACTGCAATCAAGGATTGCCTCTTCTTCAATCACACCTGCAACTGAATTCTCAGAAGCATAAGCTTTTCCATAAGTGAAATGCCCATTAGCCCTTGAACCTCCTTCCTTTTTCCTTTGTGGTCTTAAGTGGGGGAACTCAACGTAACACTTCTCAGCCTTGTGGGAGGTGACTAAAGGGTTGTGTTTCCCATCCAAGCAATAGTAAATTGTTCAAGAGGGATATTTGGGATTAGTATGAGTGATGAGTGCTGAGGCATTTCCTGTGGAGGCCTCAGCTGCTGACCAATTGTTGGCACTGAGGTGATGGACATAGCTTTGGATTCTGGCCAGGATTATTGTGGTTTTTTCAACTTCAAGTTTTTCCATGGCTAATCTGTCAACAATTTGGTAGAGTTGGGAATTTTAGCAAATTTTACCAAGGATTGAATAGGAGAGGATGTCATTTGGAATATCAATGTTGACCGCAGAGACTGCATCCATCAAAGATTTCTGATAGCTATGAATAAAGTTTTGGAGGTCTCCTTGGTAGTTGAGGGCCATTCATGACATCCAAACACAACCACAATTGAGTGCTGACATGGAGGCATACTGATCATTGATCTTGTTCCAAAGTAATGTGGCATTCTTCTTGGTGTTGTTATTCATAACAGAGATAAAAACAGTCTGATTAATTTTACTAGTGATCACTCCAACTTCCCCATAGCTTGACTTAGTCCATTTGTTGACTGCTGCAGCTCAGGCATACTCCGGAGGTTCTTTCCTGCAGCCTTCCATGAGATCTGTTGAGCGGAGATGATTCTCCATGTGCATCTGCCATTCACTGAAGTTATTAACATCTAAGATAGGTACATTAAAATTGTACTTGATTTCTTTGTCTTTCATGGTGTGTTTCTTTGGGTCACAGTTCACCGTTTGAGAAAGTAATTGCAAGTTTGAAAGCTTGGCACTGTAAATCTGTTAGATTTAAGACAACTGAAAGTTGTATTGCATACGGTCAGAGTTTTTTCTGGAAGAAGGAAGAAGTAAGAGACAATGAAAGACAAGTTCATACCTGAAAGGGGAACAATGAGAGATGAGACAGAACAACAAAGATTGTGAGGTGAAGAGCAGTGGATGACAGAGCAAGATAGGTTGGAGTGATGAGGAACAATATTGGAGTGAAAGAAAGGATGGTATTTAAGCTAGAAAGTCAGTTGTTTGTTATGAGAGCAGATAAAGAGTTGGAGAAAATGGGAGAGAGAGTACAATGTAGCATAATGAACTGAACTAATTGAGAATAGTTGAGACATGTGAGATAGATAAAAAAAAGGAGATTATGATCAAAGCAGAAAAACAAAAAGGGAAAGGAAAGTCTGGGAGTTTTTTCCAAATCATTCAATTTCTAACACTTTGGGCTACGTAGAAATAAAGATTGGGGGAAAATGGTGTCTGGAGATGGGTGATAGAAGCTCAATGGAAAATGCCCTTCCATTGAAGTTGGCAACTGACGCGGGGTTGGTTCAGCAAAACACAAATATTTGGTTGCCAACCCTGGGAGGTTTCAAATGTGTGTTTGAAGGGTTATTAGAGAAAGAGATGACAGAGCTGGCTAAGGTATTGGCTCCACTGTTGTATCTGGTAGTAAGCGGGTCAGAGGTCATACTTGGTAGGCCATTCCTTTTGGCCTTCCAAGCATTTCTTGGCTTATGTCCGGATAATAGGGGGGAAGTCCTTACTGTTTTAGATGCCTTGGGGAAACAATATGAAACAACCATGTGTTGGTCCAAGAGTGGTGGATGGGAACATTGGAAGGGCTATCTGTTTGTGGAAGGTGGCCACAACAATGCGGAAGAGGATTTTTAGATTTTGGCTGTGTGACCTGTGCAGGAAAGACTCCGTCATTGCACAGACAGTTGACAGATGAGGAGCAATTAGGAACCCCTGTGATGCGGTGCAGCGTACTTTGGGCAGTATGGTGGAGAGCAGGAATTGGCTTAACAATAATGGGAGCGGGGGTAGGATCCAAGGTGAGTAATTTCATGTATGTGCCTATGATGGGTGCAAGAAAAATCAGCTACCCTTTTTCCACAATTGTGAGCAGCCCAGATTTTGTTTGAGGTCAGCATTTATGAGTGGAGGAAACAACGGTTGGATCCAAGTTGATCAAAGTGCAGACTTTTGGTGGCAAATAAAAATGGGTTGCCTAGAAGGTGCAGCCACAGAACAAACCAATGAGGTCTATCCGTTGGTCATGGGACCTGTATGAGTTGCGTTTGAAAACCGCAATTCTGGAGGAGGATTTTGCAGGCTTAACAGAAGAGCAGATGGTGGAAATCAACTTTGGGCCGGAGGGGTGGTTGCCAGAGGAGGAAGTACAATTTCTGAATGCTGTAATTTTCATGCAGAGGAAGGTGCTGTCTTTTTGTCTGGAAGGGTGGGGGTTGCTTAGGCAAGAAATAGCGGATCTCTACCAGATACCTGCGGTTCCTCACAAAACTTGGAAAAATAAGCCCATTCCTATTCTGGCAGTGGTTGGGGATCAGTTTACGGATTTGGTGCAGGAGCAATTGCAGATGGGTCTTTAAGAGCCTTCTTATTCTAGCTATTCTAGTCCAACTTTTGTGGTACTGAAAGAGGACGGGAAGAGTCTGCTGATTGTCCACAACCTGCAAAAGTTGAACTCCGTCACAATCAAAGACGCTGGGTTGCCTCTGCAGGTGGAGGAATTTGTGGAGAATATGACCAGAATGTTAAAATATGGATGCGCTCAGATAATGTGCATATTAGTGTGTAATCCAAATGGGATGCACAATTGGGCCTCCACAGACCATTGTAAATCACGTGGGCCTATGTAGATGTTATTGGTTTTGGGCATTTGGGCTCCAAAACATGTTTTCCAGGTCCTTTGGGACACAAGCCCTTACAGGCCCGCCAGATTGGATGGGCCACTCAAGCCAAATGGGCTTATTTTGGAATAAATGGGCCCAAGGTTTATTTTGGACATCCTTGGCCAAACGGGCTGGCCTGCCAAAGTATGTATTTCGCGTCTTCTGGGCTGCGGCAACTCATTGGGGCCACCACCTGTGTTGGGGCCTGCTTGTTTCTCACCTTGGAATGTTGCGGGGTCCAATGGCCTACGCAAAGCCGTGGTATGGGGTGGGGGGCTCCGTTTGGAGTCCCCCCACCCGCTTGTGTGTGGAGCCGTGGTCAAAGTTGTGTTGCTTGGTTGGTTGCAGCCCCTGAGCCGGTTGTGGCTGCCAGGGCGGGTAGCAGCTGCAGGGGCAGGTGGCCCCTGCCTCCCTCCCTCCCCTTGCTTTGTTGCAAGAGGTAGAGGAGGCTGGTTGGTCTTGAACCAATCAGGTTGGTTGCAAAAAAGCAACCAGAAAGGTGGGAGAGGAATTGATCACCCCCCCACCTCAAGAGCAAGATGACCAAGAGCAAGCAGGTGGCTCTCCTCCCCCCATTACCAAGGAGGAGGCGCCACGGGCTGGGGGGACCTGATCCCCCTCCGGCCCACACTCATTTCCTGTTGGCCTGGGGCAGGGAATGTCCCATGCAACCAGCGGGGGATTTCATCACCCCTGCTCATCACCTACCTGGGGGAGAGAGGGGGGGGCGCATGTTGGCCCATTACACCCCCCCCCTTGTGTGGGTTTTTTCCGGACCCAGAGGTATTCTGGGTCCACCCTGGCCATTTTGAGGGCCAGGGGCCTGGTTTCAGGAGGCAACCAGGCCTGTGAGTGTCCAGGAAAGGCCATTATGGTCAAAAGTGAGATGTAACCAGGTAATATATGCAGGTTGTAATAGACCACAAGCCAGGGTCTGTAAACAAACAAGGGCTGGTTCATCCCAGAAAGGGTGGAAAAACCAAACTCCATCATTAAAGGCTGGTAATAAGGGTTCAGGGAATAATGCAAAGTTGAATGAATAAGCCCAAACCAAGTAACAAGGCTTGTAGAGCCTGTAGAGCACATTTGGGGCGGAATTGATTCCTTTTGCTTGTAATTACATGAGCTCCACATGAGCAACATCTTTTGTATTCAAGGAGCTCTTTTCCCTTCTGTTATACATCCATTCATTCACCAATTCATTCACATTTGCAAGTGAACCGTTGCCTCTGCCTCATATTAAGGATCAATCATAAGACATTATTGTCTCAGAATTTCATTTGCTTTAAGTACAGATCTTTGACTAAGCTTGTGGGAAAACAATTCTCACACATCATCAGTACCATAATCATCATTCCTTACAAGCAGAATAGACCCTTATAAATTACTCTGGACAACCTCAAAGACCTCAAGTTTTCCAAGAAGATTTCCTATATCCCAGATTCAAGCTCCACCAAAATTGTTTTGAATGGTCAAAACTATAGTGCTTGGTCTGTCTTAATAGACATTGAGTTGGAAAACATTTTTTTGGGGAGATTATGGATGTAGATGACACTTTGATTACTTCAGAGGTAGAGAATAAGTCTTATCATCTCATTCTTAGGCATTTGGATGAAATTCATATGGCATGGGTTGCTGCGACTTTCAAGGAGGAACAGAAGAAGATGGGTAGCATTGTATGGAAAATGCTCAAGGCCAAGTATTCTGGTAACTCTGTCCATCAGAAGGGCATTGCCTTCAATGTGTTTTTCAAGTTGAAATTTGCCAACTGCAAACAATTTTTGGGGGAGGCAAGATCAATTATTGCTAAGTTCAAGTAATCTGGGCTGAAAATGGATCCTGAGTGTTTTTCACTCTTAATTCTTCAAAAGCTACCAAAAGAAAATCAGTCCTTGATTAGGATTATATCTAAATTGGATTCCCTTCCTGGAAAAGAGGATGTGCTTAGAAGGATTGAAGAGGATGATCTTCAATTTAAGATGAAGGAAGGCACAGGATATGCTCTGGTTGGCAAGAAAGAAAAATCTAGGAGGAAGGAAAAGGCCAGAAGGGATTTATCAAAGGTCTTGTGTTATAATTTTCAGAAGAAGGGGAACCATTCACAGAATTGCAAGCAGGCCAAGAAGAGGAAGAAATTCAAGGAAAGTGAAAAGGAAGACACATAGGTCAACCTTGCCATTCAAAATTTTGTTTTGGTGGCATTGGATGTTTCAATGGAACAAGCTTTTGAGGAAAAATCCCCCAACAAGAAGGCTAAAATCAATGAGGATCATGAAATGGACTTGATTGATTGTGAATTATAAAATCTTAACCTTTACAATGAGAACTTATCATTATCTGATAATCTTTCTTTCCTGACAGGAGATTTGAAGGAGTATGTTCTTTTTTTGATTGATTCTGGTTGTACAAACTGTTAGAATTTGATTTTTTTTATACGTGACTTTCACTTGAGTTTGAAGTATCTTTGATTGGATTGATTTAATTTTTGTTATTGTTTTTCTTGAAGTATTAAAATAATTGTTAAAATATTACTAGGCTGTGTTTTCTGTATGGTGATTGCCAGACTGTCCAATCATAGCATTTCACATACCATGACACTTAAACTGCTTATATTAATTTTATCTCATTCATTTTGTACTCAACCACTTGTTAGCCTATTGTGTATTTAGTCTATATAAACACTGGTGCTCTTGAGAGGAATTCATTATCTGTTCATTCACTAAATCAACTGGAGTGTTGTTTTCCTCCTGTCCTCAGATCTGTTACGCTTGACTTTACAAGCTCCTTTAATTCATTTCTCTTTACATTTATTTAACCAGAGCCCAAGCTCTTTTTATTTTTACACAAACCATATTTTTTTGAAACAAATTTGTTTTCAAATCTTAGAGATTTTGATAGTGTTGTAAGTTTATGCCAAAAAGGAAGAACAATTAAAATTAAAGGAATTGGAAAATTTATTATTTCAAATCACTTGGGTTTCAAAATATCTTTTAAAAAAGTTTTTGATGTATCAGATTTGACTTATAACCTTGTGCCTCTTGGAGTTCTGGAAAAAAGGTTTCCAGATTTTTTATCTTATAGAAGATAAGTTTGTTATTGATTTGAATTGGAGAACTATCCTGAGTGAACAAGTTCAGCATAAGTTTCTCTGTGAAAACTTGTTCAATTTTTCAGCTCTAAGCACTTTTGTTCACAATAGAAGTGGCCATAAGGTAAAGGACAGCAACTGTGAAAGTTGCACTTTAGGGGCCCAGACCAGAAATGTGTTCTCAAAGAGTAGAGATTGCACAGAAGTTCCTAGACAGGAATTTTCCATTGATTTGGCAGGGACATTTTCACCAGTGTCCCTTGGGGAGGCAAAGTAATTCATCAATCTGGTTGATACAGCAACTAATTATGTTTGGGTGAAACCAATAAGTTCAAAGGATCACACCACAGCAAAGGTTTCAGTAATCTTCAAATTCTGGAAAAAGAATGATTTGATGAGGGAGATCAAGAGGGCTATTACTGATGGAGGTGGTGAGTTTGTTAGTAAAGAGTTTTAGAAAATATTGAATGATTATGGTATCACTCATAGAGTTACTACTGCTAGTACTCCACAAAAAAATGGAATAGTTGAGAGGATGAATAGGAATTTATTGGATAAATTCAGAACTACTATGACTCAATCTGGTCTACAAAAGCTTTTATGGGATGAGTTGTTGTGCACAGCGTGTCTGTTGCAAAATATTTTAAGTGTTAATAGGAAGAGTCCCATTATCTTTTTTTGAAGTTCTACCCCAAAGAATCACACCTAAGAAAAATTGGTTGCTTATTGTATTATAGTGTCCACCATAATGAAATGGTTGGAAGGTTAGATCAAAGAGCCAGAACAGGGGCACTTGTAGGCTAGGATTTAATAAGTAAGTCATACAGGATTTATTGTCCAGGGACAAGAGAGGTTATCCATTGTAGGTATGCAAAATTTGAAGAAATTACCTTTCCACTCAAAAGTAGTGAAGATAGTGATGCTCAGGAATCAAATCATGAAATAGAATTGGAGCCTATTTCACCAGGAGATGCTGTAGAGAATATCATTAGTGATGATGTTGAGATGGCAGATGTCCCACAAGAGGGTTCAGTACCCGCTTCAGGGGATTCTGTGGAATAAAAACCTGATGAGCCTCCACCTCCAGTTAGAAGGAGTGGAAGGACAAGGATACCTGTTGATAGGTACAGGGAATGGAAGTCACATTATTCTTCTGCAGAATATGAAGAAAATATTTTTTGGGAAAAATTTATGCTTGATGAGATTCTACAGTTAATTTCAGAAATGGGTAATAGGGTCAACCCAAATAGCTTTGACCAAGCTATGAATTCTGATGACAGATCCAATTGGAAGACAGCAATATTTGAGGAATTTGATTCCCTGGAAAATAATATTGTTTGAAGTGGTTAAGTGGGATTTAGTTCCAAAAGTAAAGACAATTGTTGGGTATAGGTTAGTGTTGAATAAGAAGTTTGATACTAATGGAGTTTTGAAGAGGTTTAAGGCTAGATGAGTGGCACAAGCCTTCAAGAAGAAACTGGTTACTGATTACCAAGAGACTTTTTTGACAACTGGAAGGCTGCCCACCTTCAGGTAAATCATTGCTTTAGCAGTGGATTCGGGTGAAGAAATCAGACAGGCTGATTTTTTGACTTCATACTTTAATGCAAAACTTGGAGAAGAGGAAACTTTTTATATGTCAATTCCTGAAATTTTCAAGGAATGGCTGGTATAGACCAAGCCAGAAACTATGAATAAAATCTGTGTGAGAATTTTCCTCAAATTCAAGGGAATTGTTCCAATTCAAGGAATCAGAAAAACAGAGGAAAATTCCAAAACCTGTCTTTATCCAGGAGAACCCTACTATAATTCAACAACAAACAAGAATGGACAGGATTTAATTATACTTTTAGTTGCTACATGGATAAAATCAAGAAATAATTAAGAGGAGAAGACTTAGGGAAAAAACAATCAAGATTTCAACAGGACCAACTGGATCACTAGAATTCTCTGGACCTTTGTTTTATTCTAAACGTCATTATTTGTTTTTTATTATTTATTTCTCTCAAGAGAAATACCAAAAAGAAGAAGAAGAAGGAGAAGGAGAAGGAGAAGAAGAAGGAGAAGAAAAAGAAAGATAGTATGTGGAGTCTGATGTCTATGGACAGGAATGCTGTGGACAGCATTAAGTATGGGGGGGATGTGGTAGTCCAAACCTTTCCTATAGCCATCAGACTTACTTTACCAGTGTAACAACACCCCAAAACCTCAAATTTACCTCAGAAATGGATTCTCAATCAGAAATTACCCATAGTCACTCCGCCAAAGTACCCCCCAATCACTCATGGATTAGAAGATACAGCCCAAAAAACGTCCAAATGTGTCAAAATCATACCCAAACAGGTGTCACAGCCCCGTGGAAGACATAAGACATACCTTGGAAACCCTCAATTACATACCAGTATCAGCTAACACTCATACTAGGAACATAAAACCCACATCGCCTCAGCCAGAATACAGAAATACAGATAAACAAGGCAGTGCAGCTAGTTCAGCTCCTGTCACCTCAACAAACAAACAAGCAAATAATCATACAGGAGGCTGTGCAGAAGGGTACAGTAACAGTGCAGGCAGTAGGAAGTGACAACATTCTCCACCAGAACTAAACAAAGAAGTAAATATACATACAGAAAGCTGTGCAGAAGTATACAGGAACAGCATAGGCAGGAGAAAGTGGAACCAGTCTGAACCAGACACCAAACAAAGAACCATGAAGTACCAAACAACCTCAGCACCACACAGAAGTTCATGCAGTCAGAAGAATGTGATACCAAAGAAACCACCAGTACAAGTACCAAAGGCCTGCCCAGCAATATATCAAAGCAGCCAGAACCATGCGGTACCAAACACCACAGAAAAATGGACGCCACCTGTATGCAGGTGGCATTTCTATATCCAATTGATATCTCAAGGTTATGTGATGCTGTATCTCATCATTAACTTTCAGCAGGTGGTGAAATATTGTGACTAGAGATCAGCATTTGCTGAACTTCTAGCTCATTAGTTCAGAATAGATTTTCAAGGGAAAGCTAGATATGAGCAAAGCTGTTGCTTCACAAGCAGTCCACATATCATCCACAAATTAATGCAGCTGGTGTTTGGGAATTCCTTCAAAGTGAAATTCAAAAATTCCAGAAGAGGCTGATTGTTTTCAGACTGGAATTTCCATTAACTGGTCAAAAACTGGGTAAGTCCTCTTATTCACAGCCCAAAATAAAATGCATAAAAATTTATTTAGGATAATACTAACACACCATGCTCCTAGAAATATACAAATCTTTCCTTATATAAATGAGCCATTGATGGCTTCTTTTCTGTTGGTTTCTTATTCAATAGCCTATGTTGTTGTAATTTTATTTTTTATACTTCTCCTTTTTATCAGGGAAAATACAGAAAGCCAAGCCGAAATTGTTTGTTCATATTTCAAAAAATGAAGAATATTTGAAATGGAAGATGACCAAAGACCAAGGGAGTAATGAAAGGAAAAAGAACAAAAGAAGGAAGAAAAAAAATTCAATATCCTCACTTAGATGTGTTGATTACCATCCCTGGTCTGCACATAAGGGCAGGTTATTTTGTTTTTTGAGGGAGAATGTCAAAACCAAGGCAAGAGGCAGGCTTCTTTTTGCAATGTAGAAAAGACAGGGACATAGGTGAAATTTATAAAAATAGAAAAATTCATTGAACTAGTTCTGGCCTGACCAGAAGGGAATCCATTTTGTAAGAAAAGGAAGAAATGAATTTAGTGGGAATTGGGCTAGTCACAAAGGCATGCAATCAACAACTGCATTTGTGTTGACTACTAGCCCTGGTTACAGAACAAATTTTCACTCAATCAAAAATTGATTTATGAAAATTAAGCCATGAGAGGACAGGTTTTTACCACAGGAAAAAGGTCAAATTAGGGCATATCAGAGTTAAGCAAACCTGACATTCTTTAATAGTGGGTTTAAACCCAAATCCACCACTTCAAACCCACCATTCAAAATCCAAAAAAAAAATACCCTTATTTCCCATCAGACCTGTCAGAGTCACCCAAGAATAAATGGATTTTTTCAAATAAACTATCTAAAGGGTTTCACCACCTCAACCCATCATTTCACATCATCACCCCTGGTTTCAACCTCCATTCCTATCCTTTTTGCTTCATCACTCTACTTTAATGCTCACAAAGCTTCATCACCCTCATCACATTATTGCTTCCATCACATCCATGCTCTCATCACTTCATCCCCACTTTCATCACATCCCTTCATCCCTTCATTGCTTCCTAACAGTGGAGCACTCAAGGAGATTGCTCAATTACTGGGATTGTAAATATATTTGATTTATTGATTGGATAAAAATTTCAAAAATGAAAAAAAATACAATAGAAATAATAGAAACAACATCAACCATATTGGGCCTTCTTTCCCAAAATTCTTTCATCAATTTTTGAGGTACTACAATCTTGGAGTTTTGAAGATACATTGGCTAGTTTTTTATTAATTTGGAATGAGCAGCCAAAGTGAGTGTGGGTTGAAGAGGTTTTTAAACTAGGAGGAGGAAATGTAGTGTGATGATCAAAAAATTGATTCTTCCAAAGAATTTCAATAATGCCCTCAGCTTTCGCAAAGTCAACAATACAACCAAGTTTTGGAAAAGCTAAACCATGACTCAAATAATTGCAGGGAGGAAGGATAGGCTGTCCTGTAGATCTGTTGATGTATGAAAATATCCCATATGTAAAACCATTCAAGTCATTCTTATCAGTATGGAGCTTGTTTGAGAATTCATCAAATGTCACAACCACATTCAAAAACATGCAGAAATCTTGCTCCTTTTCCATCCACTCAGATGAAGACCAGTTTGGGATTAGATATTCATCTCAAACTTTCTTGTTTTGAGCATGAGCTGAAGTACACAGTGATCCGATCCTTCCAAAGACAAATTTGTTGTGAGCAGAGAGACGGTCCCACAGTTCATCATCCTTCTTGATGGTCTCTTCATTCAAACCTGGTTTTCAAGCATAGACACCTATTTTTTAATTGAAGTCAACATCAATCAACTTTTTGAATTTTCTGGAAAAACCTGACATAAACAATTGGACAAACCTGCAGAGGCACCTCTATCACTTCCAGCACAAAAACCAACGGCATGCATGGAGCCAGTCAAGGCTGCTGTGTTTGTCTTGCTGAGTGATTGGCGGTTCTTTGCCATCTGGTACAAGTCCGAGACAATGTTGCACAAAGTATCAATTTGTGGAGTGCTTTTGGCGGCCTTCAAACTGTGGTATTTAAGAATGAATTAGGGCTGGAACTGGCAGTTTGTGACAGCATTAACCAGCATGTGAGGGCACATGCGCGGTAAGACAACATTATTGGGTGCAAGATTGTCACGCAGTGTCACAAAGTATGTTGGCTCATCACATTGTTGTACAAAATGTCTCCTGGCACGGTTGAACTTTTTGTTACCTGCGGATGTTGAAGTAACATTTGAGTTCAATAGCCTGTGTCTCTTTCCTACTACAAGAGGCTCCAATGCATTTTTTTTTTCCTTGGCATCCCCTGAAACGCCAAGCTCATCACAGTGGTGGTGGTGGGTGTTGGTGGGTGGTGGTGGGTGGTGATGGGTGGTGGTGGGTGGTGGTGGGTGGTGGTGGGTGTTGATGGGTGGTGGTGGGTCTTGGTGGGTGGTGGTGGGTGTCAGTGGGTGGCTGAGGTGGTTCACCTCATATTAGGACAGTGCCCCAAATTGGAGCTGACAGACCCCAATTTTGGTGCAGGTGTCTAAATCACTCACTAGGTGGGGAGGGGATTTGAAATCACCCCCACCAAGCCACTCCCTCCCCCCTTGATTGCTCTCTGAGTGGGGAGCGGATTTGAAATCCCCCCCCTCCCTCCCCCTTGATCTTTCCCCTTGCTCAATCACTAGGTGGGGAGCGTATTTGAAATCACCCCCCCTCCCTCCCCCCTTGATCTCCCCCCTTGATCTCCCCCCTTGCTTGCTTGCTAGGTGGGGAGCGGATTTGAAATCCACCTCCCCTCCCACCCTCCTCAATCTTGCCCTTGCTTGCTTGCTGGGCGGGAGGGTGATGAAGTCCCCCCCACCACAAGCCCCACTGGCTGCTCCCTCTTGCTTGCTTGCCGGGCGGGGGGGTGATCAAGTCCCCCCCACTGCAAGCCCCACCAGCCCCCCCCCTTGCTCCCACCGCAAGGTGGTGGCTTGCACCCCCCTTGCTTGCTTTCCGGGCGGGGGGGTGATCAAGTCCCCCCCACTGCAAGCCCCTCCAGCCCCCTTCCTTTGCCGCTTGCTCGGTTGGGGGGTGATGAAATCCCCCCACCGGGCTGGCCCTCCCCCTTGGACGCTCGCTCGGTCGGGGGGTGATGAAATCCCCCCACCGCAAGCCCCTCCGGCCCCCCCCTTTTTGCACCTTGCTTGGTTGGGGGGTGATGAAATCCCCCCACCGGGCTGGCCCTCCCCCTTGGCCGCTTGCTTGGTCGGGGGGTGATGAAATTCCCCCACCAATCATTTTATGGGATCCTCGGAACTTTGTGGTTGAACCATAAAAAAAAAATTTGGAGAGATATTTTTGAATGGTCTCCAAGATGAATCACAGGGAAAAAACAACACAGCGCTTACTGCGGAAATGAGATCCGCCAAGGATGATCTGGTGAATGTTGAACACATGTGGCTTATGATGATCTTTGAAGGGTCAAAATTGAAAAGTTCCTTACTGAGATGACGAGTTGAAACCTGTGTTTTTTTTTTTGCTGAATAACTTAACAGGGTTTAGACTTGAAAAGAACCAAGTCAAGTCCGATCTTCACAGGTGAGGAAGAGATCTTTGCATGGGTGAGGGCAGTTTTGAGAATCAACAAGATGGTATTAAATTGTTGGGATAGCTTCAAAGCTCTCAACAACCATCACTTGAGCTTACTATCATCTGCCTCAATCTCATCCCCCCAGCAGACTAACCTAGATCAAACTGGTTCAAAACCGGTCAACCATCCTCAAGCTCATCTATCAAATGTCATAGGTCCAGCAACTCTTGGTACTTCTGAATTGGTTCAAGACGTTGTTGGTAGGATTGGCAGTGAGGGCTCCGAGCTACTAAATCATCATTAGGCCACATCTATCCCTAACCACAATGATAACTTGACTCAATGATATGTTCTTCATGTCACACCGTCCCTGCCACCAGTGTTTTCTTCTTCTTCTTCTTCTCATGTCCCATCTATGATTAAGTTTAGGGATTGGATCCAAAGCTGTGGTTTGGCTGGCCCATTGGATCGTAGTGTATCTCAAAGAAATCCTTCATCCTGAACTTCAAGCTCTCAGCTCGCCTGGTCATCCTCCAATTCTTTCTTATAAACAATGACTCATCTTCATCCATTCAATAACATCGCTTAGGCTTCACTTGTTCCTATTTCTCTCTCTCTCTCTGTACATGTACTGTATGTACCTACCTACGTACATGCATACCTCAGTCAAGCTGCTCATTGGCTCCGGCCCATGTCAGGATGGATCTGTGGCCTGGAGCCGGCCCGGGCCTGATGGCGAGCCGCGGCGGAGAGACCTGAAGAAGAAGAAGGCTCTCATCAAGGTCCTAGGTTCTCAGGCCAAAACGCGGGGGAGGCTCGAGGAGTGCAGAGAACCATCAACCAATCTAGTTGATCTTGTGGTGGGCAGGTTGTCCTTGCCTTCCCTTTGCTCTTGACCACATGAGTGCCTATGGCTGCTTCAATGAGACTCAGATCAAGTAGCACTGCTCAGCTTGATGGAAACACTCCAGCCTCAGCCTCAGCCTCAGCCTCAGGACTGCCAACAACTCAACCCAACCAATTTGAGCCATCAAAAAAAAACAAAAAGAAAAAAACTGAAAAAAAAACCAAACCAAAGCAGAAAAAAACCAAAAAAAAAAAACAAAAAAAAAACAAAAGGAAACCCAAAAAAAAGCCAAAAAAAAAAGAAAAACAAAACAAAAAACAAAAAACAAAAAACAAAACAAAAGGAAACCCAAAAAAATCCAGAAAAAAAACCAACAAAAAAAAAAACAAGAAAGAAACCAAAAGAAACCAAAAAAAAAACCAAAAAGCAAAAAAAAAAAAACAAAAAAAAAAGGAACTCTTCAATTGTTGGCTTGAATGTGAAAAATCATAGGGCATATAAATAAATGACTCACAGTTCAAATAACAAAACAAAACATACTTTTGAACCAGATCTTTACTCACAGGGCTGTTAATTTCTTGTAGTGGCTAACTTGTGGGGTTTCTTCTGTTCATAGATTGGAAAATGTTTGGTGACAGATTTTTTGGAATTTTGGTATCAAAGACACTTGACCAGTGATGTTTTGAAGTTTGATGATAATCATGTATTTCATTTGAAGATTAATGATCTTAATAAACACCCATGATTGGAATTGATATTTTTACATCAGGAAATTTTAGAACACCACATTAAGCGAGGAAATATTCCATGCAAAGAGTTTGTTTGCTTCACCAAAACAACAGATTTCATGACTACAAATATTCATTTTTCATAATTTGTTTATAGAGACTTTATTCAATCATCTGGGAGTGTGGAAACACCAATTCATTGCATCATGACTTCTTCAAATTGTGATTTGCACATGTTCAATTTCAGAAAAACCAAACCCTCATGTAAAAGTATCACATCTCCTCTTTCTCCAACTTATCATTTGATTATCCTCTTGGAACAAGCTGTGATAACATACATGCAAATTGCATCCACATATTGCTTGGCTAAAATGCAACAGTACCTGGCCAGAATGCACCAAATTGGATTGTCTTTGCAGCTTCCAGGGCACCTAACTAGTCCCTCATCAAGTCTTTGACCATACATTCTTTTGCCTTCATCATCATGGATCTCACAAGGTTCCAAAACCATCCACTTTTCTTGTAGCCCAATTAATTCAAACATTTGTTCACAGAAGTAAACCACCAGCAAAGCAGGTTAGATTCTTTTTGTGTCTTCCTTGTTCTACAATTGATCTGAATGAAAAATTGATCCAAATTACAGGCATCCAGATCAATGGTGGACCAAGGAAAACACAAAAACAATCAATCCACCTTTTCTGGTAGTTTACTTCTGTGAAAAAATGTCTGAATACATTGGGCTACAAGAAAAGCAGATTGTATTGGAACCTTGTGAGATCAATGATGATGAAGGCACAAGAACATACGGTCAAAGACTTGATGAGGAACTACTTTGGTGCCCTGGAAGCTGCAAAGACAATCCAATGTGGTGAATTCTGGCCAGGTATTGTTGCATTTTAGCCAAGCAATATGTGGATGCAATTTTCATGTATGTTATCACAGCTGGTTCCAAGAGGATCATCAAATGATAAGTTGGAGAAAGAGGAGATGTGATACTTTTGTATGAGGGTTTGGTTTTTCTGAAATTGAACATGTGCCATACTGCTGAAAGGGGTGGGATGGGATGGGGGGAAATGGCTTGAGGGGAGAAAGAGGACCTGTTTAAGTAGTTCTTGATGAATGCTTCAGCCAGGTGGTTGAGTATTGGGTGGTGGCAAACAATCTGTGGCATTCTGAATATGCAATTAATCTAAAAGTGCTGAGTGGTGGGTTAGGGCTTTAGACAGTCCAAATCAAAAAGTTGACCTTGAGGAATCCAATCTTGCTTATCAGGTAAAATTATTTTAACTGGGGCTTCAACTATTTAAAAATATTTGACAATCACTCTTTTCAAAACTTTTGATTATGAAGTATGATGCAAATCAAAATTTGCCAAATTTCATAATCATGTCATAAAAAAAACAGATTGTACCTCAGGATCTTCCTTTGAAAAGCAGCCAAAGCAGTACAATGGATTTTTCTTCATACATTAATTATACATTATTCCCAAGACCAACAAAGTTCAAGATCAAAGAGTCAAAAGGAACAGTTTAATTTCTATGCAAATAATAATTATGATCAGCAATATGGAGTACTTTATTTTTGTTACCTTTGGTATAATGTATAGTACCATCCTGAATGCTTCTACAAGTGTTAAGGGTTCTAAGATTGATTTGTAAAGACATGGCAAGATGGGTATACAAAAAATTTTCTACAGGAGGAAGTGTACAGTGCCAATACTTTTTTGATTGCCAGAGTAACTTAAAAGTTCCTTTTTGAGTAGAGAAGTTGATCCCAACCCCATATTCAGGTATGAAAAAATGCCCATCATGAACATTGTAGCCCTTGGAGGTAGTATCAAGTGATCCACGTGCTTTCTTCTGTGGTACAAATAAAGCAAAGGAAAAGTTGGATATATCATTTTCATCAATATGGAGCAAATTGCAGAAGCCATCAAAGTTAAAGGTGAGGTGAGGTGAACAGGAGATGGTCCCAAGAGGATCATCAAATGATAAGTTGGAGAAAGATGGGATGTGATACTTTTGCATGAGGGTTTGGTTTTTCTTAAATGGAAAATGTGCCATATTGCTGAAGAATCCTCCAAGTATACTAGAAGCCCTTTCAGAGTAAGACATAAATTCATCATACTGGCATTTGGCAGTAGCAGTCTTCAGGTCCTTGATGTATTGGCCAATCATTTGAGCTGTTACCATTGCCTTTCTCCATCCAATTGCCCACATTTTTCCTGCCCTTGATCTAGATGGTGAGCCCACTGGGTTTACAAATTTCTTTCATTGGTGCAGGAACCAAGCAAGAAAGTCAATATCATCATACTCCTGAGGTGATAGGTCCTGGATTGGGATAAATTTGATATAGGCAATAATATCATTCTTCTCTTTATCTATCAGGAGCACTTGACCATGATCAACCAGTTGAAAGTTGGATTCAACAAAGGCTTGCGCCTCTTGAAACTCTTCATTTGTTGGCTTTCTGGGATTTTCAGGATCAATCTGGGGATAGAGCTTCCATTTGTTATAGGACCTGTAGCTCCACAGAATTTTGGGTTGCTGTGCCTTGTCCTTGTTACCTGTGATTTTTTGGTTAAAGAGAATTTTTACTGAGCTGGTTTTCCTCCAGCAATCTTATGATTGCAATATTCTTTTGTCCTGGTGAATGGTGAAAGTAACAACATTAATAATTGAGTGGTATGCAGTTCATATTCACCAGGGGACATATCTGTACAATATTAAATCATAGAATTGCCAAAAGAGAAGTACAACGAAAAATTGGGAAGGATTGGGCAAATGTCAGCTTGGTGAATCAACATAAAGGATAATAAAAAGGAAAAAACTATACGCTTTAGTCTTGTTCCTGGCCATGAAAATATTGATTTGGATGGTAGCAATTCACTGGGAAGAGTACTTGGTATGCTTGGAGGAAAAGATGATGATCTTTAAATGGATGGAAGAGATGGAATTTGTGGATATTAAGAGTGTAAGTGGGAGTTGAAGTAAAGGGGTTTGGTGGGATGGGATGGGGGGAAACTGCTTGAGGGGAGAAAGAGGTCCTATTTAAGTAGTTCTTGATGGATGCTTCAGCAAGGTGGTTGAGTAGTGGGTGGGGGAAAACAACCTGTGGCATTTTGAATATTCAATTGATCTAAAAGTGCTGAGTGGTGGGTTAGGGCTTAAGACAGTCTGAATCCAAAAGTCAACCTTGAGGAATCCAATCTCACTGCTCATGGGAATTTTTTGTGACTGGGGCTTGCAGTATTGAAAAATATGGGACAATCACTCTTTTGAAACGTTGAATTATGAATTATCATGCAAATAAAAATTTTAAGAAATGTGGCAGATGAAAAATACAGCTAAAATTATGAAAAAAAAATTCAAATCACTTTCAAGATGACACAGTAAAGCCAGGAAAACTCAGAGAAGAAATGACAGAACTCATATTAACCATTTGAGCTTGGTAACTCAGAGATTGGAGGAGGTTCTAGGCTGAAAGGCATGTTGGAACAGGAATTTTTGTTCATGTGGTTCCTGTAGTCATGAGAAATAGCCTTGGCTAGATCATGCCGGGTGGGTAATGTCAATTTTCCATTATCTTCAGGGTTCTCAGATATACTGATCATGATGGATCGAATGTAGATTTGAAGCCGAGCCCATATGGGTTCCTTGGCTGAAGGTCTTCCATCTGAGAGAGACTTAATTTTTTGAATTAACAGAGGAGTTCATGAAAATCACATAAAGAAGCAATCCTTCTGTCTCTTGAAGCAATGAAGATCCCCTGGATGCCAGCAAGAAGGTAGAAGACAAAAGGGAGGAAATTGTGGCAGCATTCTAGTCAAGTCAATTCAGTCCAAAATTGTTCATTTGAAGACTCTGAGAAAGTGAGGGAAGAGTGGTCAACAGTGGATGCTGGAGGGTCTTTGCGCTTGTGCTTTTTCTTCTTGCCGGTGGAGGGCTCCTTTGGGTCTTTCTGGGAATGATCCTGAAGTAAGTTGAAGATGATCATGATATCAACAATGATGCTGCGTAGCTCTTGAAGAAAGTCCCTTGGCTCAATGGGCATAGCCTCTGACTGATTGGTGGGCATAGCCTCTGAATGATTGGTGTTGGCCTCATTGTCTAGAACCATATGATGCTCTCTCAAGCAGGGCTTGGAAATGTCTTGATGCTTTGGAGACACATAACCATTTGTAGGTTTGCCTTTACATTGGAGACTGGAGATGTGAGAGGATGGGGAGGCTGTGCACACACTTCATTGGCAACTGTTTGCACTGAGAAAGCCACTTTCTTGGCCCATTTATTTATTGCTTTCCCAGTGGGATGGTCCAAGGCATGAAGAAAGCGCACCAGATTTGATTCTAGATGAGAAGTTTTCTGATCTAGGGGGGGTGCATCAGTGGGAAAAGAATGGCTGTTCTGCAGGCGGTTGAGGGCAGGAAAATCAATGATGTCTGGTGCCCACCATGACTCATGTGCATCCAAGCCTAGAAACTCTGTTGCTGTGAAATGAAAAAGTGGTCATTAGAAAAAAGAAATCTTGCAAGTTGATGGGATGTTCAAATAAAACTGACCTTACTCACGGATCTTCCAACCCAGTTACCATACTTGAAATTGGCTGAATGGGAGATGTACCACATTTCTGGTGGTTCCATAGTAGTGGTGGCCTGGAGACAGAAATCCAAAAAGTGCTTCACCGCATCCCATCCCATTTGAAGTTTCTTTGGAGATTTCCTACCCTTGAAAGATTGAGTGATTGAATGAAGCTCCTTGCGTATTCTTTTGTGGTAAATGATAGTAGAATAACCTCTAATTGCTTGATCATCAAAATCATAAGTGGGCTCCTCATTTTGGGGAGCATCCATACCAGAAAAAATGGGCTGGGGAGAGGTTGGGTCTGGTTCAATCACTAATGCTTGATTGGATGTCTCAGGTTGATCTGGGGCCACCTGGGATTGCTCAGAAGTGACTTGGGTTTCCTCAATTGTTGCAGTGGGTTGGGCAAATAGGGAAGGTTCAGGAGTTATTTGGATTTCTGGTTGAGGGGAGGGGACAATGGCTTCATTATTTGATGCTGCATCAGGGGAGGAGGAGGCTGGATTGTGATTTCCCATGATTTGTAGATGTGGGGTCATGTCCAAAGGGGGATGAGTCAAGCGTGGAAGTTTTAGAGGTGGCTGTAATGGGGGCTGTTGGGACAATGAGGAGCTGGGTGTGATGCTCAGCTGTTCTCTGCGGGGGAGAAACCTCCTACAATTGTATTCTAAGGGAAGAAAAACCAATCAGACCTCCAAATCTGCAAATGTGAAGAATGAAAGTGGGGCAAAAACTAACCTTTTTGGATATCACTCAAGCTGGAGTTTAACCTGTTCACAGTATCTTGGATTGACCTGGGGATCCTGAGGCAAGCACAGGTAGTTACCATCTCTTGAATTGTATCAACATTCTGATAGAATTCTTCCTCAGTTACTTCATGGACTTCTGATGCGGGTTTGGACTTGTCTGCAGGCACTGAGAGTCATTCATCTTCAGGAGTTGATGGTGAGGACTCTGTTGATTATGCCAAGGCATTAGTCAATAAATGCCAAGGTTTGTAGGGATTGTTCTTTCAATTTGATGAAATAAAAAACAGTGGGTTAACAAACCTGAAGGTGGGATTGCTTGTGTAGGAGCCGTGGATGCCATTGTGAGTGGATTAATAATAAATAGATGGGAAAAAGATGTGAAGCTGCCTTGAGGGGTATTGGGGAATGAAGAAAAGGGGAAAAACCTGAGGGAAGGGAGGTTTATTTATAGCCATTGACAAGAAGACTTGTTTCATTTTTTGTGCTGCAACCTACCAAACAAACATGGCTGCTGACCATGTCTACGTGATGCAACATGCAGATCTATAGTCATTTTTGTTCCATGCTAGTGTGATGCATGTAGCTTGCATTGTCTGGGGATAGACCTGTGCATATGTAATCCTTGATGACTTGCTGCATTAGATGAAAAATAATCTAGCACATTTATGGATGATGACAATTTCTTCTTGTGACAGACTGAAACCATTAGAATGCCTCATGGACGTTGACCAATGTTCTTCTTAATGGTCACTGACCATTGCAGTTCTTTATGGATGATGACAATTGATTCTCATGAGCAACTGCAACCATTAGAATGCCTCATGGATGGTGACCAATTTTCTTCTTAATGGTTTCCAACCATTGAAGTTCTTTATGGATGATGAAAATTGATTCTCATGAGCAACTATTACCATTAGAATGCCCCATTGACAGCAAAAAATGTTCTTCTTAATGGTTGCCAACCCTTGAAGTTCTTTATGGATGATGACAATTGCTTCTCATGAGCAACTGCGACCATGAGAATGCCTCATGGATGGTGACCAATGTTCTTCTTAATGGTTGCCAACCATTTATTCTCATGCGAGTGTCACATCAAGGACAAGAGTGTACCACACAATGTCACACAGTGTAACATCTTATCTACACATATGGGAGTATTGGTGACACGCGGTGGCACAACATGCGTGATGTGAATTGTGAGCAAAGTTACTCATGGCATAGTGGAAAAATTTTACTCCTCAAGAATTGTGATGAAAGAGTAATGTACAGGATAGTGAGGAGGGAAGACAACAACCATCTGAGTGAGATTGGGAAGAAGGAGAGGAAAAGCTAAGGGAGAGGGGATTTAGGTGTCATCCTGCAGGTATTGGAACACTTCCCTCCAATCCCTGGTGGTGAGAATAGTTGACCTGTATATGATATGAGCACAATTTCCTGAATCAGCCAACTGTAAGGTTGGTGGATATATTTCCAGGAAAAAAAGACTTACTAGGCAAGTTGCTCCTTGCCTTTCTGAATCTGAAGGAGAGATGGAAAATTCAGTGAGGTGCATATGATGAGTGGAGTATTAGGAAATTACCTTTTGAATATTCTCCTCAATGGTATTGGGTGCAATGAGGTAATAAACCTGCACTGGCCTTGTTTGACCCATTTGATGCAGCCGATCAACTGCCTGTGCCTGGGTTGTGGGGTTCAAACAGGGTTCCTATGTAGATCAAATGAATGTAGACTAAGTAAATGGCGAAATGCTAGAAAGTATTGGGTGCTTACCATGATGAATACAACATTGGCTGATGTGATGTTGATTCCAACACCAGCCGCCTGAATGGAGGCAAGAAGCACATAAGTTGTGCTAATTGCTGAAAACTGCTCAAGAATTGCATCTTGCTGTTTTGCCGTTAACCCTCCATCCAGACAAAAGGAGGAGATTCAATATTCATCTAGCGTCATTCAAATCCTGCACATGAGGGAAGAAAATGGACTTTTGAGTGGGGTCTAATTGGAAACAGGATAAAAAGACAGCCAGCTTACAGATCAAGATAACGTGTAAAACACAAGAAGACCAAAACTTTGCTTGCTCCAGATACCACCACTGATTCTGGCTGAATCATCCCTACAAGATGTTTGATTTTGGAGCTCTCAAGGCAGGTGTCAATATCAATGTGGTGGACGATTGTTTCAACTTGCGTGCTGTGATCCTTGGGAACCAATTCTTCTGGGAGGATGAATTGTCCATTTTGGTCCATGATCACATTGGGGTCTGCCAAAACCCAATGATTACATGATCCTATGAGCTGTCCAAGATCTTTGAGGAGCAAAAACCTCATTGGCTTGGATCCATCAGCAGGCAGCTCATTCCTGATCTTAGAAATGAATTGGTCCTGGAGTCGTCAGTAGAAGTCTTCCGCTGCAGGTGAGAGTGGTGTCTTGATGTAGTTGTGAGTAATACTGGGGAGATTTGACAGCTGATAAACCTTGGTCCTTCAAAGGGTGGTGTGTTGGAGGACCATTTGTATTGGGGAAAAGTCCCCTTCTTTTAGGTGGGGCAAAAGGGTAGTTGTCCAGTCACTGTACTCATTTTCTAGACTGATACCCAGGAAGCTAAGGAGAGAAAGGAGATCTTGAAGGCAGTTTTTCACTGGCGTTCCTGTGAGACAAACTCTACAATTGGTGGCAACTTGGGTGACCGCTTGGGAAAGCTTGGCCTTGGTATTTTGGATAGTGCTGTCATGCAAGTGAATTGCAGTCAGTTTGGTCCAAAAAAAACACTTGGGTAGGAAAGATGGCAAAATGAAGGTTGGATTTACTGTGCCTCATCCAAAATAATCCTGAACCATTTTCTGGAGAAGATAATGGAGCATGGGGTGTTGCGGTTGGCTTGCATTTTGTTGTATTCCAGCAACACCAGGTGATATGATGTGAGAATCACATCTGCATGTTCCAGTTGACAATCCATGGTCTGATGCCACCATTTTCCATGGTAGGTGAGAAATTTTATGGCCTTTGACTGCGTATGCTTCATAATCTCTCTTTTCCAATTCTTCAGGAGGCGTGGGGGGGTTATCACCAGTGTGGCTTGATGTGGAGGTTTTTCAGGGGGGGATCCAGGGGAAGGCCATAGGTCTGGGCTTGCAGCAAGGTGGTTGCAATAATTGAAATTGATTGTATTGTTTTACCAAGACCCATGTCATCGGCCAGGATAGATCCAAGTGGGGATTATGGAATGTCCTCAACCCTTGCAAGAGCTATGCTCTCACCAGTGATCTTTTTCTCCCATAGTGCACCACTATAAATTGGGGTCTTCTTCCACAAAGCCAAGGCGGATGAAGAACGTGGCAATTCCTTATCAAGGAGGAAAGCAAGTCCTTGAGACTGATTTGGTAGCAATGGGGTTTTGATGACATTGGCAGGAGGAGAAACAGGGTCCAGATCACACCCACTGGGCACCTTGAGTAGAGCGGGGTTGTGATTTAGCTCTTTGATAGCAGACAGGAGGTCTACAATTTTTGTGGCAAGGTTGGAAAGGGAAATGGAGTTGTGTTTTGCGGGATTGTATTGTGGAGGGCGTTCAAGGGTAATGAATGAGGAAACAATGGAGGTGGTGATGGCCATGAGATCACGTTTGCTGCAAAATATCAATAATGCCAAATTGAATGTGACAACAGGCTGGGAGGAGACATGCAGAACTGCCTCAACAAAGATCTGTGAAGCTTTCTGGTTGGGAAATTCCAAAGGGCATTTCCCAGCAGGGCCAAATGATGTTTGATTGGGGATATAAGGGGGAAGGAGACGTGACAGGGGAAGTGGTAAGGAGCCCACAGGTTGATCTAGGGTTGGGATTCTGACAAAAAGTTTGCCATCTTTGCAAAGAAGGGAGACCCAATGAGTTGATGGGTTGGAAATGAGATAGGGAAGAAAAGTTTCAGGAATCAAGGTGAGGGTGGTTTTGAGGAGGCCAAGACACTTAGCAGTGAAGGAGGCCATGGCTAAGGTTTGATGAAGTAATGTGATGAGTAAGGGATTTAATAGACGGATGGATGGAATATGTTGGAGATTGTGAGAAGAGCAATGATTGTGAGGGGGGAAAAAAGTATGTGAAGGTGAGTACTTATATCTTTGGGCTGACCAGGAGGTGGCTCTGTGGTAGGAATTTGTGTCAACACATGGCATAGTCTCATGCGGATGATGTACACCATTGTTGATCAAACTATATAAAGTTCCTGAAATGAGTGGCATATGATGTCATTACATTCAGGGTGATGCAAATTCTCATTGTGGAAGTATGCATAAGGGTGGGAGGGTTGATGTCTAACTTGCGTCAATTGTGGTAAATGGTCTGCCACAGATTGATTTGAGAGGGTCTGAAATTGACTTGTGTGCTGGGTGGCAAGCTTAAAGCTCCATTTTTGACAGATCTACATGGGATGAATGGAAAAGGATGCTGGTGAATGAACCCAAAATGGAGTTTTACACTGGGAAGCAAGCGTACAACTCCTGAAGGGACCATGGAGCATAGGACATAATGAGGTTGTGCAATCCCGTGGCCAAGGTCAAGCTTGGCTTTTGAGTGCTACACAAGGGTGTGGGCATAAAATGAGCTGTGGATCAAAACTGGCATGATATGCCTACACCCTCATGAAGGAACCCCAAATGGAGTTGTACGCTGGGCGGCCAGCGTACAACTCCTGAAACAACCATGGAGCATAGGACATAGTGAGGTTGTGCAATCCCCTGGCCAAGGTCCAGCTTGGCTTTTGAGTGCTACACAAGGGTGTGGGCATAAAATAAGCTGGGGATCAAAACTGGCTTTATATTCCCACACCCTCATGAAGGAACCCCAAATGGAGTTGTATGCTCTGCGGCCAGTGTAAAACTCCTGAAGGGACCATGGAGCATAGGACATAATGAGGTTGTGCAATCCCGTGGCCAAGGTCCAGTTTGGCTTTTGAGTGCTACACAAGGGTGTGGGCATAAAACAAGCTGTAGATCCAAACTGGCTTGATATGCCCACACCCTCATGATGGAACCCCAAATGGAGTTGTATGCTGGGCGGCCAGCGTACAACTCCTGAAGGGACCATGGAGCATAGGACATAATGAGGTTTTGCAAGTGAGTGGCCAAGTTCCAGCTTGGCGTTTGAGTGCTACACAAGGGTGTGGGCATACAATAAGCTGTGGATCAAAACTGGCTTGATATGCCCACACCCTTGTGAAGGAACCCAAAATGGAGTTTTACGCTGGGGGGAAAGCATAAAACTCCTAAAGGGACCATGGAGCATAGGACATAATGAGGTTGTGCAATCCCATGGCCAAGGTCAAGCTTGGCTTTTGAGTGCTACACAAGGATGTGGGCATACAATAAGCTGTGGATCAAAACTGGCTTGATATTCCCACACCCTTCTGAAGGAACCCAAAATGGAGTTGTACACTGGGTGGCCAGCGTACAACTCCTGAAAGGATCATGGTGCATAGGACATAATGAGGTTGTGCAATCTGTGCCTACAAGGGCTCAACTGCAAATTTTTGGGCTTGTGCAAGGGTGTGGGCATAACTTAAGAGACACCTGTTTTGAAGCTTCATTTTGACACACCTCCTGGGGGGGTTGGAATAGATATTATGCATGTTGTGTTCTCAAGCTTCTTGCACAGAATTGCAAACGGAAACAGTAGGGTGCAGGCATCTTGCTGACAGACAACCTTCAAGCTTGCCCATGGTTGGAAACCATTGGGGCAAGCTAATGGTCAGCAACCATTGGGTTGCATGCTCATGATTTATGATCATTGGAGGCAACCATTGGGGCAAGCTAATGGTCAGCAACCATTGGGTTGCATGCTAATGATTGATGACAATTGGAGCAACCTCTTGGTCTGCGAACATTGGAGCAATCTAATGGTTGGCAACCATTGGGGAAAGCTAATGGTTGGCAACCATTGGGGCAAGCTAATGGTTGGCAACCATTGGGGCAAGGTAATGGTTGGCAATCATTGGGGCAAGCTAATGGTTGGCGACCATTGGGGCAAGCTAATGGTCGGAAACCATTGGGGCAAGCTAATGGTCCGCGACCGTTGGCGCAAGCTAATGGTCCGCGACCATTGGCGCAAGCTAATGGTCAGTGACCATGTTGGAAACCATTGGGGAAAGCTAATGGTCAGCAACCATTGGGTTACACACTAATATGACCATTGGGGTAAGCTAATGGTTGGCGACCATTGGGTTGGGGCAAGCTAATGGTTGGAAACCATTGCGTCAAGCTAATGGCCAGAGACCATGAGGGGAAAGCTAATCGTCAGAAACCATTGGGGCACGCTAATGGTTGGAGATCATTGGGGCAAGCTCAGCCTAAGCTAATGAACAGCAACCATGAGGCTAAGGTCATGGATGGCAACCATTGAGGGTGAGTCACCCCTCAATGCATAAATGCATACAATGCAGTGTATAAGGTGTGGGTGGATAGTGCACCCAATTGACAAATCAATCCCTCCCTCCCTCCCTCCATCCCTCCATCATTTCATCCATCCATCCATCCATCCATCCATCCATACCACCCATCCATCCATACCGTCCATCCATCCATACCATCCATCCATCCATCCATACCATCACCACAAGACTTCTTCACTATTTCTACATCACCTGCACACAGAAAAATCACACCCTCAATTCCCTCTGCCCAGCCCACTGAGCCCACTGGAGATATCCAGTACACACCAAACCCCCACCCTCAATTCTGTCTTTCCAGCCCACTGAGCCCACTGGAGATCAACCAACTGCTGATTGCCCAGCAATAATCACTCCAGAACGTGAGTCCTCATTTCACTTTGTCATGTTTGCCTCAACTACTGACTAGACCTCCCTTAGCCTCTCTTCCACCACCCCCACCATGGGTTGAAGTTGTTGGCACGGAATCATCATCAAGACGCCATGCTGCACCCCCACCCCCACCCCCAGCCCAGACCAGTGTATTGATGAGCACACAGGAAGCCTTGGTTGTCTCAAAGTCTAACTTCCTTTCTAATAGCAAGCGTAAAATGGCAAAGCTCCTTAAAATGGCCAATGACAAATCACTTCCACAAACAGTGCAAGACATGGCATTCAAGGCCTGCAAGGGTCTTCAAGATGCAATGGCCTGTGAATTGAAACACTTGAATGCTAGTCTAATCCCTGGATGATAGTCATTGTGTCCTTCACCAGTGGTTGAAAACGGTGATGACCTCCCTCCTGAGGAGGAGGTTCAGATTGGGTCAGGGAAACTTCTCGCCAAAAGACAGGCTGCAACTGCCTCTGCCAATCCCAACAAGAAGAGGCATAAATTTGCGCCCTTGATGGAAAGTGATAAAGAGGAAAGTACCCCAGGCCCCGCTACTCCGCCCACACAAGCTGCTCCAAATGAAGTGCCCTCCAAAGAATCCCAACATCCACTATTTACCCCTGAACTCCCAGCAGAGCAGGCCTCCATCACCACTTCCCTTGAACCCAATGCTACACCAATGGTAACAGACTCCCAATCCACCAAGGGGGCTACCCCCCCTCTGTTGCTGATCCTAAAAATGACCCTGGTAAGTAACTTCCATCACATCCATCCAAATACTTTCCCTGATTTACAATCACTTTGGCTCCCTCCATAGATTCACCTACACTGTTCAAAAAATACCCGGCTGAACTCAAGGAAGCCATTCAACCCTTTGCAAAAGGCATCATTGACTCAAGTTGCTACAAGAGCACTATTGAGGCAGCAGTGCACCTCTTTGGATTACATGCAAAAGACCACAAATAATGGGGATCTTACCCTCAATTGCTATCTCACACAATCCCTTTCAACACCATCAGTGCTGGTATTAAGGAATTGATCAGTCAATTGGCTACAAGTGGTAAGCTTGATTCCACTGGGATCTTTTGCCCTCACAGTAGCCAACCTCTCCTCATTCCTACAGATGCAAATCCCTTCCCACCTTGCACATCTGAGCCATATTACATGCCAGATGTATTTTCTCTGCCTTTTCTACCTGGGTCATCACACCCACCAGCCACAACCATAGGACCTGAGCTGCACAATCTCTGGATACACCTTACTCACCCTCCAGAGTTTTCACAGGTTAGATGGGCACAATCATGGTTCCAATCAATCCTCCTGGTCTCAAGAGAACTCACCCAATTTATCCAACCACCAGTTACTGAAGATGAGGCAAGCCGTGATATCTCAATCATCAAGTATTTTGCCGCTTGGCTTGGCTCACATGAAGACATGGCTTGGATTGAAGGACAGCCAATTGACATCCCTAGTCACAAATCTGGCTTCAACTCCCTGGAAAAATTGGTTGACAAAATCTACCACATGCTCATTGCATTTGCTCTCCTGCGGAGAAAACTTTGTTTGGAGGGGTCCTCCACAGCAGTGGCACCACAGCAGGCCGAGTTCAACACCATCATGGTCACCATCTCATCCCGACCCTACTACCACATTCTTGTGGCTTACCTTGTAGCGGGAGTACGTGGCCTCTTGCTGATACCATCAGACATTAGGAAATTTCCCCTGGTTCAATCCCTCCAGCTCCTGAGCCTTTTCTCCAAAGCCAACAAGCTAGAGCCCAAGGACATCAAGGAACAAGTATGGAAGCGGACAAATGCTTACATAGTGCAGCTTATCCAAGACTGCTTTTTCAGCCCTGAATTTTGGCCAGGAACACAGGTATCCCGCATGGACTTGGAAAAATGTCTTCTCCTTGATTTCAGTGCTCATTGGCTGTCCCAAAACCCTTCAACTGATAATCCTGTATTTAGTTTACCTTGCAAATCTAATGTTTCTCATTCAGCTATCCCAAGTTTATTAGTATCTTAGTGTACTAGCTTTTTTTTCTCCATTGCTTTTAATCATCATGCTTATAAATCAATTCATGTATGCCTTATGCAACTTAATTTTTGATAAATGAGTTCATAATGTGAAATTGCGGTGAGCTGAGTCCCATGAGCATCTGTGGAAGTGAGAGACTCAAAGTCCATGCACACTGTTCATTCATCTGAACCATTGGCCAGATGCATTGTGATAGCTCTATGGACGGTGACCATTGTTGTAGTCCACTTTAAGCATCTGGTAATGTGAGGCATGCAAAGTTCATTCATAGAGCTCTCACTTGCCCAATGGGCCAGATGCATTGTGATAGCTCTATGGATGGAAACCATTGTTCTTATCCAAAAAATTGGCTCAAAAAACTGTGATTAAACTTGGGAAAAGATTGATTAAACCCAAAAAGAATTGTCTCCCAGTCCAAGCATTCTCAAAAATACAATACTTGTTTCATCCAGGTATGTGTTATCCCGCATTCACAAGATTGAATGGATTGTCTTAAAATCATGCATCACTTACAGAAACATAAACACTGAATCTTTTATATCAACTTTTATTGCATTAAGAAATATAAGAATAGAAAGGCTCTCAAGATACAGGAAGAAAAAAAATACCACCCAAGTGTCAACTATTGTTGGCGCAATCCACTTGCCTCGGGGGTATGATCTGGAAATATTCCAATTGTGGTAAAAGGCTTCTTCTTGATTTTTTCTGATAGTAAGGTGATTGCTTCAACAATTTTTGAGTTTTCACAAGGAGCCACAAGTTTGAGGTCAATTTCTGAAAGGGCTTGCAGTGCTGCAGGGTGATAAGCATCAATTGGAAGTTTTTTTGGGCATTCAAGGAGGGTGAATTCTTTGGGTTTCACCTTGCCTGAAACACAATCAAGTAGTGAATGCAACTGCTTGATTTGTTGGTGCTTCAGAGCAACTCTTAATTCTATTTCATCTAGGAGTTGAGTTAGATCATTTAGTTCACAGCTTCTCCAGGGGGTTTCAATGGTTGTGCGAGTGCCATATTTATCCTCCTCCCAATCAGAAAAAACATCCACACGGTCAAATATTGCAATGACTTCTGCTGCTTCTTTGGGAAGGTATTTGCGGGCTGTGTGAAAACGCTTTTCACTTATCTTTGAAGCAAACCAACACACACCAACAGCATCCATTCTTTGAATACAAACCCCCAGGACTCATGCTCTAACCTTCTTTTTGGCTCGCTGGATGGATGCGCGTTGGGCCTTGGTAATTTTATTTTCTTGCAAATTTGACCCTAATAGTTCCGCTCACTGTATTTCTTTTCCCTGCCCCAGGACCCATCTCTCCAATAATGCACTCATGTTCTCCATTCCATCCCACACCATACCAGGTTGTGCCTTTTTCAAGTTTGAGTAATGATGGACTATGATGGCACCTATTTCAGCATTCCAGCCCAATGATACAAACAACCTTGCATGCCACTGAAACGTAATCCTTGAGAAACCTGCCTTTTGCACATCTCTCTCACATGTTACCTTAGCACTCCATGGGAAATTGTTGGTTGATGGCACATTGGGTTCTGGGTGGGATTGTGGGGGTACAATGTTGTTTCTGAGTCTAGCCACTTCTTCATTGTATTGCAGCTTCCCATCCGCTTGATTTGCCTTTACATGTTCTGTCCAGAAAGACTCCAGATGTGCCATGACCCGCTGTGCCCTCATAGGAGCCCACTGTTCCCATTTCAGTATTTCTTTGGGAGAGGGAGGTGAGGGGAAGTTCATTAAATTTGCTGACATGCCCATCAAAAAGCGGACCCATTGCCGTAAAGAACGTGAGATTGTACTGGATTGACTGGGAATGGGGGTTTTGGTGACCATCCGGCGCACTTGTCTCAATTCGCGGTCTAAAGTCTCCTTGTCAAGTTTTTGCTTTTCAGAATGGTTGGTCAGTCCAATCCTAGATTGAGCAGTGCAATCATTCATGTCCACCAAACCCATCACAATCAGCATCTCTGTGTTAATGAAATTAGTGGACTTCCCAGTTCAATCATACTGCTCACCTGATTCTGGTATAGTATTCACATCTAGGGGAACACCCCTGAGTAAGTCATCCAGGAGTCCCTTATGATATTGCAAACCAGAGGACACTGTCTCTTGCACACCAGAGGATATTGTCTCTTCAGGCAGCATTGGAGTGTCTTGACCAGCTGCAGCAGGTTGGGAGGTATGGGCACTTTGGTCTGGCATGATACATGCTTAATATTCAAGGGTTGGCTAAGGGTGTAATGTAATACTATAGCACTAGTCTGTAATGCCCTAAATTTGAGGAGGAGGGCCCTATGGCTGGTGTGAGAGGAAAGGCAACATGCAGCTTATGGTTAAGTTTCAGAGCCAATGCCCGGGACTGAATTGATTTTGTAGAGGGTTGAAGTCAGGATTTTCCAAACCTTGAAAAACCAATATTGTTATAGAGATAGATGGTGAGTGTGTGAGATAGTATTGTTTAACTGTGAGAGAGTATGAACAGATAACTTGATGGTTAGACCGGGTGATTGGTATGGGGGAAAGAACAGATGGAGGATGATGATCAATGTGAGATAAGAGGATTTCTTATTTATATTCCTACCCTCCTCCTTCATCATTCCCCAATTGTAAACATTTGACAACTGAGGATTTGTCTGTCCAATTCATTGGAAACTAATACAATGCATGATGACAATTTTAATATCCAAGATTGTGTTGTTACAAATATTACGTCTACCAACCTCACATCTAATCTCCATTTCATCATCCCTTAGGCCCCGTTCTTGTCCACACAAAGTGTCATATGGTTGGTGTTTGGTGTCCACTTGTCCATGTTTCCTCAAATGATGCTTGTTGATACTTGCTAAGGTTTCAAGTCACCCATAGGCCAAACACCATGGGTAATTTAATGTTGAAATCCATCCCTGCACATTCCACAATCAGTTTTGACCTTGTCCTCATATCAGCTAAAAGGGCAACTCACAACTCGTGCCAGCAAAACCAAAGTCATTGTCTTGCCTGGATAACCAAATGTCCCTGCAAAATTGTCCAAAACAGCCACATGCCCCACTATCTCCTTTCCCGTCATCACCACCGTCTCCCTTAGATCTGTTGAGACCACTCGCACATTCAAGTTGGGGTGGGCTGTGTATGGATCTTTGGAATCTTCTGCATGTGCATCTTGAAATAACTGAATCACAAACCAAACATCCCCACATTCTGATTGCACAAAGAGCTCGGTGATTTTACCAAATGAACAGAGTTCATCCCGCATGATCTCCACATAGGAATTGGAGTGATTATTACCTTGATCCAGCTGTTTCACTGTAAATCTTTTATGATTTATCAAGGTACTGTTGATTTTGTGCACATTGTAATTGAGAGACACATCCTGTTGCAGACCCAATCTTCCAACCTCTTGTATCCATAAGCAATGGATTTCCAGGTCTAATGGGGTGAGGCTGAAGTGGGGATTTGAGTTTTCTTGTCCCTAGTTAATTACCTTGGACTGGATCAATAAACTTGAATATTGACTCCTTGATATACATGTCTTCATTATTGTACCATGTATATCACCTGTAATAAATTCATTTATTATTTGCTTTGTTTACCCAGTAAAAAGGACGGTGTACAGCATGATTCTTAGTGAGCTCACCTGTGAAATTGTTCTTTGGTATCCTTCCCAAGATACCATTGAACCTTTCATGGGCCCAGGCTTCCTTGGCCATTGGTGGACCAAACCTTATGATCACTTCCGGGTAATGCTGAGTAATGTGCACGTTGGGTTTACTCCTTTGTTGTGGCCATCCAGTCCTTAGTGTTTGACGGTATTCCAGCATTAGTTGTTCAACCTCCATGATATCTTGGTTTGAAATATGATGCTTCATTAACATGTTGGATATGTAAATGAGAAGAACTGTTGAGTCCTTCAAGATTTTTATTGAGCCAATGTGATCAATACCAGGTCTATGCGTACCACTCCACAAAGGAATCATAGCAAGGGGATAGTAAACCATGTAGAGTGTCAGCCACTCTGTGGCCTTGAGGTATCCTGCACCATGAAATCTAACATTCTTAGGTACCCTTGTCATCCATGATGGCACCTTTGTGTCCTGAATCACCTGTTGGATGCGCCTCAAATTGTGAAGAATTAATTGAGGCCCTTGGATGCATGATTCCACTTGAGCTTCTTTCCCTCTGTCATAATCCTTGTTCACTGGACTGCTTCACTCACCCCCCATCAGCTTCAGAGTACTTGTGCGGCTTCCTTGACTGGCTATACTTTGTGAACTTCCCAAGCTCCCAATAATTCTTCTTCTTAAAGAATACAAGTGAGTACTAGTATATTCAGAAGATGGTTGAGATTTCTTGCTTTGCTGTGAGGCTGATGATTATTTCCCAGCCTGTGAAGATCTCAATTCATATTGTCTGGATTGACTTGTTGAGCTTTCTTCCATTATTTGTGTAAGTGCTCTCAGATTACTGGCATTAAGCCTTCTCTTGGGACTTCTCTGGTCCGGATCACCCTCCTCTGATTGATCTTCAGGAGACTTCCTTCTCTTCCCCTTTCCAATCATGCTTTCCAATCCAGTTTTCTCTCCTCTGTTCTTCTCTTGGATTTTTTCCTTCCCCAATTCTTCTCCAGCTAGAGCAATGTTAAGATATTTCATGCTATGATCCTTGAGATTTGCCAAAATCCACCCATGCATGAGCTCCATTACTGAATATTCTATTGGGCGCCAATATGGAAGCCTGTTCAAACAGCTTGCTCTGACCCCCTTCTCCTTGGTAATTTGATCTTGCTCCCATGATGTCTGACATTCCTCCCACTTCTTGGAATTCTTCATGTGCTCGGCATTTCTCCTTGGCTGGAACTCCTTGACATTTGGATCATTGATCTTGTCCTTTGTAATTTGACAATATGAGCAGAACATGGTTGAAGAATGACCAGAGAATCCTGCCACCTTGCGCATAGCTTGCAAATCCCCAATCAATGGGAACAGTGCAACAAATATCTCCCTACCTTGAGGAAACTGGCTGGTTTCAGAAAACCATACTCCTTCCCAGAGGTCTTTGATTTCATCAACCAATGGATCTAGAATGTGGTTGATTTCTTCCACTTTGGGTTCCTTGGGCCCAGGGATAATACCAAAAAGGAAAATATTCTCTATCTTGTAACGTTCCGCTAGTGGAATGTTGAGACAGATCAAGATCACTGCTCCCTCCCACTGAGATTGATTTGTGCCCAACCTTATTTCCAAATGGGTTGAACCAATCCACATAGAGACTGAATACAAGGTGCCCTGTTTGTTGGGTAAATTTCCTCTTCTTGTCTGCGCCTCCAACAAAGTTGCGCCAAAATGAGCCATCCCAAACATTGCTCATCACATTTGAATTGAGGTTTTTATGATGAAGATTTCTTTCAATGAGCTTTTCAAAATCTGCAAACCATAATTTTCTACCAAGCCAGGCCTTCAAGCTTTGATAATGAAATGTTGGAGCTGGTTTGATGGGCCTGCTATGTTTCCCACTGGTCTTCATCAGCAATTCCGTTTCACAGTACATGCCCTGCTCATTACCAGTTTGGAGCACAAAGATTTTGCTAGTCGAATAGAAATTGGCAGTACATTTCTTGACAATTGATGCTTGGTTGTCCAATTTGTCTGGGATTGGATACAGCTTGAAGCATTCTGGACAGCATATCCTTGTTTCCAGGTTGGGCTCAAAATCTAGCCTTTGAATTAGAGTGACTTTGCTTTGAGGTATTGCCTTCATGATGTTTTTTGAATCAAAATTGAATTCCCTCCCCAGATTCTTAATCTTCTCCCACTCTGTCTTCAAGAAATCTGTGATTGCCAAGTCACTAAGGTGATGAACAAGGCACATTTTTGCAGCTTGGAGAAGCACAAGCAGACTGTGCCTTGGGACTAGATGAAAAGAGTTATACTTGAGGTCTTGAGAATTGAACCAGTTCCCTCCCTGGTGAAGTGGAATCTGAATCTGCTCTTTGCTTTCATTCCTTGCTGGATTGTTGGAAACCTGAAAATCATTATAGCAGGCAAATCAGAAGATCAGCACATGAATGTACAATGTTAACTATTTTCCCATCCCTCCTCTCCACTTACATGACTGCTCCCTTGTGATGGCAATATATCTGTTGTGACTTGCAGGGCCTGATTGAGTCTGCTTATAGCCGCCTGATGTTCTTGAATGCAGAGGAAGAAAAAGCCATTCCTATCTTTTTTTTTTCCATCTTCATCTTCATATGTGCCCTTGCCACATTTGAATTCCAGACATTGACATATCTTCCATTTGGCTGTCTTCATATCAATTGATGGATTGATGGATGGATGGATGGATGGATGGATTCATCAAATGATGGAGGGATTCATAAATTGGGTGCTGGGTGCACTACCCACCCACATCTTATACACTACCTGGTATGCATATATGCATTGACGAGTTACGCACTATCAATGGTCAACATCCATTACCTTAGCACCATGGTTATTATCCATTAGCTTAGGCTGAGCTTGCCCCAATGTTTGGTGACCATGAGCTTGCCCCAATGGTTGCCAACCATTAGCATTCCCAAATGGTTGCTGGCCATTAGCTTGCCGCAATGGTTGCCCCAATGGTTTCTGACCATGAGCCTGCTGCAATGGTGGCTGTCCATTGGCAAAATTCCACCTTTTTTAACATTCAAGTCATCATCCCCCTGTGCTTTGCAATTATTGAATGCTGACCATGCTCTCCTACTTTGATAATCATGCAGTAAAAACAACAAAAAAACCATCATGGTACAATACCTCTTGAATGGAGCCCCATCAAAAAACCCCAGACTCTTCAATCAAGCTGTTTCCAGCAGTGTCCCTGGCTCCAGCTCCCACTTCTCTCGATGTCTGTCATCCTACTGTAGAGTTGTGATGAATATCACAAAGTCAACAGATACTCACTGGCAACGAATCCCCAATTCCCTACAACAATCCCATGTTGAATCACTGCCATCATCTTGCATTCATCAACAGATTCACTCCACTACCTCTCTAGTCCGATCCAAGTCTTCATGTCTACTACATGGCATATCAACCCTAGAAAGAGAGGTTTTTCTTCAAGACCTTGCACAAATCAACTTTCCTTGCTGTGGTTTCAATTGGTATGAGCCTTGGGAATCGCATTGGAACCAGTTGTTTCTGGGACTCATCATTAAACATTGAAACCATGCCCATGTACATGGTGCATTTCAAAACTACCCATTCAACTCAGTGCATAACACCAAATTCAACCTTACCAATGTCCTCAAGAGGTGGTTCATGGGCAGGAGATTGGATATTAAGTCTGGACAATATCTTTCAGAAGCCCATGCAGCAAAACAAAATCAGACAAGAAAATCTAGATGGCGCAAACAAGTAAGCAATTACTCCCTATCATCCCATGGTATTTTTTACCCCATTTTTTCACATAGTTTTTCCTCTCTGCCTACAGCTCTCAAATCAATGAACAGAGATCTTGGAATCACTTGGATTACCAGAAAATCATTCCAGTATATTCAGTTAAACACAATGTTGCTCTGAAACTGAGGTTTCCAATGAAACGGTCTTCCAGAAGGTCCAGTGCCAATGGCAATCTCAAGGTTTCTCTTCCCTTGGTCACCAAATAGATAAAACATTTGACAACATCAAAGCTGAGAGACTTGGTAGATGGTAAAAACGTGGTCATTCAATGTGGATGATGAGGAAACCTTCCAACCTCCAAGAAAAACTTACAAAGGTGCCAACAAGACTCCCCAGAAACTGTTATCATCCTGATTTTATTTCTTCCCTTTCTCCAGAGGGCAAACATATTTTGGATATGCAGCCTCCAATTGACCTTGCCTTCATATTGTCTAAACTCATACCTTAAATTATTTGTAGATCTAAAGTCATGCTTCAATATTGATTCTTGTGATAATAGAATGTTCAACTCTCACTAATTTAATCCATAGACTCTTGCAAGGATATCCTACTTGAAATATTTTTTTCATCAGACATACCTGTGTTGTAAAATCTCATAAATATCATTAAATCTTTGTCATGTCCAAAGTGTTTTAATTATCTTCCCCTGTATCAAAATACACTCTACATTGTGAAATTATTATATAAATAAATGTACCAATACCATTAACATAAAAGCTCTTTCATTCAATGATTTGATGTGGTACATACCTTTTACATATGAAACTGCTTTTGGAAACCATTCAAATGTATGTGTACACCATGGGGCCACTTTTGCCCGTTGAGGACCGCGGAGCCAACAACAAGGGTTGATTGAACGGCGCGTGCATTGACCACCTGACATTTTGACGACCAGGTTGGCCAAAGGTTGACCAGCCAACCAATTATGGTTGACAAACCCATGCGTCAATCCACCAGTTGCCTGGTAGGTGACGGGTGGTCAGAGTTGTTGTAACAGCAATTTGCCCCTGCGGTTAAATCACCAGCAGGAACGGCTGTCAGTGAATTGCCGTTGGGGTTGAGGCGAAATCACCTCACCCCCACGGTTGATTCACCAGCTGGACGCACAGGGTGGATCCATGTGACGTCATGGGTTCTGACCCATGACATCAGCTGTTTACCGGTGGACTATTGATTTGAGCTGTTAGCAAGCCCTTGACCATGCTGAAAATTTTGGAAAACCAACGTTATTTCAACAGGCGCACTCCCACTAAGGGAGTTCTGTAGAACCAGTGTTGGCCAAGCTGGGGGCTCAACAGCAAGTTGGCACCGTGGTGTATGTGTATGGTCTGTAAAGCATGTTTGGGTGCTGAGCCAAGTTTTTCCAAAATTTGCTAAAGCCCACGTGGCACTTAGCAAAGTCATCTTGGCACCTGGCAAAGCTTTTTTGGTGCCTTGCCGATTTCCACTTGGTGCCTGGCCAAATTGGTCTGGTTCCCGGCCAAGTTTATCTTGGTGCAGATCAAAGCTGGTTGCATTGACCCAACAATCAAATGATCATACTTGAAAAAAAAAGGCTTGAAGTTGGGGGGAGGGAGGCTGGTCAATTTTGGTACAACCAGCATTGATTTGCATCAAGGGGAGCTTGATTAGGTGCCAAGTTTTAATTCCTGCAAGCCAAACCTAATCAAGCTCCCTGGGTGCCAATCCAAGTCCTGCTAGGCACATGCCAAGTCAAACCTGGACAGGCGCCCAGATGCACTTTACACACCATATGTGTATATGGCCATGGGAGAGGCCTAAAACAACATTTGTCATCAAAAATATAAAACTTTGGCCTGCAATATACACCCCCATTTGCAAATTGATGGTGTATAAAGCCCATCTGGGGCCCTGGCAAATTTCCAGGTTTTTTTTTAAAGTGTGTGTGGTGCCCAAAAAAGCTAGCTTTTCACCCAGCCAGGTGATCTTGGTGCCCTTTCAAGTGCCAGTTGGCGCATCCCCAAATTGGCTTGGTGCCTTGCCAAGTTGGTTAGGGTGTCAATCAAATCTGGTTGTGCAACCAATTCTCAACTGTATTGTTTCTCTTTTTTTAACTCAAAAAGTTATTTTTTTTTTTACTTTTTACTTTAAATAGCTGTGCATAAATTAATAAAATGAATTTAAACATGGTTGAAAAAAAAACTAACCTTGTTCAACATGCTTTGTAAAACAGTCCCATGACTTTTTTCTACCCACTGTACTTTTCCCCCACATCATCAAATTTATCCCTCAAGCAGGAGAAGATAAAAAAAACATGAGAAAAAAAAACAACAAAATATAAATATATATATTTCAGAGCACACCATACCAGGATGCGTTCCCCAGCAGATACCACTCATTTACTTTTCCCCCACATTATCCAATGAGTACCTTTTGCAGAAAAAGATAAAAAACCATGAGAAAAAATACAAATAAAATAAAAATAAATAATCAAAAATAAATTTGAAAGAGATATCCAAATTGTGTCATCCAATTCAACTTGTGAGTTCAATTCTCAAAGGCACAAATAATGCTTATATCTATTTGGTCATATTATGAACTAAAATGTGGTTACTGATCACTAGGGTGTTATTTAAAACTATTTTCCTGCAAGAGAATTTTTATCCCCCTGGTTCAACAGGCAGTAAAATGATTACTGCAACCTGGTGGTTGAAAAAGTGAATTCTTCACTCCAACAGTGTGTTGGAGTTGGTGGCTCACTTCTCAGTTCATTTTCCCAATCCAGCAATTACATAGTTATGTGATTGGAGGTAGCATTTCTGATGATTTGGAGGTTGAATGGGTTTTCCACTTGCCCCTGGGACTTGGTGGAGCAACGTGGGTTGACCTCCACTCATGGATGCTGTCCAGGACCAGAGGATATTGAAGGTGTAGTAGGGTAAAGATATGTGGATGTAGAGTTAAGGGTGATGTGAAAACTTCTGCCAATGACAGAGGGGGGAGGTGAGCTCAGCTCAAGATACAACAGAGATACTTGTTGAGATATAGCTTGGATACAGGTGAGATACAACTTGCCACCTACATACGGGTGGCGCCCTATTTTTTGTGGTGAAACAACCCTCAACACCGCACAGCAATTCATGCATTGAGAAGCATGTGATACCAAAAAAACCACCAGTACAATTACCACAGGCCTACCCAGAAATATATTCAGGCAGCCAGAACTATGCAGTACTAAACAACCCCTAACACCACATGGCAATTTAGGCAGCCAGTAGCATTTGATGCCAAACAAACTACCAGTAAAAGTACCACAGGCCTACCCAGCAATATATGCAAGCATTCAAGACCATGCAGCACCAAATAAACCACCAGTGAATGAACTGCAATACATGCAGGAAGAACAGTCAGTCAAAAAAAAATCAACCAGCACCAGACCAACCTTATCAGCACCTCACAGCAATTTATGCAAGGCTGTCCAGGCATGAAAACCCTTTAAAATCTTTTCCAAACCAGAATAATTGCCTCAGTGTCATGCAGTGTTATTTTTCCAACCAGCAGAAATGCCTCAGTTTCATGCATTGTCTTTTGTCCAACCAGCACAATTGCCTCAGTTTCATACAGTGTATTTTTCCAACCAGCTAAAATTTCTCATGCACCTTTATCCCACTGTAACAGGGGACGCCACAGGGCAGCCTCAGGGGCAGCCCTGAGCATCCCCTGAGGACCAGATTTTCTCTTTAAGGAGGGCCTCTCTGCCCTATCCAGGTTGTATCCCCATTCTACCAGCCTAGCACTTACCAACCTATCAGGCCCTCTTGGCCTATCCATCTGTGGTACCTACCCAGAAAAATATTATTAGTGAATCAGTTATAAAGGGAAAAGGAATCAGAAAAAAGGTAATTACACACCTTTAATCAATTAAACCACCCAACAGGTGCTTGAAGAAGGGTTCTTCTGTGAACTAAATATTCAGCACCATATTAAAGAATTACCACCCATTAATAAATAAATAACCCTTCCAAAGAAAGAGAGCACAAAAAAAAGGAACTACCAACCTATCCTCTACCCAGCCCCCTGTGGGTAAACCCTTATTTGTGTCCTCTCCTGAACCATCCCTTTGATAAAACCTTGAACCTTTAATATTGGGATATTGTTTAAGATCAAACATATCTGATCATTAACTGACCAATAATCCCATACATCTGGTCTTTTCTTCAACAAAGCCCACCAATAACAGTTAATAACTAATCAAGGTCTTATCAGAGACCTATTTAAAGTCTCAAAGAAGCCAGCCATTAACTTAAATGAATTATTGTGCAGACTTACTATAGTATGAGAAGGTCAGGCAATTCAAAACCACTCTTAGTATATGCTAATACTCCATAGGAGTATAATTAATACTAAATTCCCCTTCAAGGACTCCCAGCAAGCTATTTCCTACTTTATTTATATAATCCCAAAGGAGTCTCTACACCGTTACTGAGGAGGACGCGCCATGGGCTGGGGGGACCTGATCCCCCTCCAGTCCAAAATCATTTCCTGTTGGCCTGGGGCAGGAAATGTCCCAGGCAACCAGTAGGGGATTTCATCACCCCGTCTGGTCACCTAGCTGAGAGAGAGGCGGGGCGCGCATTTCCTCCTGTTACACCCCCCCTTCTGTGGGTTTTGGCTGGAACCATAGGTATTCTGGGTCCACCCTGGCCATTTTGAGGACCAGTGGCCTAGTTGCAGGAGGCAACTAGGCCTGTCAGTGTACAGGAATGGACATTATGGTCAAAAGTGAGATGTAAACAGGTAACGTAGGCAGGGTGTAATGGACAACCAGGCAGGGTCTGAACAGCAACAACGGCTGGTTCAGCCCAGTAAGGGTGAAAATACCAAACTTAACCAGTAATGGCTAGTCATAAGGGTTCAGGGACTAATGCCAAGTGGGCTGAGTAAGCCCAAACCAAGTAGCAAGGCTTGTAGAGCCTTTAGAGCCCATTTGGGGCGGAATTTTGGCCTTTTTATTGTTCTTACATGAGCTCCACATGAGCACCATCTTTTTTATTTAAGGAGCTCCTATCCCTGCTGTTTTCCATCCATTCATTCACAAATTCATTAACATTCAACACTGAATCATTGCCTCTGCCTCATATTTAGGATCAATCATAAGACATTATTGTCTCAGCATTTCTTTTTCTTTAAGTACTACTCTTTGACTAAGCTTTTGGGCCAATAATTATCACACAGAAGAGTCTGCTAAGGGTTGGTAGACATCATGGGGGGTTATGACCAGCGGGAGCCACATCCGGAGTCCTGACCAATGATGGCATTTGGGCACGGTTGGGGAAACTTCAGTTAACAAGGCTTCTGCAGGGAAAAACTAATTTGGTAGCGGTTTACCAGGCGCTGATGAAGTGGATTTTGCAGGATTATGTTCCGGAAACAGTGCAGATATTGATCAATGACACGGGTATCAAAGGGCTGCAAAGTAACTACGGAAGAGAAACTATTACATAAAATTTGGGGATCAGATTTTTTGTTTGGGAATACCCACATAATTTGGAGAGGATCCTGTTCTGGATCAAGGAAGTGGGATTGACTGTTTTGGGTAAAAGGTTTGTGGTATGCGTCCCTGCCTCAGAGGTCCTTGGTCACAAGGTTCCGCAAAATGAAATAAAATCACTAAAAACAAACTTAACAAGGTTCTAGAGTTGCCTACTCCACAGAATGCTACTCACGTTTCCCAGTTTCTAGGTCTATGTGGATGGGTGCGGATCTTCATTGAACGTTTTGCAGAGATAGCAAGCCCGTTGTGGAGGTTGATTTGGAAGGGAGCTGAGTGCTTTTGGACCAAGGAATTAAATCACGCGTTCCAGGAGTTGAAGGAGATTGTGGGGAAGTGGATCCTGTTTAAGCGCCTTGGTTACAGAAAAGGCAGAATCTGGCTGGGGGTAGACTCAAGCAAATTTGGTTCAGGCGGTGTGCTGGCCCAAGAAGATGAGGTGAAAGACAGGCAAGTGCTCTACAAGTTGGTAACCTTTTTGAAGGTCAAATCTTGGTACTTGCAGCCCAGGTTGGAGTTATGCGGGGTGCAAGGATTGTGTGGAGATTACAGCATGTGCTGTGGGGGTGAAATTTGATCTCCTGGTGGATGAGGAAGCGTTAACTAGGATGATTAATTCCCAAACCTTGCCTAATGCTCCTATGACTCAATGGATTGCATACTTACAGTTGTTCAATTTCATGGTCAGGCACCTTCCAGGGAAGGCATTTGCAACGCCGGATGCCTTTTCATTCTATCCAGAGATCCCGCATTTGGAAAAAGAGGATTTGGATTTGGGGAAGAGGCTTCTGACAGTTGCAAAAACGGCTGCTGAAATCAGAAAACTTCCTCTGAAACAGTTTGGTAGGTTTCAGGCATTGGAGGAGTATCTTTGGAGGCTTCATTTTCTGGAGGGTTTGTTGGAAACAGAGTTTAGATTGGTACAGCAGAAGGTTACACATTTATTTCACCAAGATGGGTAGTTATGGAAGCTTTCACTTCCAATATCCTTGGTTGTGGTCACAAGGCAGAAAGATCAGGAGGATTTTTTATGGCGCCTCCATGATGACTTAGGGAATTGGGGGGAAGCAGAAAAACAGAGGAGATTTAAGACCAGGTCTGGGACAAACAGTGGGGGATTGGGTGTGGAGCTGCAAGGCTTTCAAGCAGAAGAGTACCAGATCACCTTGGGAGGTGGGTATTCCAACTGGTGAGGATTCCCTTTTTGGGAGGATCTTGCAGGATGTGGTCCATATCAAGGCAGGGAAGTTTCCGTATCTACGTGTGCCTTGGGACAACTTTTTGGGATGGGTTGAGGCGCGTCTATTGGTTGAGCTGTTGGCGGAGAAAGTTGGGCAATTTTTAGAAGAGTATTGGTTAACTTTTTTTGGGTGTTTGTGGCTCATCACAATGGACAGCCGAGCGGAGTTTTGAGGTGATCTTTGGAAGCTGGTCAAATCTAGCAGTGCAAAGTTTGGAAGAGTTATGGAATATTATCCTAAGGGAGCGGGGGGATGGGGAGAGGGCATCAGCCAATCAAGGACACAATGGTCAAGATCTGCGGAAACAGTGGGAAGAAGTTGCAGGAAACATGAACAGATGTGTTTTTTGCAGATTGGATATTGGTCAAGCGGGTCACAGGATATTTTCCTTAAAAACTCTTTTATGGGCAGCAGCCCGTGCTTCTGGTGGATATCAAAACCATGAATTACCTTGCTATTGAATGGTTGAAGGTTAAGACCACAGAAGAATTAGTTGTGGCGCGGGCAGAGAAACTCTTGCAGAGGAAGGAGATGGTGGAAAACGCGGCAAAGAGGCTGCAGGACAGTTGAGATAAGTTGGTATTGTACTGGGAAAGGCGTTGTGCTGATTTTTTGCAGGACCCTTTGCGGAAGTGGGATCTTTTTCTGCTTTATAATAAGAGCCTGTAAATTCAGTGGGGAAAGCTTTTCACAGATTGCTGGAACCGCTCTTATTGGGTCATAATTCAGTTTCTGGGTGGAAGTTATCAGTTGGAGGAGTTGGATGGCACTTGGCTTAAGCAGAAGGCGGCAGAAGCTCACGTGAAGAAATTTTACGTGCGGGGAAATATGGATTTTGATGAAATAGCGGGTTTTGGGGATAAAGATCACAAAATGGCCAGATGCAGAGGAGAGGGAGGATTTGGAGGAGGAATCCTTGGAGGAATAAAAGTTGGGGTCAACTTTCAAGTTTTGGGGGGATAGGAGGGTCTGGAAGCTCAGATCACCGGAGAAGCGTGGAAGTTCTAGTCTCTAGAGGCCTTTGTCTGGGGTGGTCCAGGTCCTCTAGTAGGTGATGCATTATTTGCAGAGTTTTTTTTTAAAAAAGTTTCTTTTCTTTTGTGTGTGGGTGTGTCTCTCATTTTAGGATGGTGCAGGGAATCAAGAGGATTAATTTCTGTGGCGGGAAAGGAAATATATTTATTTAAAAGATTATATACAATAATCAAGCAGCATGGCAAAAAATTTAAATTTTTTGGTAGAGATCTTTTTTTTCATATTTATATAATTTAGCTTGTTTAAAAAAGGCAGAGAGAGAGAGAGTTCAGGAAAGTTTAAGAAAGGAAGATGGCGCGGCGGAGCCTGCAATGGACCTAAGCACTGGAACAATGATGCTCACAGAGGAGCTTGCAAAGCTCTGCAGCTGGGATTCCAACCAAAGGTTGGAGGATAACCACTATCCGCTCATCCAAGTTGCAGAGGTACTGGTTGATTTTGGCTTGCTTAATTCCTCAACCACAATCTTTCTTGTTTCTTTGGATGGCTGAATGGTATGGAGAGATAAAGCAGAATCAGGTCAATTTCAATGGGTGGGAGTTGGAGGATTGGAAGGAGAGTCAAGGAGATGGAGTCCAGATTGGAGAAGAAAAGCGGGGAGATCTTTGGACCGGCAATGGAGGCAAAAGCATCTCAAAAATTGGTGCAGGAGCTGTTAGGAGATTATTTGTTGAAGTTAGTATATAAAAAAAACTTACATGGTATGGGCAGCAAATCAGAGCTGATCACAATGAGCAAGTGCGGGGACTCAATCTCCATACAAGGAGTCAGGTTTGGGGTAGTTGACTCTTGAAGGGCGGGTGATGGAGGTTGGAAGAGAGGAACTTTTGGTGCAGACAGGGGGTATTGGAGGTGCAGCCACTTGGAAAAAGGTGGTAGCCATGTTAGGCCTGTGAGGTGCTTGCCCAAGTTTTAAAATTAAGTTATGAGGGCAGCCCCAGGCTCAGGTGGCATCTACCCAGGCAGCGGAAGTAGCAAAGTCTGCGCTTCAAGGAGGGGGAGAGAGCAGGTCTGTGACCTCTGCAACGGGACAAACGGAGGCAGAGAAATCTGGCTCCATAGTCCAGTCTTTGTTCTAAATCTGCTTGTCATCATCCACCACATAGTTGGCCATAGGGCCGCAGCAAAAAATTTTCCAGCAGGGGCTGGAGGTGGAGCAAGGGTGTGGAGGGGGACAAGTCTGCAAGGATCCAGGAGTTGGGGCTAAAAAAGAACACTGGTGGTGGCCTAGAAAGCAGGAATTGCAGGTGGGACAAACAGCGGTATGGGTGCACGTTCTCTGCATTCTTGTGCAGTACTTGTACAATTCCATGGTGAAGGTTTTATCTCTTTAGGCAGGTCTTGGGTGTAGTTGCGGGAGTTGTAGGGTGGGGTATTTGATTGGGTGGAAAATGTTGTGGATCACGGGAATCCTGGGGTCAGAAGTCAGGTTTTGTGGGGATTGGATCGCTATTTATAGACACGGAGGCAAGTAGGCTCAGCACTGGACGTCTTACTTGGAGAAGCTTAACAGTGGTTGGAACTCTCCAGCACAATAGGCTCAAGAGGAGAAAATTGGCAGACTGTCTAATTGGGAGTACAACATTCAGGGGCTTAGCATTGGTGCTGCTCCTGGTTCCTGCAGCAAAATGAGCCCGAGTTTTTGCCTTTTGCGTACAACAAACATGGTCAAACATAACTTCCCCTGTGAAACTATGGATTTACAAGAGCGGAAGCAATTGATTGAGGCTAATTAGTAGAGACAATGCCAATTATGGATTATGCACTGAGGTTAGGGGATTATGGGTCAATCAAAACTGAAGCTAAGGAGGTGGCATGCGGATTGTTGGGGATCTGTAGTAATGCCGCATGGGGGATTGGGAGTGATCTGCTAAGGAAAATTGATGGGGATCTGTTGTTAGTTATGCATTGGCGCAACTCAACTGTTAGGGAAGATTGGAAAGAGGATCACCAAACCTACTGCAATTCATTTGATTGGGTAAAGGATTGGACTTTTTTTGGAGGATCAGTGTGGAACTCACAGAGGCGTTTAAAGGAGATGTCTTTCTTTTGTAGTATACATTCTTTTGGGGAATATTTCATTTTTGGAGTTGTATATATATAAGGAGAACATTTCCCTTAATGGAAGAGAGGAGGGGAGGAGGGACAGACTATTTATTGGGGAAAAATGAAAATAACTTATCAAATTATTGGAGACTATTGGAGTATATTACATTAGACGGCGTAAAAGAAAGGAGTTTTCTATTTCTTTTCTGCTTTGAAAAGCGTGATTATCAGCTTGAGTGCTTGGATTATCAATTAGGAAATAGTTCAAGTGCAGGGCTTTTTTAGGATTCCTTGTTGTTTATTTACTATTAATTCATTTTTAGTTAGCTTCACTGGTTACCACCAAGGGAAATATAGTTTTTCAGATAATGGAATTGGTGTAGGGAGTGATTCTTAAACCGCTGTGGGCTGTAGTAACTTTTCTCACAGAAGCTGATTATATTTAGATATGTGGAGGTACAGGAGGGTAACTCAAGGGATTTAGGGCTTTCTGGAACTTGGAGGAGGTATTTGCGGAGAATTTTACTGAACACACAATCTCTTTTTGGGATTCAAATACTTATGCTCACATTATTTCCTTACTATTTTTTTATTCCTTCCTTATGATTTCTTTCTTTTCTTTTCCTTTTCTTAAATCTTGGTTCTGTCAAGTCTATGAAACTGACACAGCTTCCATCGCCCCCACGCGGTAATCCAATGTGGGCTACTCCAAAGTCATCCACTGCAAAAGCTCCAAATCTAAAGTGGCGCTTGCATGCTCACTGGTAATCTGTTTCAATGCTGGTGAATTTCTGCAAAGACTGATTCACCTTAGCCAAAATGAAGTCAAACCATCAGCTACCATCAAATCAAACCATAAGCTACCATAAACTCCAACCATCAGCTACCGCTACACATCCAACCATCAGCTACCGCTACCGCTTAATCCCATCACCTTTCATCCTTTATCTTTCTTATGCCCTTTTGTGTTCTCTGACTCTCTCCCAGTTCACGCTCCTGTTCATTCACCACCCTATCTGGTCCTTTTTAAGTTATCTACTCATCTTAATCTATTTTCATTTGTATCTCTTTGCTGAAATCAATTTCTCCTTTTTAAGTCCATCAAGACTTCATCTCTTTCCACACCCGTAACAGAGGGTATTCTGAATAGACGGAAAACTTTCTTGAAATATTTGGGAGAGGGTTGACTAGCGGCGTGGTGCAGGGTCATCTATTTGGGTTGAGTGGTGGAGAGAGTGGATTTCTGTCCTTGATGGAGGACAAAATTTCCCAATTGGGACTATATGTTCATCATGGTGTTTCTCTAGTTGCCCTTGACAACAAATTCCTTGTTTCCTACCAAGTATATGGAGTGGTTGGATTTGAGGAAGTTTCCCATGCAGTTTGGTGGATAGCCCCAGAACCATGAGGCAGTTGCTTAGGGGGAGGGTCATGAGGGGCAGATCAAAGGAGAATTTGCCCTTTCTGGAGGCCAGGATTGATTTCCCGTTGGCCAGGTAGACGTTTTTTACTGATGGGGGTAAGTTTAGAGAAGAAGTTTGGGGATTTGAAAATTGGTTCCAAGTCCCCAAAATAAAGGATGATCTTGGAGAGGGAAGTGAATAGATAAGTGACCCGGGATTTGAAAAACTTTGCTTCATGTTTCTTCCTGAGTTGGCTACACTTGGGTTTGGGGTGTTTGGTGAGGGGGTTTTGGATCCTGTTGGAGAGTATGGGCATGTCAGGATGGTATAGTGTTTTTTGGCTTCCAGATCTTTGGCCTGAGTTTTTTTTTCGAGCTGCATTGGATGTATAATCTGATTTCTTCCAGCTTTTCTTTGAGGGTGGGATATGTCTTTTTGGTTTCACCCTTTTTAATGAGTAATTTGACAGAAATCCATTAATTTGAGGGGAGATTCAAAATTTCCCGCAGATCAATGGCACAGTCTATGAGAGAGGAGGGCTTAGTGGTTTTTTTTTAATGATGCTGCACAGTAGACAGGTGTTTTGAAGCAATATTTTCATATTGCCTTTGATTTGACCCAGGGAGAGGGAGCAGGTGAGGATTTGGTTGAGATAGATGGTTTGGTTTTGGATGGTTTTGGGTTGGTAGTAGTTGTTAAGGGGGTTCCATGCAGTGGATGGGTCCCCCAGGGCGTCAGAGCTGAATTGGGAGATTATTATTGTGTTGCAATTTAGGGAGATTATAGTGGAGGCTTGGCAGCTTGATTTTGATCCAGTGCATCAAGACAATGGCTTCCCTTGAAGTTTTTGGTTTTGAAAAATAGGTGGTAGAGTTGTTTGAGTTGGGGGATGGATTCCATCCATAGTTTCCAGTCCAGGTAGTCCTTACCTGAGAGTTTTCACTTTCAGAGATTTTGACAGCAAGCTCAATCATTTTGGAGAAGGGGATCCTTGGAGGGGGTTGGCTATTCCTTTTTGGAGATCTTGGAATTTGGGTAAGCTAGACTGGTCTCATAACCTGTGTAACAGGGATAAATTGGGAACATGGATTGAGGTTAGGAACCAGGAAACAGGGGGAGGAAGCACGGAAAACAGAACTTTGGAACATGGATGGGGGTTAGGAACCAGGAAACAGGGGTGCAGAAAAGCAAAAAGACCTAAAATTTTGGACAAGCACAAGGTGGTGTTGGCTTGCAAGGGTTTGGTTAAAGTGGAGAAATGGAAAAATAAAGCCAAGATGGAACAAGAAAGGAAAAAAGGGGGAGCAGCCTGGAAAACTGACCTAGCAAGTTTGGACAACCACAAGGTGGGGAGAGGGTTGGGGGGCTGGGGAGCTGGTGGTTATTGATGTTGGGGGGAAGAAGTGGGGGAGTGGGGTAGGGTTGGTGCAAGGAGAGTGGGATGGTCAGAAATGGTTGAATTTGAGAAAAGGAGAAGACATGAGTCACAAGGAAAATCAAATGAGAGAGATGGGGGAAGCAGGATGGGTGAAAGCCAAGTGAGATGGAGAGGAGACAGTGAGAGAAAACTAGGACAGAAGAAAGCTTGGGTGAAAGTTGTGGCAGGACATACAAAGTAAAAAAAAATGGTCTTTATTTCCAATATAATATTTTAAAATATTTAATAGAATTGGCCAAAAACCAACAACACCACTACAGTGAATTTTTTGCAATTTGAATATTTCACATACTCTGTCATGTAAAGGTTTCACACCTAAAATTCACTCAACACTGAGGTGTTGTGTATATTTCAGGAGTGATATGCAGGAATGTGTTATTCCCCAGTTCCTGCAGGCAGCCAAGGTACCTGTGCATCCACGCACAACTTCTGACATGCATCTGGGCTGTCTAGATAGCTATACACATGGACACACAGCCCTGGTGTGGTGGCATCTTATAGCGCACATTTGGAACTGCATTGCGGGATGCGGGCTCAGCAGTTGGTACGGGTTCTTTCAGTATCTCCAGTGCTTTCTGGCTCAGTGGCAACTTCTGAGGGCTCAGCACCTGGTGCATGGATGGCTCAGCATCAACTGTGGCGCATGTGCGGTCTGCTCTGAAGGAAATTATTAAGAAAAAAAGCATGTTTAAACAAGTTTGTGGGGACGCTAGTTTGGGGAAGTAGGAGCAGAGAAATTGGGTGGCTATAGGGGGATTAATATGGAATACCCAGTGGCTCTGAGTATGACACAGCTCAAGGGAGGCATTTAAAAAAGGAAAAACCAGGTTTACACAAAAGCGCTTATGTTGTGGACCAATGGAGAGGTGGCAGAAAGGATGCCAACTTGGGTTTCTTTTTTATGGATGTATTTGTATTTCTACTTGAATTTATTGCGCTTGTACTTATGTTAGGGTGGAGAGGGAGGACTTAACTCAATCTCAACTCCAGATTTTAGGCTCTAATAATCTTATGGGGGGACCATCTTATGTATCATCATTGGATATTAGGGGATTTTATTGGATAAACAGATTTTTATAAAGATTTTCTCTCTTTCTCATATTTGTGGTTTCAACAGCAGGGCTGAATTCTTCAAGACGCAAGGAAATCTTAAATTTGAAATCTTGGGGAATTTTTAAGGGTTCATCCATTATTCTTTCCACACCAGGCAGGTGACTAGCACACAGCCGCGGGACTAAGCCAAAAATAGTTGTGACATCTTCTGTCATAATAAGCTACAGCAGGGTCAAAGTACAACTCAAAAAAAGTACTACCCAGATGGAGACATGCAGTATATGTAATAAAAATATGGGAAATGTCAAATTTTCAACCCCCTGCAACCCTTTCACAACCCAAAATGGGTCACAAACCGCGCCACACAACCCATTTTGTGTTGTGAATGACATAAAATCAAAAATAAAAATAAAATTACAATTTTTAGATTTTATTTATTTTATTCTATTCAGGAAATTATTTTTCTCACCCATCAAATTCTTTATTTTATGCAAACCAACTTTGATGGGTGGTTGTGCCCATCTGGTATTTCACACAAAAATACTTTATTTCATGCAAATTTCAAGAATTTATTTTTTTTAATTCTGAATCTGCAGCCCCTTAGCAAGGATTCTTAAAAACCTAGACAAAACCTTTGATATTTTTGAAGGCGTTAGAACCCCTTAACAAATCAAATCAAAAATTTGAAAAATTGCATAAAAAAGATTTTTTGCATGGGTTTTTGTATCCTTATTTCGGATTTTTTTCTTTGGTTATTTCAGCATCCAGAAATTTCAAACAAAAATCAAAGATTCTTGAAATATTTTTTCTATTTTTTTTATATTTCTTTTCAAAAAATATACAGTTCCATCACCATCCAAAACAGTGAGAGAGCCATTGAAGTCTCTCAGAAAAAATTGAAGAATCTAACTGTTTTACCTCACCGTGTGGATCATCTTTCTGAAAATATAAGCCACTTTTCCCCCAAACCATTCATTCATTTCATTAATTTCTTGAATCTTCCACCAATTTCAAAAACTATGATTTCTCTTCTAACATGATTATACCATGTATTTACAATGTCAAATTGGCTATCAGAAAGGGTTCAATCTTCCAAATTGATGATTTTCATCCTCAATGGCATTTCAAAGCTCCCGTATCAGTGATTTTTTTTTGTTCAAGCTCAAATGAATAATTTCCTGATTAATTTTGATTTTACTTTCTCCAATTAACTCTGAACCCTCATTCAACTGAAAAATCTACAGACCTTGAAGTTCCAACCAGAGATAGGAATGAAAAACTAAATTTCACTGAATGGTTTGAAAAATTAAGAAATTTGCCACCTGGATAAAAGCTATATTATCTTAGTGATATCAAAAAGCTATGCAGTGGAAGATGTCACCTTACTCCAATTCAAGAGCCTGATTCCACTCAAAGATCCAAAGTAAGAGGAAGACCCAAAGGAGCAGCAAATAAGTTGAAAAATATCTCTCAGTCCTCAAGCAAAAGAGATCAATCTGGTTTTGAATATTTAGAACCCAAGAGGAGAGGAAGGCCAAAGAAGGAATTAATAGAGAATTCCAAGCTCAGTCACCATTTTTTTGGAAAACAAATATATCAAATTTCATAATTAATTTTCTTTTCCTATGTGTTCAGGTTTCAAGAAGGTGGAAGGCAATCCAAGAGAAGGGAAATGGAAAAAAAGGAGGAATCAGAGGAAGAGGCACTTTTATATATATAGTTATTTTTTCTGGAATGGGTTGTTTGTTTTAATGAGTCCTTGTTCTTTTCTTAAAATAGGGTTAATTTCTGACTGAGGAGGAATATTCAGAAGATGAAGAGATGCTGGATTTGGATGAAGGGGGAGATTCAGCAGATAAAGAGCTTCCAGATTTGGATGTTATTAAAATGGTGAGCTTTCACTTTTTTTTGGTTTGTTGATCTTCCAAATATTATTTTTCATTAATTCTTTCATTTGAACTTTGATCAGAGGTCTTGAACCATTGTGAACAAGCAGGTTGGTTCTCCTGAATAAAATCCTGGGACAAGAATCAAGAGACTAAAGGTGTTCAATGAAGATGGTGATGCTCCTTACCATCATCCTGGAACAAAATTAATAGCAAACACAGCCCCAGCAATCATTAAGAAAGTGATTACATTTGATATTTTCTCATTTATCCATTTTTTCTGATTTTTTGGGGGGTTTTCTCTAGGTTACCTGTGTTAAAATGCGGATGCACTCAGGTAATGTGCATAGGAGTGTGCAATCCAAATGGGATGCAAAAATGGGCCTCCACGGCCCATTGGACATCACGTGGGCCACATGGGCCTATGTTTGGTTTGAGGCATTTGGGCGCCAAACCACTTTTATATGGTTGTTTGGGACACGGGCCCCCACAGGCCCTCCAGGGTGGATGGGCCACCCAAGCCAGATGGGCTTATTTGGGCATAAAAGGGCCCAAGCTTCATTATGGACATACTTGGCCAGACGGGCTGGCCCGGAAAAGTATGTAATTCTTACAATTCGGGCTTGGGGCGGCCCATGGGGGCCGCCGCCCCTGTCGCGGCCCGCTCGGGGCCACTGCCTGCGTCGCGGCCCGTTCGGGGCCGCCTGTGTTCCTTGGTATGGCCCACGCAGGGCCTGATGGCCCGCGCAGGGCTGTTGCGCTGCCGAGGGATCCCACGCGGTGGGATGCTGCCTGGGCCTGGCTGGTCACGCCCGGCAACCAGCGCCACGGAGCTGGGGCTTGTGGCCCCGGCTCGCTCCCCCTCCCCTTGCTTGCCGTTGCGAGGGGGATGGGGGCAAGCTGGCTGGGTTGAACCAGCCAGTGACCAATTGCTACAGTGCGGTCGGTAAGGGCAGGGGGGACCTGACCACCCCCTTGCCCAAGGAGGTGGCAGCGCCGGCCACAAGGGTAGCAAACGGCAGGTGGGGGGGGAATTCATCACCCCCCCCCCACCATTGATTGGTTGAGGCGACCAAGCAGGACAGGGGCGCTCTCCCCCCCCCTTTACCAAGGGGGAGGAGCGATGGGCCTGGGGGGACCTGATCACCTCCCAGGCCAATTTACTTGACAAGGCCCTGGGGGTATCAACCCCCAGGGCCCCTGGTGAGGGGATTTGACCTCCCCCACCAGGGATTTGAGAGAAAGAGGGGGGGGAAAGCATGTACGCTGGTCACCCCCCCCCCCCCATGTGAGTCTGAGACTGGACCCAGGTGTGCCCTGGGTCCCACCTGGCCCATTTGAGGGGCCAGGGGCTGGCTGCATGAGGCAACCAGCCCGTAAACAAGGCAATGAGGTCATCATGGCTGGTTTTAATGGACAACCAGCCAAGGGGATTGAACAGTTAAGGGGCTGGCTCAGCCCCATTGAGGTGGAAACACCAGAAATAACCGGAATAGGCTGGTTGTAAGGGTACAGGGACTGATGCCATGTGGGCTGATGTAGTCCAAACCAAGTAACAAGGCCAGTAGAGCCTGTAGAGCTCTTTTGGGGCGGAAAATTTGCCTTTTTTTTTGTTTTATCATGGGCTCACAACAGGCCAATCTTTTGTACTTAAGGAGCCCTTCTCCCTGCTGTTTTCCATCCATTTATTCATTATTCCAATAAAATTCATCCAAGATATTGCCCCATTGTGAGAGCCCCATTAGACAATATTGAAACCCAGTGTCCAGCATTTCTTTTGCTTTAAATACTGCCCATTTGCCTAAGCTAATTGCTGGCCATAATTCTAACAACCTGCACATTATCTTATTCTCCATCTGGATTATTTGATTAAGTCTCAATTGAAGAAGTAAGTTTTATCCTTGGTCCATATTTTCTGTAATAAAGAATTCTGATTTTTTTGGTTTTAGTTCCAATATAAAGATTTAATCTTTCCAAAAACAGCCATTCCGCATATATCACATTTTCAATATTTTCTAGGGGATTGGAACTGTGGATTTAGAGCAGCAGCCATTTTTTTGGGGAGGAACCCATAATACTAAATTGAATTCCGGAAAGAAATTGTGAAAGACCTTTATTCAAACCCAATCTTCAAGGAAACAAGATTACTACGTGGTATCTGGGGTGAAGCTTTCCAAGAAGCAAAAAGTCAACTGAACAACCTTTAAGGCCCAGCTCCCAGAAATATGTGGATGAAATTCTCATGCCATTGTTTCCTTCTGGCTGAAATATATAACTTTCCAGTGGTTCTTTTTTCATCTTGGATGCCTTGCACTTATCTTTTTCTGAATTCCCCTCCCACTCCAAATTCCATATCTTCTTCTGTTTTCTTCATTCTCTTAGAAAATTTCAAACATATACTCTCATTCAAGTTCAAGTATAATCATTGGCCAGCTCCCAGGTTAGATCCACTTTGGAATAGCTTTGTGACCAATGATTCCAAATATTGGAAAACAATTTTTCAGAAAAATCTGCAGCTTGGCAATGAGGTTTTGTTCCCTCCAAGAAAATCAAGTAGAAACATAAAAAAAATCTTAGTCAAATAAATTTTAATACTTCTATATCTTTAATGCAATTTTTGAAGGTAAAGTAGTGTAAGGGTTGGACCTCAGCAGTCCCCGTTGAAGGGTTGCGGCACCCGTGTTGTGTCCCCTGTAGACAGGCAACCTCCCCCGGCGGTAAGCGCCCCATTCTCCAACTTCAAAACCAAGACTGTCTCCCATTCTTCTTCTGTTCAAACCTCCAACCATCAACCACCAGTCACTACCAAGCCCACCTTCCTTGCTCCTCACTCCCATCAGTTCCACCGTTGTTACATAACTTGTCTGTCTCAATAACTAGTAAGCTCCCTCAGAAGATCAGGAGGGGCCTAAAGCAACTAGGCCGGAGGTAACTACTTATCTCAATCCTATTCTCTGGCCGGATTCTCATCTTTATCCTCATCTGTGTTTCTTTCCTTCACTCTGTTCACTCACCATTCCTACTCAATTCCTACTGTTTTTGTCTCATGTCAATCTCAATGGTTCAGGGTAGTTTCCTTTACCCCTCCTTTCTGAGGGTCTACGCTGTTCACTATCTAGGTCTATTTTCTACCAGTAACCATCTCCTCTGACTGATTAGTTCTCTCATACACAAATATCTCTCTAATATTCATTGCTTACCTCTTAAATGTTGTGTTGTCCCTTCAGTTATTTTTTACCTTTACTGCACTTTCAAGAAGTCAGTGTTTCAATAAAGAAAGACTAATCCATTTCTCACATGGTAGCAAGAGTCTTGTTTTGACACTGCAAGCAGATAAAAAGAAAACACAAATTGACCTACCACAATATCCATGGCACTTAATCCCAGTGGAGCTGAAATTCTCATACGGGACCATGAATCCAGAAACTCAGGAAATGACTACTCTTTAAAATTCAAGATTAAAATCCTAAACAGACACAACTGGTACGAGTGGAAGACAGAATTCAAAAACTTGCTCATCAGAAAGGGACACAAGCAATTGCTGAACCCCAAATGGATCCAACAAAACGGTGAATCTAAGCAATATTTGAAAAAAAATTCTCTTGCCATTCGGCTCCTGTTCAACACCGTGGATTGGGAAGTAAAGGGCTAAGTGACTCCTTACCGCAAAGAATTTCCTCGTGACTTTGAAGAAGTTAAGAGGGCATGCAGTGAAGATTCCTTAATCTTGATTGGGGATCAAGGTTTCCCAGCTTGTACACCTCCTCTATCAGCCAAATACGTCCATCCAATCTAACTCTGTGGCTTTCCAAGAACAATATTTTGCACTCAAGGATAATTTAGACAGTCAAGAATACTCTGATCCGGACAACTATATTGGTGTTTCACCCTCACTTGCTGCCATTTTCTTCCTAAAGAGCTTCAGGCTTGATTCTTCCCTCAGCCTGCTAGTAAAATCTTGTCAAAACATATTTCCATTCCAATTTGAAAAGGTTTACAATCAAATACTGGCCAAAGACACCCATTGGGAGAGGGAAAGCTCTGAAATGGCAATGCTTGTTGGCACAACCAACCGGAAAACCATTACCTACAGACCCACTCCTAACGCCTCCCAATCTACTTCCTCTGGGCGCACAATGCAGCACTCTGGTGACTCCAGAATCAAAATTCTATCCCATACCAAATTCAAGGCCTGCTGTTACCACTCAAGCTCATCCTAGACCTTTTCCTCACAACCAAGGAGGATGAAACCTTTTCAACTCTGAAAGACGTCTCACATCCATCCTTGAAGAACTGGATTTCCTGAAAGCTTCCAATTCTGCCAACATGATTGAAGGCAATGACGGCTTGATGGCTGAATATCAACCATCTGCCAAAAGATTCCTTGAGGATTACAATGCAGAAGAAAGCGGCTTCTTTATCCATGAGGAGGCCAAATACAATCTATTGCCGCATCCACAAAACAACTTCAATCTCATCTATGACTCAGGGGCCACCAAGTCCACGGTATGTAACCCTAAACTACTTATCAATCTGAAACCCTTTAACAGGCCTATGAATACCTACGGCGGAAAAATACTAGTGTTCCACACGGCAAAGCTGAAACTTGGCCCTGTCTCCATAAGCCCAGTTTATTACGCACCCATGGGCCCCAGAAGCCTCATCTTGGGTTCTCAAATCAAAGATTACGCACTCAAGGTGGTTCATCAACGCAGAGTGGTGCTCATGAAGGCCCCCAACTCAGTTTTTCTGCAATTCAGATGTGCCAGTAACCTATATGTGGCCAACATCTCACATTGACTCCTGTTGGTGAACTTAATTGCCAAAAATCCTTCTGTCTTGGACTGGCATTTTACGCTTGGTCACCCCTCCAACAACTATCTGCGGAAATTCCTGTAGCTGAACAAGATAACATCCTCTCCACCCACTCATCAAGCTGCAAACTGCACTGTATGAAAAACATGCCAGCTCAAAAAATTTTCACACTCAAGTCCCCTCCCCAAGGCTCATGCCTTTTTTCACACCACACACTCTGACCTTCTCCTCATTAATGTTTATTGCTATTTCCTGGTTCTGATTGACAATCTGAGCCGGTTAAATTGAATATATGTAAAATGGACCAAGAAAAAGGCAGAATCTCACATCCTGGCGTATTTCAACAAAATCCAAAATCAATTTAATCTCTTCCTGGCAGTGTTCCACTCCGACTGCAGAGGTGGGTTTTTGTCTACCAGCCTCCTATCCTAGCTACATTTCATGGGAGTAGCAATAGAAAGAGGACACCCTGACTCACCTCAGACCAAGGGATTAGCCAAAAGTTTCAATCAGACTCTGCTCACAAAGCTACAATTGGTGATGGCTAAGTCAAACATACCCGTTGCTTTCTGGGATGAGGCTGCCAGGTACTTCTCAGTGCTGATCAATCACCTCCCAAGCAAAGCCATAGGGTGGGTGTCTCCTGTCAAAACCCTTTTGGTAGCCAACTGCTCCCTCAAACCCCTCCCTGATGTACTTTGGTTCCTACCTTTTGGTTTGAAGGTGGCGGTTCACCAATGGTCCAATTCATACAAAATGACCCCGGTGGACCATAATCTGCTCTTTGTTGGATACAAGCTGCGTTCCAATGCCGCAAGGTTTCTGTGCACAACAAAAGGGACCATTGTGGTCAGTTGGGACTGTGCTTTGGCCAAAATCAACTTCAAGTACCAGTATGCCAATGCTGTACGTAACTCTCCTGACTCCATGCCCAGCCATGTCTGTACCCCCACATCTGGCTTGCCAATCACCTTCCTGGAAAGGCGATTTATGTTGGGAGTTACCCACTTTCACTCAAAGAAACCTTGACACTCTCTGGGTTCTGCAGAATCTGTCCCTGACTGTTCAGCAAATGGGGCCCCCAACCAAACTGCCAAGATTAACCATGAACCTCTGCCCACTCCTGCCATACCCGTACAGACTCCTTAACCCTACAAGGGGTACGCTTATGTGCCATACTACAAGACGGCTCCAAGGAACATCTCTAGAGACATTGACCCCTCTGCATTTCTAACCACCTCCAGACGCATGCAACACCCACCTCTGGAGAGTGAGGACTTGGTGGACCTGGTGAAGGCTGTCTTGGTGCGTGAAGCATTTATTACTCCCAATGAAAAAGAGAAATGGTTGGTCTCCCTGTCTGATGAAAAAGATTTGTTCATCTTGAAAAAAACTGGGACAATGGTTCCCCCACCCAAGGATGACAAGGTCATTGGAGGGATGTGGCGCCTGGTAAGTAAGAAAAATGAGTTTGGTGAAGTGATGAGGAGGAAATCACATTGGGTGTGTTTTGGTAATCACCAAGAGAAGGATCAACACTATAAAAACACCTACTCCAGCTTTGGGAGGAACAAATCTCTCAAAGTCCTAATGTTGATGGCGGTCCAATTTGGTCTTGAAGTCCACCAGTTCAACAAAGAAACAGCATTCCTATATGGGGAAAGTGACGCCAAAGTGCATGTCTCTCAGGTGTTGGGATTTGAATTAACTGGGAAAGAGGACTGGGACTGGCGCCTGAACAAATCACTCTATGGCACCAAACAGGCCCCCAGATGTTGAAAGAAACATCTAACCAACAATCTCAAGACGCTGGGAATTGTCTCCTCCACTTCTGATGGGTCAATTTTCCACAACAAATCAAAGTCCCTACTTCTACACACCCACGTTGACAATGGTCTCATAGTGGGTAAGCCACCTCAAGAGATACTGGCCTTTCTGGATGGCTTGAGGTTAACCTAAAAAATCAAATCAACAGCCAAGCCAACCCAACATCTGAGCTACACACTTGACTGGAAGGAGGATGGCTCCGTACTTGTGAATCAACAGGACTACTGAAAAAAGCTGCTGGAAGAGTTTTCTATTTCCGCCACAAATCCATTCAAAGGTCCAGCCCTGATGAACCTGGTCAAACTGGCCACCAAATCTGCTTAACCATTTGACGTTAAAATCATGGAGAAGGCTGTTGGTATGCTAAATCACTTTTTGTTACACTCTCAACCCAACATCACTCATATGGTTAATTTCCTATCTCACCACTCATCCAAGCCCACCGTAAATCACTGGAATATCATTAAACATCTGTTGAGATACCTCCACAGCATGACCAATTTTGGGCTACTGTACACCAAGACCTCAGAACCAAACAAACATTTGATTGGCTGGGCTGACAGGGACTATGCCAATTCTACAGAAATGAGGAAATCAACCACCAATTTTGTAATCACCTTATACGGAAACCCTGTGCACTAGATGACAAAGAAAAAAACTGTTGTTGCACAATCTACCACTGAGGCGGAGTTCATTGCAATGAATCACTGTGCCAAGCAAATCAGGTGACCATTGGGCCTAATCATCAGTATTGGAGTGGCCATTCCCAAACCTGTCATCTTCAACAACAACTCTGGCGCCAACTTCATAAGTAAGGAAGCTCAACTGAGCCCCAACTCAAAGCACATAGAGATTAGGTATCACTACCTCTGAGATCTGGTGTCAAAATTGCTCCTCTCAATAGAGCATGTTCCCTCCTCCAAAAAGATAGCCAATATCCTGAATGAGCCCCTTGGGAACATAAAGGTATCCTTGGCCCGTGAACAAATTCAACTACACACCACTGACCTCAGCAGGGGTGTAAGAGTTGGACCTCAGAAGTCCCCGTCAAAGGTTTGTGTCACCCGTGTTGTGTCCCCTGTGAACACGCAACCTCCCCCAGTGGTAAGGACCCCAGTCTCCAACTTGAAACCCAAGACCATCTCCCATTCTTCTTCTGTCTGACCCTCCAACTCTCAACCACCAGTCCCTACCACGCCCACCTTCCTTGCTCCTCACTCCAATCCGTTCCACCGTTGTTACATCACTTGTTTGTCTTGATCACTTGTAAGCTCCCTCCGAAGATCAGGAGGAGCCTGAAGGAATTAGGCCAGAGGTAGCTACTGATCTCAATCCTATTCTCTGTCCCAATTCTCATCTTTATTCTCATCTCCACATTTTTCCTTCACTCTGTTAACTCACCATCCCTACTCAATTTTTACTGTTTTTGTCTCATGTCAATCTCAACAGTTCAGGATAGTTTCCTTTCCCCCTCCTGTCTGAGGATCTACGCTGTTCACTATCTAGGTCTAGTTTCTACTGGTAAAAGTCTCCTCTGAATGATTAGTTCTCTCATAACCAAATGTCTCTCTACTATTCATTGCTTACCTCTTAAATTTTGTGCTTGCCTTCAGTTATTTCTTACCATTACTGTAATTTTGAGAAGTAAGTGTTGCAATAAAGAAAGACTACTCCACTTCTCACAAATATTAAATCCAAAGAATCTTAAAAAAATATTTAAATTGTCTTTGACTGTTGCTTCAACTTCTATCAAGCTTGAACCCCACAAAAAAATGAAATAAAAAGGAAAATAAAAGCATAGAAGTGTCCAATGAGAAATTTTATTTTTTTTTATTTTTTGTGTTTTTTGAAGGAATTTTTGAAGGTGAAAGGATACATCCAAAAAATATCATAAAAATATTTGAAAGCTTTTTGAATGTTTTTTAAAAATTCTGGCTGCTTAAATAACCAAAAAAACATAATTAAAATAGTCAAAATAAGGATTCAAGAACCAACGCAAAAATTTATTTTTATGGAATTATTTAATTTTTTGATTCCATTTTTCAAGGGGTCCCAATGCCTCAAAAAACACCAAGATTTTTTCTAGGGGTTTAAGAACCCCTTCTACCTGGCTGCGAATTCAGAATTCGAGAAGAATAAATTATTGAAAGTTGTGTGAAATAAAGTATTTTAGCATGAAATACCAGAGGGATGCCACTGCGCGTCAATGTTGCTTTACATGAAATATAAGATTTGATGGGAAAGAAAAATAACACCCATTTCTTATTTTTATATTTGTTTTTTATTTATTTTTTTTTTTAAAGAAAAATAAACAATAGATAAAAAAAGTAAAAAAGATGTTCAAAATATATCTAATAATATATAATATAACAACTGGTTGCAAACAACCATTTGCAACTCACATGGATTGCAAAGGGCCATTTGCAACTCAGATGGGTTGCAAACTGTGTTCCGCGAATGTTTGCAAACACAGGGTTGCGAATATAACATTGCCCCAAGAATTTACGCCAGTAGAGAATGACTAAATATGCAGATAAATCAATTTAAAATAACCAAAGGATGAGTTTACATATTTGAAAAAATTATTTACATAAATAAATAAAACTTCAAAAATGACTACTAGTAACTTTTGAAGACTGCTGACCTCAAGTAAAGCAGAGGATATCAGAGCATCAAAACACCAAAGGTTGCAAAACATTCCGAAAAACTTAAAATGTAGAAAGATTACATAAAATCCTAGGAGAATTATTTTTCATAAATGTTTTTGATAAATAACAAGATTTCAAAAATGAATCATTAACAACTTCACAGGAACTTAACTCCCATTAAAATTCACATAAAACAGAATTCTGTGAAATTAAAATTTCCTCAGAATCTTCACTAATAACAATATTCAATCAAATCTTTGACATCTTCATGAAATTGTAGACCAAAGTGAGATTATGAGATTAACTGAGTGCCTTTTCAAAGAAAAATATCAAAATGTTATTGGAAATAGTTCCCATACCATTCTAATATATCTTCTACCAATGTTAAAGCACCTATAATAAATGCTGGGTGACCACTGGTTACCCTTCTAGCCTTAGAATCAATCCCCTTTGGCCCCTATAGCCCTCCAAAAGACAGGCTGAGACACCAAAAGATTAAAATAAGGATACCTTTTTTATGATGTTTACACCCCAGACCGGGTTACATATACATCCAGACACAGTTGAAAAGTGATAAATTACTTATAAGAGGTAATTAAGTGATTAATGGCTTTAGTCTGATAATTTTTCCCCATCCCAAAACCCTTATAACCACATCTATGCCTCTAAAAGTTCTTCAACTCCAGAAACAGGCTTGAAACTGTCCAATAAAAATAAGTGCAGTTACCTAAGGAAGAAAACACTAAATAAGTGATTAATTCATCTACTCTCTTTCATGACTGTCCTGCTACAAGGCTCTGCCACTCAATTATGTATTTGATGTGTATATTATATTTGGGAAATACATCCTTTTAATATCATTATTAAGGGTTCTGAAGTAACCAGGTCCACAGATTACAAATTTGATTCCTTGAAGAAGAGGTGTTAAATATCCTCAGTATACTATTTTGGCCCCTGTTCTTAATTATATATTAATTTAATTATTATTAATGAAATTCAACAACAAAACCAATCCACTTTGCAGGTGCTTTAACCATATTTTTATGGATCATTGCCACATAATTTTGAATAATAGATCTATTCTTTACTCTATTGTCTCTGGTAGCTAAAGGGTAGCAAGTATCTTGGAATCCAGGAGGCTGGAAATTAAGTTTCTGGTTGGGAAATATGTTATTAATTATACGTAGTGATTGATATGCCTTGGACCAGTCATTCACATAAAAAATGATAGATATTATTTTATCTGACTTGTAAAACCCTCATTTATTATGAATTCTTTTTTAGTTGATTTAAAAACCAATTCAGAATTGATAAAATATGATTTAAATCTTGTGAATTAAAAAAAGGATAATATATTAAAAATTATAAACCTTCAGGTTGGGAAGGAGTAACTCCTGCAAAAAAACTCAAATTTTCTCTACACCATAGACAGCTAGATAAAACTCCTTGAACAACAAGAAATTGAAAGAAACATAAATTTCTCAGCCCTTCTTAGACAACACCAAACTTTGAAAAGATTTAGAATAATTCCTTTCCACAAGAATAAGAGTGAGCTATTACTACAGAACAATATTACAATATTTATATAATATTAACAAATAAATTGTTTCAATTTCACTTAGTAAGTGGTTTAAATAATTCACTTAGTAAGTGGATTACAATATTTATGTAATATTAACAAAGAAATTGTTTCAATTTAACTTATTAAGTGTTTTAAATAAGGAATTCTCTGCATCAGAAATGGATCTCATTGATCAAGTAATCTCTGACGCCTCTGGACGCCCTGAAAACATTGATTGGGCTGAAGCAGGCCTTATTGGGATGGGCCAAAAACCTGTTGGATTGGCTGTGAAAGAAAAATTCAATCCCAACAGAGTCTTAGTAACCTTAACTCTGGAATTAAGTGAGTTGATTGAAAGAGCAATTATGAAACTTATTCTTTCAAAAATTAAATTTATATACCTTTAAACAAGAACAGACAAAAAACCGGAGTTACAGGAAGAATTCCCTCCTATGGATCTCTGCCAGGAGCCTCCCATCACATTCAGACAGGCAATAATGACAACAATTAGGGGATGGGAAACCATAAACCTAGTATTAGTGGAGAAAACCAGAGCCAAATTCTGGTGCCACATTCCAACCCAGTTCTGGAGAAATTGCCAGAATCAAACCCCTCCCAATTGCAAGAGGGAAAAGATTCTCCACAGCCACCCCATAAGAATCAGGCCCAGGAAGATAGAATAAAAGCCTTAGTCAAATAAAACGTCAAATGTGGGGAGGAGTTCAAAAAATCTCATTCCAAAGGGGACTTGTTCTCCATGAGAAAATTAATATTTTGAGCAAAGCCTTACAAATTTTCTTTAGTTGTTTCCAAAATACTTGGTATACAACCAGAAAATGTGAAACCATATGATCTTAATGAACAAACAGATGAACTGTTAAATACCATAAACCAAGCTAAATTAATCCATTTCCAAAAAATTGAGAACATTTTCTCAACTATTCACAAATATTTTATTATGTCCCTCCATCCTTTATGAGAAGAAATAAAAACTGCAACAAATTATTCCATTTAGAACGTTAGAAAAATATTGGATCTCCTTAGTAATAAGGTAGCTCTACAATTTAATCTGATCAAAAATGATCTTAGGCACTTAAAAGTCTGTCCAACCAACCCCTTGAGGAGTACCCCAGAGGAACCAAAGGCCATCAGACACACTAATACTCCTTGTGCACCACCCTTACCGGGAATTCCAAGAAGTGAAACCAGGACTATTTCTAATCCAGAAATGGAAAAATCTCACAAGCTTTTACCCCCAAATCTTTGAATGGCCTCATTGCTGCAGAGAAGTAGAATATAATCATATCAGGTTCACAAAATGTATTGATTAAACTATGAATTCTTATGACCTTCCGAAGTCTATAGCTGTGGTAAGACTACCCAGGCTCTTTGAAGGAGTAGCCCTTGACTGATTTATCAGCAAAAGAGAAAAAATTAGGATCCCTACCTTGGAATCATTGAAACAACTGATTAAAAAAATTTTGTTCTAGGATGTGGAAAAGAAAAATGCTGAAAAACTTTGAAACATTCCACTTTGACCCCTCTAAGGATAAAACTCAAAAATGGTGCTTAGAAAAAAAAAAGACTGTATTTCTTCTATCCAGATGCTGAAAGGGGAGAATTGAACAAAATAATTCTTAAATTATTCCCTGGTAATCTTAACCATAGTTTCAGATGTAGAATGAGTATGGAATCAGATTCACCTACTTTGATTAACATGTTAGAAGGATTTATAGACATGAATGGCCTATATAAAAAGAATTCTTCCAAATCTAAGGGGAGCCTTAATTTAAGTTAAGTCTGTGATCAACCTCCTCCCATGATTTCTCCTGGAAATAAGAGAACTTTAGCAAAAAATTATAAAGGGAAGTTACCAGGAACTTGTTGGAATTTTAAAAATACTGGAAATATGAGACAAGACTGCCCCCTTCCAAAAAGGAAGATTGTCATAATGGAATGAGAACCAGAAGCTGAAGATGAAATCCCATATGCTGACACTGAGGGATAAATATCATAGTGTATATTGATAATTACCAATCCTATTAGTGTCATAGAGGGAAATATAGGTACCTCTGTATAAATCAATAAGAACCAGCTTGACCCAACAATGGGATCCAACTATGAATCCAAAACATTCAACAGAAGCCAAGATTTTAACAGTCAAACCAATGAATGGTAAAAGTCAAACCACTGGTAAGATTTGTTATGCAAGAGTATTTTACCAAGACAAACCAGTAAGACTGTTGCTAGAAAGTGGTGATTTCTTTTCATGTGTCTGTAATTACTTCCTGATAAAATGTGAGCCACAGTGAAAAGATCACCTGCTGCACATCCATAAATCCAAATTTAGCTCCTGCAACTCAACTATGAATGCCATTGTATGCTGGACTGCTCCTATAATACTGCCACATACTAAGTGATATCTGAGGAGTCATGTAGAATTTCTAGCGTTGCTCAATGGATTATGTGATCACTTAATCATAGACAATAGGGCATATTAAAGTTAACCAAACCCACCATTTTTTGATGGCGGGTTTAAAACCAAACATTTTTTGATTGGGGGTTTGAAACCCGCAATTAAAAATCAAAAAAACCCACTTATTTCACATAAGACATGTCAAAGTTAACATGAAATAAGTGGTTTTTTTCAAATAAAGTATTTAAAGGCTTCCTCCACCTGTCCACTTCATCCACCCCTGGCTTCTCACCTCCTTCTACCTCCAACCTCATTGCAAATTTTTTTACATCCAGCCTCATCATAAAAATATTCACCACTCTCATTACTTTATCAATCTCATCATCACTCTCATCAATTTATCACCCTCATCACTTGATCACTCACCACTTTATTGCTCTCATCTCTTCATTGCTCTCATTGCTTCATTGCTCTAATTGCTTCATTGCTCTCATTTCTTCATAGATCTCATTGCTTCATTGCTCTCATTGCTTCATTGCTCTCATCACTCTACCTCCAACAAGAACTTGTACCTCCAACCTTATCCAAAGAATCCAATCATCATTTTATTACTCTTTTCACTTTATCACTCTAATCACTTCATATCTCCCATCACTTTATCTTGCTTTTCACTTTATCCCTCTCATCACCTTATTGCCCTTACTCTTTACAAATGGCCTCTCAGCAAACCTCCCCTGGAAACTCCACAGAAAAGTCCAACACACCAAAGCAAACATTTCCAAGGAACTACACAAAAAACAGTCCTCCCCCATCATCTTCCAAGGGCTCAAGTCAGCTCAAGAGAGCTGATCACATCATCCTGGTCAACTGGCTAAAAATTCCCTCTAACTATGATGCCTGATTTTTATCAGACAATGAAACATGTGTTGGCCGACCTCCATCCTCTCAGGTCAACGGTTATCGCCTGGTGGCCAATGAACTCAAGCATAAAAAAAAAAGGTAGGCTGAATCTGTCATCCAAACAGATGAGGGAGTGATTCAAGAATTATCAAGCCCAAGTACAAAAAGGCCCAGTCCATGTAAATCTCCACCAGCTTTGGTATCACCAACTCTGACAAAGCCAAGGGAATCAACTTGGTGGTTGATAAGTTGGACTCCATTTGTCCTTCCTTTTTATATTCAAATGGGTGAAATCTTTGGAAAGAAGGCCAACATCACCCCTTTAGCCGCTTTTGATTCCCAACAATCTGATTCAGTCAATGATCAGGACTTGGCTGAGGATTCTCATCCTAGCAATGGTGATCCTGAAGGAACATTTGCCTTGGAGTGTCCCCCATCCAATGCTGAGGAGGATATTCAAATGCAATCAGCTCCAATCACTTCTACTTCCGCATTGATTGATGTGTCAAACCATACCTTGGACCCCTTCCCTCCTTCTTTGGATTGCTCTCTTCCTGGGTTAGCTGATCTCATCAACCTTGCTGATGTGGAACAAGATACTCCTCAGTCTCCATTACCCTCAAAATAAGTTCAAGTAAGGAACCAAGCTCTTTGCTCTTCTTTCTGGTTAATCCTGACTGATTTATATTGTAAAAAAAACAGGCTCATCCATTCCTGAATGGCCCAAAACTCAAGCCAATGGGGCCTACCACATTGCCTTCAAACACTAGTGACAATTTTCAGACTCAAAAATCCTCTGCAAAGGGTAAGAAAAAGGCCTCCAATTCCATCAATATCAACCCCAAAAGTCATCAAAAGAGGAGAAATACTTCTGATTTTTTTGGGCTTTGAAGAAAGCATGGAGAAGCAAGATTCATGTAAGTCCATTGGTTGAATATCCTTGCTTTCAGAATCATGCTCATTGCTTTTCCCCTGCAAAAAAAAGTCAAATCAAAAATTGAATCCAAAAACTTTGAGTTTGAAAAGCAAAAGTGGGATTGTCAACTGGCCATGGATGTTAAAAAGCAGAAAGCTGAGAGTTTGCCTCATCAAAAAAATGGGATTCTTAGTGGGAGTTGAAACAGGCTTAGCTAGAGTTTCAAAAATAAGAAAATAAGAAAGATTGACAGAAAGAACAACTGGAAAAGGAGAGGGAATAACTTGAAATAAAAAAAAGGATAAGGTATCAGTGGCCTTGGATTGCATTGGTAGCAGTAGAAAAGTAGATGAAATACAGCAGATAACTCAAATGGTTGGCTTGTGAATATATTTGCATGGGTGAAAGAAAAACAAAAAAATTATTTTTTGATTACAAAGTTTGAGAGTATTCCTAACCCAACCAACATACAGATCTTTTTTTTTTTTATTTATATTTTTTTCCAGAGTAAATTTGGCTATTATTTAATTACCTACAAGTGTTTCTAGTTGTTTTATTAATTTGAAGTGACATTGCCATTCTGGTATGCATTGCTGTGTCCACAGCAGGAAAGTTACAGTGCTTGTACTTATTAGCTTCCCAAACCATTTTTACTATACCTTTTTGCTTGAAATAAATTCCAAAGCCAAGGCCAGGGAAAACAAATTGGCCATCCAATAATTGATATTTTTCCGTGTTTTCAATAAGTAAACCATTTGATTTCTTGGTTGAAACCAAGAGTAAAAAGGAGTAGCCAGAGATCATGTCTTTGTCAATATGAGGAGAGTTGGAAAAAGAATCTAAGGTGAAAGTGATGTGTGAGGAGCAATCAAAAGGTCTAGGCTTGGAACCAAATTCCAAAAAAGAGAAAGAGGGGATGTTGTTGTCCTTCGTGGTATCATGGTTTGATTCAAAGGAAAGTTTGTCCAATTTTCAAAACATTTGTCCTAGAATTTTGCATACTTTGTTGGCCTTAAGGTTGAGGCAAGCATACTCTTGAGGAGAAGATCTAATAGATCATTTCTTCACATAAAATCCAAATAACTCCAAAGGTTGCATCAATTTTTACCATCCAACTGCCCACATTTTTCCACCCCAAGATCTTGAAGAACAAACTGGAATGAAAATTTTTTTGAACCATTAAGGAAAGTGGTAAAAAAGTTGATTTCCTTCTTATCTTTTTCTGAGATTTTATCCAAGGGCACAAATTCAATTATTTCAACCAGGACTTGGTGGTCAAATTGATTGAGGACAATTAATTTTCCATGGTGGAAGTGTTGAGATTGTAGAGGTACCTTATCCCATGTTCTCTGCATAATGAACTCTGAGACAAGTACGCGTGACATGTCTGGATCACCCGTGTCTCTTACCGGGTGACCTGGATGAACTCACAACTTGGTGAAACACCGCGGATTCTACTTTTCTCCTTGGTTCTGATTTCTTCCATCTCTCGATGATCACTCTTTCTCTCATCATCCTTTCTATTTTATTCTTTTTATTCTTTTGTATCTTTTCTCGCTCGTACCTTCCCACTTGATGAAACCTCACCTCCTCGCTCAACGAACTCTTCCCCACTCAAATCCATCTCAATCCAACTCATCTATTCTACTTGTCTCGTCGTGAACTATCCTCTGCCTGGTAAGAATCCAATTCTCAAGACGGTATTAACATGATCTCTCTGAAAATATGACTTAATTCGTAGTCTTCCATCTTCTACGTCCAAACTCTTCCAACTTCCACTCTATCAAAACCTCATGCTGTCTAATCTTTGTCCTATCTGCTAAATAACTCAAAGCTGTTGGTCCTTTCACTTCTTCCTTTCTTTCTCTCAATTCTTACTTAATCTATCAAGAGTCTAACTTGTTGTCCACAGTCTGCTGGTTTCTGTTCAGAGAAATTTCATTCAAATCTTATCACGGTTAAAAGCCAAAGAACAACTCTGCACCATCAAAAATGAATGAACCAGCTGGAGCAAACAATTATTTCCACCAGGTTGCTCTCAAAGCTTCCGTTGATGCTATTCCTCCACTAAACAAAGACAACTACTCTATCTGGCGCGATAAAATGTTAATGCTGTTCGATCTCAAGGATATCAAGGATACTATGACTAAGAATGCAGGACAACTACCTATAAGACAAGACCGCAAAATTTGTGCGATTATCCTATCCAAACTCAAGGCTACTACCCATGCAAATGTTCTTAACGCCTCAAATATCACATCCTCTACACTACTTTGGAATGAAATTACTCGTAGATTCGCCTCATCCGAGACAGCAAATCAAGCACGCATCTTCAACCAGTTTCTTAATGCCCCATTCAATGAACTTGCCATCAGAGGTTTCATAACGGACATTTGAAAGTCACTCACTTGTATGGCAGACGTAGGAATAGATCTACCAAGCAACATAGTGGCCTACTTGATACTATTTAAATTTCCTCCAACACTCAAGAATTTGGAAAACAAATCATGCACGGCGAGAAGCTGATAACCGTGGAAGTTATATTCAATCACCTAACCCAGTACAACAACAAGCGCAAGGCACAACTCAAGACTGGAAGATCTACAACCAATGTCTCACTAGTCACGTTCAAAAACAAATCCAATAAGGAAGATAAGAAGATCTGGATTTAATGTCAAGAGGGCTTTCACGATCCCAATGCCCCACATCCGGAATCTTCCTGTTTTCACCTTCATCCTCAAATTGCTCCTGGATGGTGGGTCAAACAGCAAAATGAGTGGAAGAATAGGACGAAAAAGACACCCACGATCAATTACCACGCACTTTTAACTCTCTGGATTAATGCAGATAACACACCAAATATTCTCCTTGATTCCGGTGCAAACATACACATTTTTAACAATCTCAAGTACTTTACCTCCATAGATCTAAAAGATGAAGCAGAGGAAATCAAAACAGGTAAGCTAGAAGCAAACCTTAAGATACGAAGAACTGGCACTGTTTGACTCGAGTGGAAGGACTCTGTCATTACTCTCAAAGGATTTCTGTACGTTCCAGATATTGTAATCAATTTAATTAGCCCTGGACTCCTTGCGAAGAAGGGATGTAGCCTCTCTCAAAAGCAAGACCAATTCTTCATCACACGAGACAACAAAACGGTTCTTAGAGGTTTAATTTGAGATAGTCTATTTGTAATAGAGAAACCTAAAACTGCAGAAAGTAATCTGTTGGTTAATCTATCCAATCAATCATCCACCACTACTCTTGCTCAATCTCAGTCACTGTCCAACCTCCATAAGTCATATGGACACGCTTCAATCTCCACGCTTAAATCAATCCTCAAAGATCAATACTCAAAAGACAAATTAGATAAGTTTCAATCTGACGGCTGCGTAATAAGCAAAATCACGCGAACTCCATTTTCATGCACATCATCACCCGCATCAAAACCACTTGAACAAATACATCTAGATTTGATTGGTCAGATTACTCCTCAATCAAAAGCTGGTCATAAATATGTCCTGACTCTGGTGGTCAACTTTAAGGTTTATCTAGCAGCTTTTCCTCTTCAATCTAAAGAAGAAACCCCCAGTGTTATCATCAATATTCTTGAAGCAGAGTACAAACGGCTAAATTATTACCCCACCGAGATCTTTTCAGACAAAGGAACCCAGTTCACTAATACTACCTTGAAAGAATTCTCCAAGAACAAACATATCAAACTCCTAACATCAGGACCATACCACTCTCAACATAACGGTCGAGCAGAGCGAGCCAACAGGAAAATCATAGAGTCAGCCCGGGCAACATTCTCTTCATCTTGACTGAATAAGTGCTATTGGCACATAGTGGTTTGAAGCTGTTGCTTCATGCTTAATCAGGTCCCCAGGGAAGTTAATGACCGATCCCCTTGGGAACTTATGTTTAGCAAGAAACTCCCTACTAATTATCTCAAACCTATAGGATCTTCTGTCATTTACCTGGCGAATAGATTACAAAAAGGAAGAAAATTTGATGAGAAAGGATTGGAAGGGATTTTAGTTGTGTTTAATCCCATTTTTCATTCTTATCTGATCCTCAACTCATCCGGTGCTATTGTTGAAACCAAACATGTACAGTTCCTCAAAAATCCGCTACACAATTTTCCCCTCTTGGAATCTCCTGGGATTGATCTCTTCACTCAAACAAATCCGGAGGAAGAAGAATCTAACTTCTCATCATTCAAAAAGAAATATACTTTTTGAGAATCTCAAGAAAACCTCTCTGAATCAGACTCCAATCAGGAAGATTCAGCATCTGTAGATTCTCCACTCTCCGACCATTCTCCTCCACCGTCGCCAATCCCTGAACCTCCTATTCAACCCATTTCTCAAAGACCCAGAAGAGAGTTGAGAAAACCCCAATGATACGGTTTCCATCACTATTACAAGCCCCCTTCATACAAGGCAGCTCAAAAATGCTCTGAATGGCCGAAGTGGAAGAGAGCCTCTGAAGATGAACTGAATTTGATAGAATTACAAGACGTCTGGGAGGAGTACTATGGCGATCCCAATAATATACTAAATACAATGTGGGTTTTCAAAGTAAAGGAAAATTGCCATGGCGATCCAGTCAAATACAAAGCTCAACTCTGCATTCAAGGGTTTGATCAAGTCCTAGGAATCAATTACAATGAGACTTGGGCCCCAACCGGGAACCTTGGTTCACTTTGAGTTGCTCTTACTTACGGCTTGAAGAACAAAATGAAGCTAACCCAATTCGACGTAAAAGGAGCTTTTCTCCATGCCCCTATAGACGGGACCGTTATCATAAGGACCCCAGAAGGATCGACCAGAAAATCACCATATCTAAAACTCAAGAAATCTCTTTATGGGTTGAAACAATCCCCCAAGAATTGGTATGAAACCTTAACTTTGTGAATCAAGTCTCAAGGCTACCACAAATCTACCAGTGATCCGTGCTTATATCTAAACTCCAAGACGGGCAAGATTCTCTACTTCCATGTAGATGATCTCATCCAGGTAGGTAATTCTAATCTCTTTGAGATTAACTTCCTCGAACAATTCAAAAATTCCTCATGCCATCCACCCAATACTATCCTTGGGATGCTCATGGAAATCAAAAACAATAAAATCTTCCTGAGTCAACCCAACCACATTGACAGGGGCCTGGAAGAACTTGGCTTGAATTCTTGTAAAGACACCCACATTCCTTTGACGCAGAATCTAAATCTCAAACCGGCCTCAGACGCCGACCACGCCAAATTTTTTCAACTCAACATTAACTATCAATCAAAGGTTGGCCTTCTGAATCACCTGGCTCATTACTCTCGACCCGACATCTCTTACTCCGTGTCTAGTCTGGCTAGGTTTAATACCAAACCAGGCTTGACTCACTGGAGGGAAGTCAAGAAAGTATGGAAATATTTGAAGGCGACTAAGCATCTCAAGCTTGTAATTATGTATGATTTGAAACAAGGAACTCTCTCTAGTTTCAGCAATGCTACCTGGGGTGATGACCCAACTTTCAGGAAATCTCAAACTGTTTACATTATCCTTCACTACGGCAGTCCAGTCTTCTGGAACTCTACTTGAAAACAAAACATCACCTACTCTTCCACCAAATCAGAACTAAACGCGCTACTCAACTGCTACCTTGAAATCAAATGGATCAAACATTTTATCAGTGAGATCTACCAAATCTCTGAACCCAAGCCTACTCTACACATTGATAATAAAGGATTAGACGATAAAATCAAGAGGTTCGGGTCGCACTCCAAGTCCAGACATATAGATATTAAGACTAAAGGATTGCGCGAAGACTATGCTAGCAACGAGTTTAGTCTCATTCTTATCCAAAGTCAATCAATGATTGCCGATCCTCTCACCAAGGCCTCTTCTGCAACCTCTCTACAGCTTCTTAAAAATACCATCTTTGGAGTCACACATCAATGAACTTTAGGATTGCACTCCCACCAGTCACGGGGGGTGTTGAGATTGTAGAGGTGCCTTATCCCGTGTTCTCTGCGTAATGAACTCTGAGACAAGTACGCGTGACATGTCTGGATCACCCGGGTCTCTTACCGGGTGACCCGGATGAACTCAAAACTTGGTGAAACACCGCGGATTCTACTTTTCTCCTTGGGTCTGATTTCTTCCATCTCTTGATGATCACTCTTTCTCTCATCATCCTTTCTATTTTATTCTTTTTATTCTTTTGTATATTTTCTCGCTTGTACCTTCCCACTTGATGAACCCTCACCTCCTTGCTCAACGAACTCTTCCCCACTCAAATCCATCTCAATCCAACTCATCTATTCTACTTGTCTCGTCGTGAACTATCCTCTGCCTGGTAAGAATCCAATCCTCAAGACGGTCTTAACATGATCTCTCTGAAAATATGACTTAATTTGTAGTCTTCCATCTTCTACGTCCAAACTCTTCCAACTTCCACTCTATCAAAACCTCATGCTGTCTAATCTTTGTCCTATCTGCTAAATAACTCAAAGCTGTTGGTCCTTTCACTTCTTCCTTTCTTTCTCTCAATTCTTACTTAATCTATCAAGAGTCTAACTTGTTGTCCACAGTATGCTGGTTTCTTTTCAGAGAAATTTCATTCAAATCTTATCAGGAAGAAATGGAACCTTTTGATCCTTTGATTTGCTTGCTCAAATTCTTCTTGGATGGGTTTTTGACTATTCTTTTTCTTTTTGGCAACAATTGAAGGTTAAAGATCCAAAGGACATGGTTTCCAACCAGAACAGACCACATTTTCATTAATATCTTCCTCAGTAACTTCCAAAGACATTTCTGAATCCCAAGATTGAAGCCTCTTTTGGAAAGAAGCCCTACTCTTCCCACATCTCTGTGTGTTTTTCAAGCCATCTCCTTCCATCTTGCTCCATACCAATCCTATAATTATATTGGGGTAAGGAACAAGGAGGGATTTGATTGTTTTTGTAATATTTTAAGGGGGGTGGGAGAAGAATTGGATGTTCCCCAAAAGAAGTCAAATTGTTTCCAAAAAAAAAACCAAGTAACTCCAATAGACATCATTGGTGATACATGATTGAATAAAAAGAAGAAAACAAACCTGGAATTGAATCCAAGGACACAGCAAGCTGAATCCCCCCCCCAAAAAAATTGGCATGAGTGACCCATGCCACACACCAATGAGCAAAGTTATCAAAAAAATTTAAATTGAAAAAAAAACTACCTTACATGGCAAAGAACACCTGAAAAACAAAAAAACACCCTTTTGGCTTCTGGCGCAGTCAAGAGACACCTAAAAAGAAAAAAAGATCAACAAGAAAAGAAAAGAACTGGAGGTAAGCTCCAAAGAAATATCAAAAAAACAGGTGAAGGAGGCATTGGCAATTGATTGCAAAATGATTGCTTGATTGATTGCAAAACTATTGGCCAATTGATTGAAAAAAAATCAAGCAATTGAATGCAAATTGATGGCTTGATCAATCAAGCAATTGATTTGCAATCAATCATTTGATTGAATTTGAATCAATCAATTAGGATTTGGTCAATTGATTGATTGATTGATCAAAACCAAATCAATCAATTGATCAATCAATCAATTTGGTTTCAATCAATTGATCAATCAATTTATTTTCTTTCAATCTATTGATCAATCAATTGATTTGTTGTCAATCAATTGATCAAATCCAAATTGATCAATTAATCAATTAGGAATTGATCAACCCATCAATTCCTAATTCATTGGTGGGGGTTGGTCAAGCAAGGAATGAGGAGGAGGAGGAGGAGGAGGAAGGGGGGTGCAAGAGAAGGGAGGGGCTTACCAGATGAGGAGGGGGATGCAAGTGAGATGAGGTGGAGCTGAGAGAGAAGAACTGGGGGAAGTTCAAAGGAGAGGTAAGCAAGGGTGGTTTAGTGAGTGGAAAGAATGAGGGAAGGGGACTCAATGAGTCTGTTGGTGAGTTGGATGGTGGATGTTTTGGGGAGCTTGGTGAGGCAGGTTTCTTTGTGAGGTTGATGAGTCTGGTGAGGTTGGTTAGGTTGCTGAGGTGAAGGAGGTGGTTTGATGAGGAGGAGGAAGGAAGGCAACTGGTGTGTGAGTGGGGTGAGGTGGAAGTGTTGGAGCAGTGAAGTGGAGGGGAGAGTTGGGTGGGCTGGCAAGTGGTGGGGTATGAGGTGGAGGTGTTTTTTGATTTTGTCTAAGTCAACTAAGAAAAAAAACAACTCAGGCTGGAAACTTGGGTGAACAAACAAAAAAAAAACTTTGAAGTTATTTTTCACCCATTTAAAAATCAACATTACTCATAAAAGCAAGCAAGGATAAGAGGAAGAATCTGCTCTCTCATAGAAGAAGATGAGGGACAAGATGAGACAGAGATGACTTGAGGTGGGTCAGGAATATCATCTTTAAATATTTTTTCCCATTCATCTTTGATGTTAGCCAAAAGATTGTGAATGATTACACAAGTGATAATCCAGTTGATGAGGAACTTCATGTCTTTGAAGATTTGAAGCTGGTTTTTCATTTAACTTAAGCTGGCCCATCTTCCTTTCAGGACTCCTATGGCATGCTCAATCCAAACCTGTGATTGGGCAAGATGGTAGTTGAAATTGGTTTTTCCTTGATTGTTAGATGAAACATTCTGGTATGCTGGAACAGTATATTTGCCACTAGCATAAGCTGAATTCGCCAGAAGGTATTGATCTTGTTCAAAGTAGTTCTCTGGTTGTTGGGCAATTTCCATCTGATTGAACATGTATGAATCATGACAAGAACCTGGAAGGCCAGCATGGAGGGATATGAACTTCTTGTTGTTAACACAACCAAGTTGTAGGGCCACAGAGTACCTAAACAAAAAGATGAAACATATTTGGTCAGTGGTTGATCAAAGGTGTTATCAAAGTCATTGGAAAAGAAATGAATCAGTTGCCTTTTTTTGCAATCAAAATAGTGGTTGCCATCTAGCTTGGGTTTTTGACTCAAGGGGATGGTGGGTCCATCAACAAACCCAATGCAACCAGGAAAGCCTTTTGTATCCATTAATTGAGATATCTCCTTGCGTTCTCCTTTGGTTGGCTAAGAAAGGACTGAGCAACAGAAAGATATGATAGAAATCATGACTCTTTTGGTGTATAAGTCAATGCTTCCATAGCTGACTGAGAATAGATTTTCCAACTGATGGATTGCTGCTCCATTTCCATTTGATCCCAATCTACAGAGAGCAACAGCGAGTTGGATGGCTGGATTGTGTTGAGGATTCCAGGAATTTCTTGGGAAGATTTGCTGGTCTTCAATCATCTCCAAAAGTTTCATGAATGAAGGCAAAAAAGTTTGGAATAGTTGCTGGAACCTTAAGTTGGGGATGAGATGAAGCTTTTGCCTTTCATGGATATGGTTGTGGAGGGTGTGTATTCCTGGAACCATGTATTTCTTTTCCAACATAGAATTAAAATCTAACCAAGTTGATTCCAAATTGCAGTCTGAATCAGAGTCTGAATGGGAGTCAAACAGTAACAAAGTTTTAGTCAGCTTTTTTGCATTTTCAACTTGCTGGAGGGAACTTTGATTTGACACGTTGAGAAAGATGGTGATTTGATGTGGGGTGATGAGATGATGATGGGATTTTTGTGAAGATGGAGATGTGAAAATTGATAGAGATGTGAAGCAATGGTGATTAGATGTGTGTGATGCAATGGAGATGCAACCAGTATGGATTTTCTGATGTGGATGGGTGTTTTAGATTTGATGGATGGTGGATGGATGATGATGCGTAAATGGTGGTTTTAATAGCGGGTTTGATGTTTGAAATCCGCCATTTTCATGAAACCAGCCATTTTGAAATACACCAGTTAGGGGGTATGTGTATTTCAGAAACCCTGCATTAAAAATGGTGGGTTTGGTCAAAATAAATGGCGAGTTTCTAATGGCTGTTTTGTTAACTTTGATAAGCCCTAATGATAGTATTTGCCTGTTTCAGATAGATTTATTTCAGAGTAAAGGAAGATATTTCACTGTAGGAGGTGACTAAATCAAAAATTTCAAGATATGCAACATCCAGTAAAATATAGCTACTTTTATTATAAGAAACACTTGGAAAGATTTAACCAGGAATATTTATCTCAAGCTGCACTCTATGAAAAGCTCTCTGAAGAACAAAGGAGGGGATGTTGAAAGTGGGTTTTGAGAATCAGAATTCCTTCTGTACCAGAGACCACCCCATTGGTAAGATTAAAGGACATTATATGTTATTTACACTTATAATTAAGCCACCTTAGCCTCCTAGCCTCAGAAGACCTTCCTACCCTTCTTGTTCCAAATCTAGACTATCTGTTTAATAAAATATTTGAAAATTAAGGCAAGAAATTAGATTAGTGGCAGGAAGAGCAGTAATCAAATCAAAAGAAATGCTGGACACCTTGTGTCTATAAAGGCTCATGGGCTCTCACAATGGGGGAATATATTGGATAATTGATTTGATGAATTCAAATGAATATAGTGGAAAACAGCAGGGAGAAGGGCTCCTTAAGTAAAAAAGATTGGCCCGCATGTGGGCTTATTTTACAACAAGAGAAAAGGAAAAATTTCCGCCCCAAAATTGCTCCACACGCTCTACAGGCCTTGTTAATTGGTTTGGGCTACATCAGCCCACATGGCATTTGCCCATGAACCCTTCCAACCGGACCATTGTGGCTTATTTTGGTGTTTCCGCCCTTGCAGGGCTGAAAAAGCCCCTTTACCGTTCAATACCTGGCTTTTTCTCCGTTACAACAAGCTTTTTTACCCCCATTACCTCACCCAGAAGGCTGGTTGCCTCATGAAACCAGCCCCTGTCCCCTCATATGGACCAGGTGGGACCCAGAACTTATCTGGGTCTGGTCTCAAGCTCACAAAGGGGGGTGTAACCGGCGGAAATGCTGTCCCACCCTTTTTAACTAACTAGGTGACCAGCATGCTCCACAGGCTCTACAGGCCTTGTTAATTGGTTTGGGCTACATCAGCCCACATGGCATGTGCCCATGAACCCTTCCAACCGGACCATTCTGGCTGATTTTAGTGTTTCCACCCTTACAGGGCTGAAAAAGCCCCTTTACTGTTCAATACCTGGCTTTTTCTCCGTTACAACAAGTTTTTTTACCCCCATTACCTCACCCAGAAGGCTGGTTGCCTCATGCAACCAGCCCCTGTCCCCTCATATGGACCAGGTGGGACCCAGAACTGATCTGGGTCTGGTCTCAAGCTCACAAAGGGGGGTGTAACCGGCAGAAATGCTGTCCCACCCTTTTTAACTAAGTGACCAGCAGGGGAGGTCAAATACCCTCTGGTTTCCTGGGACATGGTTTGCCCCAGGCAAACCATTGATATCATGGTGAGCTGGAGGGGGATCAGGTCCCCCCAGCCCTTTGCCCCTCCCCCTTGATAACAGGGGGGGCAGGGGGGAGAGCGCCCTGCTCATTTGTTGCTCCCCACCTTGCTAGGTGGGAGGGTGATGAAATCTCCCAAACTGCTGATCACTTTGTTGGAAATGGCCTAGAAAATTTGTCCCCTCTTTTGCCGCAATGGAGTTGAGGGGATGGGGGGAAGGCAGTGTTAGTTTCCCAACCACCACTGCAACCATTCTGGTTGTAGCCCCCCCCCCCCCAGCAACTGATTGGGGTGGAGGGACCCCAAATGGGTTCCTCTGCCTCTTACAACAACCCTGCAAAGTTTTTTTGGGCCCAGAAATGGACCAAGCGCAAGAAAAAGCAGCCCAAAGTGGGCTTCAACACAGGAAACTGCCCCAATGGGCTTTCCCAGCCCAAAAAATGGGAATGACAACTTTGGAGGGCCAGCCCCTGCTGGCCAAGTATGTCCAAAATGAACCTTGGGCCCAATAATTCCCATACAAGCCCATTTGGTTTGGGTTTTCCATCCATTCCAATGGGCCCATGATGGCCTGTTGTTGTGGTTATTTATAGACACAGAGGCAAGTAGGCTCCACACTGGAAATTTGACTTGGAGCAGCTCAGCAGTGGTTGAAAGTCCGCAGCACAATAGGCTCAGAGAAGCGCGTTGGCCAACCTTCTATTCCAAAGTGCATTATCTAAGGGCTAAGCATTGGTGCGGTGCGCGCTTTTTGCGGGAAAAATGACAAAAAAGGGCCGTATTTTCTGCCTTGTGTGGACATTGAGCGTGGGCAAACATAACTTTTCCTCCGCACTGTGGGTTTACTAATGCCGAGGCAAGTGATCAAAGCTAAGTAGGATGGATAAGGAAAATTATGGGATATGCACTGAGGTTGCAGAGCGTTGGGGCAATGGATGCTAATGTTGAGGAGGGGGAATGAAGGTTGTTGAAGATTCCTAGTTGTTTTGCGTGCAGGAATGGTAGTGATCCTCTAGGGAAGATCAACAAGGATCTGTTGTTAGTTATGCATTGGCGCAACTCAACTGTTAAGGGGAATTGGAAACAGGATCATTGAATCTACTGCAAATCATCAGATTGGGTAAGGTTCAGACTATTAGTAAGGGGGATCAATGCAGAACGCACAGAGGTGGTGGGAAAAGGAGTCTTTCATTAGAAGGTAAAGTTCCTTTTTGAAGTAGCTAAGGAGGGTCAGTGCGGAATGCACAGAGACAATAAGAGTCTTTCATTAGCAGTTTAAATTCCTTTTTGGAGTAGCTAAGGAGGGTCAGTGTGGAATGTATGGAGACAATAGGGGTCTTTTATTTGTGGTTTGCATTCTTTTGTTATTTTTTGTATATATAAGGAAGCTTTTCTTTTATTGGAGAGAGGGGGGGACATTGTTGGATTATGAGAGTATAGACAAAGGGGGAAAAACATTTCACAGCAAATTATAGCTAGATTCTTTTCTTCTTTTTCCTTGGAGTTTAATTACCAGCAAGAGTTCTGTGAGGAAATATTTTGGGAAATAGTTCAAGTGCAGAGCTGGTTGGGGAGTCTGTCTTTTTTATTTACTATTATTTCATTGCAAGTTAGCTTTAGTGGTTTTCAGCTTGGGTGCGGAAGTGGAGTTAAATTAGGGAGTACCAAGGTACAGGAGTGTGACTCAAGGGCTAGTGGGCTTTCTGGAACTTGCAGTGAAATTTTTGCGGGGAATTTTATATTGCTGTGGAGAATTTTACCAAAAACACAATCTCTTTCCATACAGTGTACCAAATGACCTATTCCACATGTTTTGTAGCCAGTTTTTCCAAATCCACAACATCCATGCAGACCCTTATGGTCCGTGTGATTGTTCAATAGGATTTAGAGGCCTGTATCTTCATCCCATTTGGATTACAACTATAGGTAGCGCACATGTGAGTGCATATGTATTTTAAAACACTCCCTTAATCCACAAGGGGTGATATAGACATATAAGAGACAAAGCCTTGATGCTTGTCTCTATCAAAAGCTTTTTCCCAGAACCTGTTGCGCTGGACCAAGATCTTTTATCTTAAAATACTCTTTGAGTTTCTCTGTGACTCTCTCTTTACCATTTGCAATGATGATAATATCATCAACCCATACAAACAAGATTGTATCCTTTATCACAAAGAGAAAAGGGTTGGCCTTAGATTTGTTGAAACCAATGTCCATTTGTTTCTCACTAATGTTTTGATACCACAACCCAGATTCTTTCTTTAATCCATAGAAGGATCTACACAGCTTGAGGACCTATTTCCCTTTATCTGAAAAAAGAAAATTCTTATGCAGATTTTCTTCATGGTTTCTGGTTTAGTGTCAACCAACCATTCTCTAAAACCATCAGGAATCAAAATATAGACAGTCTCCTCCTCCTCAAGTTTTGCAATCAAGTATGCTTTTACAAAATCAGCTTTTCTGATCTCTTCACCCAACTCCACTGCAAGAGAAATGATAAACCTGGAGCTGGGAAACCTTCCAGTTGGAGAGAAATCTTCTTGTTAATCTATACCCTCTCTCTGTTTGAAGCCTTGTGCAAAAAATCTCTCCTTGAATCTCTTCAAAACTCCGTAAGTTTCAAACTTAAACAGTAATCTAGACCAAAAAATGGTATTTCCATTGGAACTAAATCCCGCTAAACCACTTCAAAAACACTATTATTCTTCAAAGAATCAAAATCTTCATTAATAAATTTCTTCTAGTTGGTTCTCTCATCAGAATTCATAGCTTGGAAATAGTTATATGGCTTAATCCTGTTACCCATCTCTGAACTCAACTCCATAATTTCATTTAGCATACATTTTTCCCTGAATTTATCTTCCTCATATTCTGCAGAAGCATAATGGAAATTACATTCCCCATAACTATCAACCGGTACTCTCATCCTACCACTCCTTCTAACTGGAGGTGGTAGCTCATCAGATTCCTCTGCCATCTCCTCATCATCTGGAACTACATTTTCCTCATCCTTTGCTGGTGAAATAGGCTCTCAAACTATTTCTTTCTGTGATCTATCAACAGCAACATCTTCACTCCTCTTGAGTGGAAAGGTAATTTCCTCAAATTCTACATCTCTAATATGGATAAACTTTCTAGATTCTGCAAAATATATCCTATATGACTTGCTTATTAAAGCAAAACCAAAGAGCAACCCTTTTCTTGCTCTAGTATCCAATTTGCCAATCACCTCATTATGGTGGACACTCTAATACACCAAACAACCAATTTTTAAAAGGTTTGAAGGTTTTTGCTCTTTCTTCCAAAACTGATAATGGGAACTCTTCCCATTAACACTCAGAATATTATGCAAAAGACCAACTGTACTTAACAACTCAGCCCCGGAGAACTTTGGTGGACCAGATTTAGCCATAATAGTTCTGACTTTATCCAACAAAGTCCTATTCATTCTGTCAACTATTCCATTATTTTGAGTGGTACTTGAAGTTGTAACAATACAAGTGATACCATAATCACTTAACAACTTCCCAAACTCCTTATTCAAAAACTCACCCCCTAAATCAGTGATTACCCTTTTTATCTCATTCATCAAACCATTCTGTTTTGAGACCTTGAAGATTACATAATTCTCCTCTGTGGCTTGATCCTTTGATCTTATTTCTTTCACCCATACAAAATCATTTTCTTTATCAACTAAATTGATGAAGTACTTTGCCCCTCCAAGAGACATTGGGTTGAATGGACCTGACAAATCAACAGAAAATTCCTCTTTAGGAATCATACTTATTTCTCTATTATTTAAAAAAAAGTTCTAATCTTGGCCCCTAAGTTATAACCTTGCAGTTTTTTTCCTTTAACTTATGGCCAGTTCTACAGTGAGCCACTGTTCTCACAGCTGAAATCTTAAAGAATATAAAGGATTGTTTTTGATGATTTGAAATGGAGAACTTTTCTTTGAGTAAAAGTTTGGAATTCATTCCTTTGTGAAAATTCATTTAAGATCATGAATCCCTACTTCTAAGCCCCTGGTAATTAATCAAGTCAATACCTCAATCCTATCATACCCTCACTCTCTTTTTGGGGAGATATTCCCCCAATCATGAGTCCTTCAAAAATAATTGGAATTGCTTTGTCAAATCTAATAATAAACAACCTATACCCTCAAGCCAAACCTACCATAGAAAAATTGAACTTATTGTCTTCTTCCATGGAAATCACCTTCAGTCCTTACTTTCACTCACATAGTGACCCTTCTTATGGATCAAATATCCAATATAATTCACCTTCAGCATCTCCAATAAGATAATAATCATCTTCTCTTCTTCCAACCAGATTATCTGAAACCTATGCTACATGATTCTCACTCAAGTACCTTAAAAATAAGATGGTAAGACCTTTTCTTTGCCTCAGAACATATCTGAATCTTCCTCATTCCTCATCAAATGACCACAAAAAATTTTTTCAAGCTTAATATCCATAAGCATTTCCAAACAATGAAACATCTGAATTTTTCAGAATAATTTTGGCATAGCTGCATTCTTGAATGTGTTGGATTTCTGGGATTAAAACTTTTTAAATAACAATTTTAAGAGGGCTATGCAGAGCATACCATCTGTTGAGGAAGAAAGAAACAGGATGAAAGAAAAATGTATAAAAAACATCAAAGAGCTTTTAACAAGACAACTTGGTGGAAGATTAGATTTGGGGAAGGTTGATAGGTGATTGGCAGACTGAGGAATATTTTGGCTAGAGACTTTGAGTTGAGAAACAAAAGGTTAGGTCTTCTGGAGGTCAAGTTTTAAGAGGATTTGTGAGCTTTTGAGGACATTTTTATCAAACGGAGATCGCTGAAGACAAAGAAAACAGGGCTGAGTTCAGGTTGAGGGTTGAAGATAATGATCAATACGAAATAAAGGAAAGAAACCAAAGAGAGTAAAGAAAAGAAATATGAGGATTAGAAGTGAAGAAGGGAAGGATAGATTTGGTAGCCAATTGGATGCGTTTGAGTAGTCTGGATTCAACTTTGATTGTTTGAAGTTCCATTTCTGAAGATTCAAAGATGAACTGTCAATCCCAAGACTTCATGAAGGGATTTGGCGTTGGCAGGCAGGATTTGTGACAGCCAGTTGACAGGGAGAAGAAGAGAGATTTGCCAAGGTGCAGACATGGAGCAACAGTGAACAGTGAGTCAATTTTATTATTTAACATCCCCTGTGTCTTGTAGGGCTGGAGGGGAGTTAAAAGGATGGATTGATTAGGGAAGTAAGATTGGCTAGAGAGCCTGGAAGGAAAGATTTTTTGGGAAAATTGGAATTCATATTTGCAGAGGAGATGAGGTCAATAAAAAGGTTTCTTAGTTTGAGTTCTTCCCAAATGGCCTTTGTTCTGATGTCAATGTTCCATGTTTTTGAGTTACAACCAAACTTCTTGAGTTTATCAATAAGAATTTTATTGTTGATGTATTTTCTTCTGGGTTTGAAGTCCTTTTTCAAAAGTTCAGAGACCAGTTCTTTTATCCAAATGGCCTCCACAAAAGAGTAAACAAGAGGATTTAGTTCAGCTTTGGAGGTTGTGTGAGTATTATTCCGTTGGAGGTAGCTATGTCAAGAGATGAGCAATCCAAAAATTAAAGTAAGATGACCTGATTGGGAGTTTCTGGTCTCTAAATCATTTCTCCAAGTTGCATTTCTGTAGAATTGGATTTGAGTGTCTGAGATCCAAATTTTGAGGGAGAGTTTTATATTTTTGGTGGCATTGAGATAATTCCAGCAGTGTTTGAATTCTCTCCAGTTTTTCATCTTGTTCTTTTCACAGAACCTTTCCAAGCTAGAGACTGCAAAGCTCAGGTCATGGTGAGTGAGGCAAGAAATATAGTTTATCAAGAAAAGGTTGGACCAGTAGTTGATATTCAAGGATAGGAATTCTTGGTGGTCTTCTTCTGACAATGGTGAGAGATTGAAGTTGAAATTAAGAGGGACTGTGGATGGTTTGAAGTAAGTCTTTTTTAGTTCTGTGAGTCCTTTTTTGATGTTTTTTTAAGAATCTGAAAATAACATCTGTCCTCTTGGAATTGAACCCAGGTCTCTCATGTGCATGGCAAGTGTACTACCAACTATACTAAGGACACTTGCTTCCCGGTGGTCAAAATATGCTTGTAGAGGTCAATGAAAATTTAAATTTGTGAGGACATATGATGAATGAGTAACCAACTACAAGCATGCAGGGGCTGAGGTCCTAAAGACTGCATGAAAGCATTGATCATATTTCAACACCCCCCCGTGCTGAATGTAGGGTGAAGGAAGCAAGGGAACATGCTAAGATCACACTCATGATGGTGGCTTAGGTAGTGCTGGGCTCATAACCTGTAAGAATTTGAAAATAACATGTGTCCTCTGGGAATTGAACCCAGCTCTCTCATGTGAATGGCAAGTGTACTACCAACTATACTAGGTAATCTTGCTTCCGGGTGGTCAAGATATGCTTGTAGAGGCCAATGAAAATGTCACTTTGTGAGGACATATGATGAATGAGTAACCAACTACAAGCATGCAGGGAATGAGGTCCTGAAGACAGCATGAAATCATTGATCATATTGCAGCAGTTTTTAGGTTGTGACAGAAGAATAGTGTTGCCAGTTTTTTCAAATTTCATTCCAAGAATTGTATTTGGTTTTTGGTGACTGGAGTTGGGAAATAAATTGTGGAAGTTTCACAGGAAGTTTTTGCCGGGACCTACCAAAATTAGATCATCAAAATGGAAAAAGAGGACCATGTTGATAGATGAAGGGATGTAGATTCATGGGTTGAAGATTGATTTGTGAAAGCCTTGTTTGCAAATACATGAGTTGATAGTTCTGAACCTGTTGGATTGCACCTGTTTGAGCCTGTAGAGTGATTTGTTGAGGATAAGGTATTTGTATTTTTGTTTGGATCCTTTAGGTCTTTTGATGATAACAGTTTCAGATAACAGTGCATGAAGAAAGGCGCACTTGAAGTCAAGTTGAGTGATAGGGAGCAAAGGGTAAAGACCAAAAAAGAGAGCCATGCAGATGGAGGCAGCTTTGCCGGTGGGAGAGAAGGTGTCAAGGTAGTCTAGCCCATAGATTCGATTGAATCCCTGTACGCAGACCCGACTCTTTTATATAAGAGGGTCTCCATGACAGTTATCCTGAGTTTGTAAGCCCAGGTTGCATTGAAGGGATTTACTGGTTTTGGCCTGTTGTAGTTGTCCCACACCATGGGATCTTCAATTCTGTTGAGTTCGGAGTCCATGGATGCGTCCCATTTAAGGAATTCAGGGAATTGTTTGGCCTGTTCATAAGAATTTGGTACAAAGTAATGATGGTAGCCATATTGTTGAGGAGGGTTGATTGTGGACCAATCTTGCAGGCAGTAGTTTTGATTCAGTTGAATGGAAATTTCATCATAAGATTCAGAGGAAGAGTCTGAAAGGTGGCCATTGGTTTGTTTGGGAGAAGGAGAAGGTGAGGATAAATTTTTATCCTGTTCAACAGGATTGTGAGCAGATTTTAAGATTGAAGAGGGGTCCTGAGAAGTGAGGGAGAGAGGAAGGTTGATGTCTAGCTTGATTTCTGGAGATTTTTTGGAGTACAAAGAAGGAAATGGAGAAGGTAACTGGGATGAGGAGGGATTCTTGAGGCTTTTTACATGTTTAGAGGAAATAATAGAATTTTCAGCTCTGAGAATATGGCAGGAGAGAAAATTAGGGTTGTAGCCCACAAGGATTCACAATAGTCCACATTCTTTGAATTTTTCACCTTGAGCTACTTTAGTATTGAGATGGATAGCTTTGAAGCCATTTGGATGAAAGTAGTTGTGAGGAAGGGATTTGTTGGTCAACATCTGATGGGGGGAGGCTGAAAGGGCATTTTTGTGAATTTGGTTAAGAACAAGACAGGCTGATTTGGCCAGCTCCTCCCAGAGGTTGAGGGGTAGCTTGGAGATTCAAAGGATGGCTGAGATCAACTCAGCAAGAGTTCTGTTGGCTTGTTCAATCTTGCCATTGTGTTCATGGTGGTATGGTTTGGTGACAAGATGTTGAATGGAATTGGATTGGAAAAATTCTTTCAAATTGTAGGAGATAAAATATCCTCTTCCATCTGAGCATATGGTGGAGGGATAAAAATTTAGCTTTTGTCTGTCAAAGTTCAAATTTTCTTGAGTTGAGGACCAGAATCTGACTTTTGCTGAAGGGGAATGGCAGAAATATATCTGGAGTTATTGTCAATGATTGACATGATTTAGTTCTTGTTGTTTCTGGAGGAAGGAGTACTGGGTCTGATAGGATCAACATTTAGTTTCTTGAACAGTTGAGAATTTGGAGTTGAGATGTTTTTGAAGGAAGATTTTGTTATTTTAGAGACAAGAAACTCTTTGCATTGGTAGTCAGACAGAGTGTTGAGATAGAGTTTGGGGAAGATATTTTTGAGTCAATAGGGGCTAGCGTGTGCAAAGGAAATATGGAGGTTTTTGAGTTTTTTGGGGTTGCAATCATTTTTAGTGACAAAGCAGAGTTTGTGGTTGTGTCCAAACAGGGAGGGGCAATTCATAATGAAGAGTTTGTCTTGAATCAATACCAAAAATGCTGGAAGAAAATGAGAGAGGAGCTGAAATTGATACCCGTTTGAGGTGAGAGAGTATTTCTTTGAGGAAATTAATTCACCAGGATTGATGAGATTAACTACTAGATCTGGGACAAACAAGGATTTGGAGAGTGTGACTGTTAAGCCCTTCCAGGAATGTTGGACAGTTTCCTTCCCTTTGATTGGGAGATTTAATCCTTCTTTTCCAGTGCTTATAGACTTGTCTCCTGAGAATTCCTTGAGTTCAATGAAAAAATATGAAGAGTTTAACATGTTGCAGGAAGCCCCAGAGTTTAGAAGAATTTTCTTTTCTGAGACTACCTCTTCAATCAAGGTAGTTAGAAGCGCGTGGTAGTGAGCTACTTCCTTGCCCTTAGAGTTTGTGTTGAGTTTCTGTCTCCAGTTTTCTTGGGCTTCTTTCCACCATTCTGGAGCCAAGGGTTTTTTTTTGGAAGCATTTTTCCTTTGTATGGTTGGGTGACAATGGATTATGAAACCCTATCTTGAAACAGAGTTCTTGAGCAACAGGCCTTTTGGCGCTTTGTGAGGCTATGAATGCAGTATCTGAGGTTCTGGATTCTTAGGATTTAGATTTTTTTTCATTTTCTAGTTGAGTAAGGTGGTTGATAACAAGAACAACCAAGACATTTTGTCTGAGTGCATGATCTTTTGACAAAGAGATTTGAGAGAGGAGGCGAAATTGAAAAGAATCAGGTACGCTAGAATGCTGTTGGGAAGATAGATTCTTATGTTGATCATTTTTTTCATGGATATTGTTTTTGGTGATGAATAGATTGATGGAGTTGGTTTTGAAGTGTTGGGAAAGAACCTTGTTGAAGACTCTTGCAAAATTTTCTGTTTGAGAGGAAGCAAAAATTTGTTTGATAGTTTGCCAGAGTTGCTTATCCAAGGCAATATTAACTAGGTTGACAACATTTTTGTGAGTTACAGAGTCAATTCTTCAAAGAAGAATGACCCTACTTTCCCTGTAATCAGTTGGGTTGAGATTCTTTGAGTTTTTCTCATGATATTTCTTAACACCTTTGAGTTCAAGAAGTATAGTCATCTTGTCTTTCCATATCAAGTAATTTTTGTTGGTGAGAATGGGAACTGTCTCAAGAGCTACTTTGAGGATGATTTGTTGAAAGCCGTTGCTGCTTGATCCCTCCATTGATCCAGTAGGGTTTTTCAGACTGATGTTTGGCTTTCAACCGTGTTGGATTTCTGGGATTAAAACTTTTTAAACAAAAATTTTAAGAGGGCTATGAAGAGAAGACTATCAGTTGAGTAAGACATAAACGGGAGGAAAGAACAAGGTAGAACAAACATGAAAAAGCTTGCAACAAGAGGACTTGCTGAAATATAAGATCTGAGGAAGATTGCTAGGTAAACAGCAGACTGAGGAGTATTTGAGCTAGAGAATTTGAGTTGAGAAAGAGAAGGTCAGGTCTGCCAGAGCTCAATTTTAAAGATGATTTGTTGAGGCTTTGAGGACATTCCTTATGCAAAGAAGACAATCAGTTGAGTGAGAAATAAGAAGGAGGAAAGAACAAGGTAGAACAAACATCAAACACGTCAGAAAAAGAGGACTTGGTGAAAGATAAGATTTGAGGTAGGTTCCTAGGTGAATGGCAGACTGAGGATTAGTTGAGCTAGAGACTTTGAGTTGAGAAAGAGAAGGTTAGGTCTGCTGGAGTTCAAGTTTAAAGATCATTTGTTGAGGTTTGAAGGACATTCTTACCACACAAATATTGCTGAACACAAAGACAATGGGGCTGAGTTGAGGTTGAGGGTTGGAGATAATGATCAATCAGAAATAAATGAAAGAAACAGAAGAGATTAAAGAAAAGAAATATGAGGATTAGAAGTGAAGAAGGGATAGATAGCTTGGGTGGCCTATTGGATGTGTTTGAGTATTTGGGATTCAATTTTGATTTTTTGAAGATCTGTTGTTGAAGAGTAAAAGATGAAAAGTCAATACCAAGATTCAATCAAGGGATTTGGCGTCCGCAGGCGGGATTTGTGACAGACAGTTGATAGGGAGAAGAGAGAGAGTTGCGGAGATGCGTACATGGAGGGAATTTGGACAGCAAGTCAAGTTTATTATTTAACAGAATGAAAGACATCTTCTCCAAAATTTAAAGGTACTAAAAAGAATCCAGAATTAAAACAGACACACATAGATTCCAACAATGGATTCAATAAAGCCTTTTCCTGATAATGTGTGAAAATTATGGCCAGAAATTAGCTTAGTTGCAGGAAGAGCATTCATTAAAGAAATAGAAATCTTTACAACTTGTGTCTATAAAGGCTCATGGGCTCTCACAATGTGGCAATATATTGGATAATTTATTTTATGAATTTGAATGGAGATAGTGAAAATTAGCAGTGAGAAGGGCTCCTTAAGTAAAAAAGGTTGGCCAGAACATGGGCACATGTTACAACAAGAGAAAAGGCAAAATTTCCGCTTCAAAAGGGCTCCACAGGCTCTACAGGCCTTTTTAATTGGTTTGGGATACATGAGCCCACATAGCATTTGCCCATGAACCCTTTCAACCAGACTGTTCCAGTGGATTTTGGTGTTTCCACCCTTATATGCTGAAACAGCCCCTTTACTTTAAATCCCTAGCTGGTTTTCCATTAAAACCAGTTTTGTTACCCCTATGACCTCACCCAAAAGGCTGGTTTCCTCATGCAACCAGCCCCTGGCCCCTCATATGGACCAGGTGGGACCCAGAACTCATCTGTGTCCAGTCTCAAGCTCACAAAGGGGGACGGTGTAACCGGTGGACATGCTGTCCCCCCCTTTTTTCCTAACTAGGTGACCAGCAGGGGCGGTCAAATCCCCCGCTGGTTGCCTGGGACATGGTTTTCCAAAGTCAAACCATTGATATCATTTTGGGCGGTAGGGGGATCAGGTCCCCCCAGCCCTTGGCCCCTCCTGCTTGATAAAAGGGGGGGTGAGCGCCCTGCTCATTTTTTGCTCCCCACCTTGCTAGGTGGGAGGACAATGAAATCCCCCCCAATTCTGTTTGCCTTGCTGCAACTGGCCTTGTCCATCCTTATTGGTGGGGAGGTGATGAAATCCCCCCCATTGCTGGTTGCCTCTTTGAAACCATCCTTGACAATTTGTCCCCTCCCTTGCAGCAATGGAGGTGAGGGGATGGGGGGAGGCAATCTTGATGCCCCCACCACCACCGCCACCATGCTGGTTGCAGCCGCCCCAGGAACTGATTGGGTTGGAGTGAATACAAATTCATCCCTCTGCCCCTTACATGAACCCTGTGCAGTTTTTGGGCCAAGCGCAAGAAACAGCAGCCCCAAAAAGGCAGAAATACGGGCAATGGCCCCAATGAGCCTTCCCAGCCCAAAAAAAAGGAATGACACCTTTGGCAGTGTGGAAACTAAGAAAGAGCTACTGCCCTAGTTGTCCTCAAGTTCCAGTATTGATGGTTTTAGCTTCTGTAAGGATAAACATGCTCCAGTAAAGAGAGAGAGAGTGCGTGTGTGTGTGATGTAGAGATGAATTTCCTTTCCTTTGAGTTCTTTGTCCATCCATCCATCCAATCCAATCTGATCCCATCCAATCCATGTATATATATGTCTCCCTACAAGCTACTGTTGAGAGCGCAGACTTTATACTCACCCTCTCAACCCTTTCCTAAGTACAAGCGCAACAACAAATAGAAAAGAAACCCTAGAAACCAGAACCCTAGCCTAACCCTAACCCTTTCCCATACCGCAACCAAACTCAAGCCCCCCTACTTTTTCACACACCTGGTTTGTCCTTCTCATGATGCAGCCCTCTTCCATGTTCTCCTTGCATCCCCTTGCATTGTTTGTATCCTCCCAGGTACCGGGTGATTTCCTGCCCTGCGGGTTTTCCTGCGCCTATATCCTTTCCAATACTGCAACCACCTGCAAGCCCACCTACCATTAAACGCACCCGTCCCATCCTTCTCATGACATGGCCCTCCACCGCACCCTACTTGGAGCCCCCCACGTTATCTGTATACGCCCGGCGCACCGCATGATTTCCTGCCCTGTGGGCTTTCCTGTGCTTGCACGGGCCTGGCCTGTTTCTATAGCCCCAATTTCCTCACTCAATCCTCCCAAACTAGCCACCCCTGGAACAGTTCCCAATCCAAGGCTATATAAAAACACCACATCCCTGCTCAACTTGAGTTCTGTCCCCAGAGATCTTCCCACTGTTACCTCAACCATAGCTGCACGTACCCATCACACCCTTCTGTAGAGAAGAAAACAGATAATAAAGAGAAGCAGATCCACACTGGAGAAGGAATGAGAGAAAAACGGTTTTTGTTTTCAGTGCTCCACTCCTTTTCCCGCCTTGTATTCCTTTATTTGTTGCGGGGCTTGTCCTTGCATATACTGGACCGGCATTTTGCCGCGCTCGCGTTCCTGCAACCCTTTGTTGGTCCCCCCCAAGCCTATCCACTGTCCCAGTGGCTTGCAACCTGCACCTCCGCCAGGAGAGAGAGACCCGCATGGCCTCATCCAATTCCATGCGGGTTGTGCCCACAGGCCATTTTTCCAAACTTCTGTCCAGGCGCGGCTTCTTTTTCCAAAGCCCTTACAACCCTAACTTCCTTCTCAACACTTGAAACCCTAACTTCCTTCTCACCAGTTCTACCATTGATGCCCAATCCCTGACCATTTGGCACCTGAATCCCCGCCGCTATTGAAAGTAAGAGAGAAATACTCCCCTTTTTGTCCTTCAATTTTGAAGCAAATGTCTCAGCGTCTGTAAGGTTAAAGATTCTCCTTATTTGTTAAAAGAGAGGGAGAGAGATAGAGAGAGGGTAAAAAAAGATGATGAATTCCTTCCCTCCCTTTTCCTTTCCTTGTCCCAAGATCCAATGATAAAATGAGCCCCTCAGAGCTGGGGTTGAGAGCGCAGACTTTATACCCACACTCTCAACCCTAACCTAAGTACAAGCGCAATGACAGCCCAACAACAAATGTAAAAGAAACCCTAAGCCCAGAACCCTATCCTAACCCTAAACCATTCCCTGTCCTCTTACCGTTACTTTCATCCAGCTTGTCCTTCTCATGAGGCGGTCCTCTGCTGCTCCCTACTTGGAGCCCCCTGCTTGTCTGTACCCTTTGGCCTGCGCTTGCGCGCACCCGGCCCATGCCCATAGCCCCAATTGCCCAACCCTAGCTCCCCAAACTAGCTGCCCGCAAACCTGGTTGGGCAAGCTCCAATCTTGGGTCCGTAATGCTGAAGCTGGCTGCAGCCCGCCACATCTGATCAAGCCCAACCAATGCCCAGTATGCCAAGTACCGTGTTGCCTAATGCTGAGAAAGCTGCGGCTTTTGCTGAGCCCGCGCGCATCTGAGTGCTGAGCCTGACCTACCAAATGCTGAGCGCGCCAACCGCAGCTTGGTTCCCAATCCATGACTATATAACAACACCACACCGTGCATGTCTGTTGTACCAATTCCAAAACCTCTTCTAGCTGTTATGGCAACAGGCCTGCCGCTGGCCCATCCATTCTGCACTCCCTGCACTCCACAGACTTCCATTCTTCATTCCTCCCCCCTGTCCAAAGGAGCCAACTCTGGTTGCAATCCTCCAACACCTGGCCCGCTCCTATCCTCTCCACAAGACCCTTCCGCCATTCATTGGTTCCCAAGCCGCATGCAATATCCGCTCCCATCCCCTTCTCTGCAAAACTTGCCTGCCGCCCATCAATTCCCAAGCCACACGCAATATCCTCTTCCGTTTCTCTTTTCCTTGCTTTCTTTCTAGCAACAGACTGATTGAACTCTGCAAAGACCCGCTTCTACAACACGTATCTTGTCTCCAATTGGGAAATCAATCCCACATTTGAATCCATTGTCTGGTTCTTGTGTCCCAACCACCAATAGCTTCTATTGTTGCCATAAATGCACACCAGGGGCGCGGGCGCACTAGGGATCTGCAGACCCTTCAAATAGGTCTTGAGGTCCCTTGCCAACTCTGAAAGCTCACTAACCCAAGGAATGGTTTCCAGTGGTGGGGCTGGAGCACATGCTGCCTTGTAATCCAATCCAGCTGGCAACCGGAAACTGCTGCCTGGGGCTGCCTCCTAATCCAATTCAGCATAATCCCATTCATCTTGCAACTGTACCCGCCGCGTGCGCCTGCCTCTGCCGTGGATTGTTTAAAATTTCCTTCCCAAAAACAAGGATTGTGCTTCCCCCATCTTGTCAACATGCCCCCCTTCAGTTTTCCACAATTCAGGTTCTGGTAATCTCCTATCTCTTCCATGTCCCAAAGCTCTTCTGTGTCCATGATGAACAGGAAAACATTGCGTGCCTTGTTGGAATCCAATGCGCCTTTGGACTCTTAAATCACTTCATATTGTGAGATTAATTGCTCCACATCCACGGTGTTGATCCAAATGTGAGGTTAATTCTTTGGCTCAATGAGTATATCGCAGGAGGAGGAGGAAGAGGGGGAAGCAACTGCTGGGAGCATCTTGAGTACCTTTGAGAGACGTGAGACAAAAGAGTTCCCACCCAGACCCCCAGATGTGGAAAATAAGAAAGAGCTACTCCCCTAGCTGTCCTCAAGTTCCGGTATCAATGGTCCTAGTGTCTGTAAGGATAAGGATGCTCCAGTAAAGAGATAGAAAGATGAATTTCCTTTCCTTTCCTTCCTTTATCCATCCATCCATCCAATCCAATCTGATCCCATCCAATCCATGTATATATATGTCTCCATACAAGATGGGGTTGAGAGAGCGGACTTTATGCCCACCCTCTCAACCCTATCCTAGGTACAAGCCCAACAACAAATATAAAAGAAACCCTAGAAACCAGAACCCTTTCCCATACCGCAACCACCCTCAAGCCTGCCAACCGTTACACACACCCAGTTTGTCCTTCTCATGACATGGCCCTCTGCCGCGCCCTACTTGAAGCCCCCTGCATTGTCTGTATCTGCCCGGCACTTGGAGTGATTACCTTCCCCGCAGATTGGCTCCTGCTTGCACCCACCCTGCCCTCTCCTATAGCCTTTCCTATACCGCAACCACCTGCAAGCCCGTCTACCATTACACACACTCAGTTTGTCCTTCTCATGACGCCGGCCTCCGCTGCACCCTACTTGGAGCCCCTTGCGTTATCCATATCCACCTGGCAGGCCACGTGATTTCCTGCCCCGCAGGTTGGCCCATGCTTGTGTGCTCCCAACCCACTCCTATAGCCTTTCCCATACCACAACCACCTGCAAGCCAGCCTACCATTACACACACGCGGTTTGTCCTTCTCATGAAGCGTCCTTCTGCTGCGCCCTACTTGGAGCCCCCTGCATTGTCCTTGTCTGCCTGGCGCACCGCTTGATTTACTTCCCTGCGGGTTGGCCTGGCTTGTGCGCTCCCAGCCCGCTCCTATAGCCTTTCCCATACCACAACCACCTGCAAGCCCGCCTACCATTACACACACCTGGTTCATCCTTCTCATGACACGGCCCTCTGCCGCGCCCTACTTAGAGGTCCCCGCGTTATCTGTATCCTCCTGGCGCGCTGCGTGATTTCCTGCCCTGCGGGTTGGCCTGCGCTTGCACGCGCCTGGCCCGCTTCTATAGTCACAATCACCCCGCTCTATCCTCCCAAAATAGCCACCTGTGGCATGGTTCCAGATACAATGCTATATAACAACACCCCAGCGGGCCAGCCTGGCTTTCCAAGTATGTCCACAATGAACCCTGGGCCCAGTAATGCCCATACAAGCCAATTTGATGGGGGTTTCCCATCAATCCCAATGGGCCTGTGATGGTCCATGTACCAAATGACCTATTTCACATGTTTTGGAGCCAGTTTCTCCAAATCCATGATATCCATGCAGGCCGATTGTGATGGTTATTTATGGACATGGAGGCAAGTAGGCTCAGCACTGGAAATTTGACTTGGAGAGGCTCAAAAGTGGTTAGAAATCCACAGCAAAATATGCTTGGGAGGAGCACATTTGGGGACTGTCTAATCTGGAGTACAAAGTCAGAGGCTCAGAATTAGTGTGGCGCGCGCTTTCTGCGGCACAATAAGCCATATTTTTAGCCTTTCTGGTTCAAAAAGTGTGGTAAAACATAACTTCCCCTCTGCAACTATAGATTTACAAGTGCGGAAGGTGAGGGCGCAGGCAAGAACAGGCCAACAGGGGGGGAAGGAAATCACGTGGGGCCCCAGGCAGATACAGACACCGCAGGGGGCTCCAAGGAGGGTGTGGCAGAGGGCTGCGTCATGAGAAGGACAAACCGGGTGTGTGTAATGATAGGTGGGGTTTATGGTGGTTGCATTATAAGAAAGGGCTAGTTTTATGCTAGGGTTCTGATTCTTAGGTTTTCTTTTCTATTTTGTTGTTGGGCTGTCATTGTGCTTGAACATAGGTTAGGGTTGAGAGTGTGGGCATAAAGTCCGTGCTCTCAAACCCAGCTTGGAGGTTCCATATATCACATCTCAAGACACAGGAAGGAAAATAAAGGAAGGAATTTCATCTCTTGAATCCCTCTCTCTCTCTCTTTAAAAGGTGAATTCTTATCATTACAGATGCTAGGACCATTGAATCCAGAACTTAGGGAAAACTTTTGGAGTATCTCACTCTTACTTTCCACAGCAACCAACACTGAAGCTGAGGAGGCAGCATGCTTATTTTTGGGGATTTGTAGTATTGCCGCATGAAGGATTGGGAGTGATTGGATAAGGAAGATTGATGGGGATCTGTTGTTAGTTATGCATTGTTGCAACTCAACTGTTAGGGAATATTGGCAAAATGATCAACAAACCTACTGAAAGCCATCAGATTGGGTAAAGGATTGGGCTATTGGTAAGAAGGATGATTCCAGAATGCACAGAGGTGGTTAAAAGAGGGGTCTTTCTTTATAGTATAAATTCTTTTGGGAGAATATTTCATTTTGGAGTTGTATATAAATAAGGAGGACATTTCCCTTATCAAAAGAAAAAAAAGGGGATGGAATATTGATTGCAAAAAAAATAAAAAGAATTTATCAAAGAATCATAATATTCTTTGAGATTTTCAGAGTATATTCCCTTGGGCCGCGTACAATAAAGGGTTTTTACATTATTTTTTTTGCTTTGAAAATTGTGATTACCAGATAGAGTGCTCACAGTTTTAATTAGGAAATTTTTCAAGTGCAGAGCTTGTTGAATAGTTTGAGTTGTTTATTTACTATTCCTTCATCGCGAGTTAGCTTTAGTGGGTACCATGAAGGGAGGGATAGTTTTGTGGATAACAGAATAGGGTTTGGGTGTGATTTTTAAACCGCTGTGGGCCAATATAGTAACTTTCCTTGCAGAAGTGGATTATATTTAGATTTGCAGAGGTACAGGAGTGTACCTCAAGGGCTTTGGGCTTTCTGGAACTTGGAGGAGGTTTTTGGGGATAATTTTACAGAAAAAAAATCTCTTTCCACACTGTATGGTCTGTGTGTTTGTCCAATGGGCCATAGGGGCATGTATGTGCATGCCATTTAGATTACACCTATACGTAGCACACACGTGATTACATATGTATTTTAACAAAAAATTCAGGAAATTATAAATCTACATGTGCTAAGAAAAGTGGGAAATAATCAGCAATTGGATGTAACCACCCCTGTTATAATAGCATGGCACAATGATAAATCAAGGATAGTTGGAGATTTTGGAATGCTCAACAACTAAACCCAAGCATATTACTACACTATACCCTGGATTGATCATGCTCTACACAACCTACCAAAAGCAAAATAAATAACCACTATGGATATTCTTAAAGGCTTTCATCAAATAATCATAAGCCCAGATAGAAGGAAATTCATGAGAATAATCTACCAGCTAGGTATTTATGAATATCTCAGGATGCCCTTTGGTATTAAAAATTCACCATCCACTTTCAAAGCATGATTGATACAGTTTTAGGGACTTACATCAGACAAGGATGGATGATGGTCTGTATAGATTATTTCATCCTATATTCAGATGATGGGGAACCCACATGGATAAAGTTGTGCTAGTCCTAAAAAGAATTTTTGAATTTGGACTCAAAGTATCCATGAAGAAATTTAATTTTGGATATGTAGAACTTAAATCTCTCGGACACATAGTTTCTGGACAAACTTTATCTGCTGAACATAAACAAGATAGCTGCTGTAATGAATAGATTTATTCCAAAAAAACAAAAAGATCTTCTGTCATTTATTAGTTTCTGTGGTTATTATAGGCATTATATACCTTATTTTCTATATTATCCAAGAATATATATGAGATGTGCAACAAAAATAATCTATTTGAGATCTTTCATGAAAGGTTAAAAAACTATGAGTAATTGAAGAAAGCCATGTGTTCTACCCCAGTAATAATCAAACCTGACTTTTCTAAACCCTTCAAGCTGTATATAGATGCTTGCATGAGTGGATTAGGTGCTTCCCTGAACCAAGAGCAAATAGAAGAAGACAAGCCAGTAGAGAAACATGTACTCTGTATATCCAGGCAAATCAATGATTCTGAAAGGAGATATGGAGCCAGCCAGATGGAGTACCTTTCTCTAGTATGGCCTTTATAGAAATGGCATTATTACCTAGAAGAAACCACCTTTTTAGTGATTACTGACTGCAATTCCATCAGAACTGTCATTAGTATGAAAACTCCAAGAAGGCACATGCTCATATGGCATGTTTTTATTCAAATATATACATTACAAATGACAATAGTCCACAAGGCTGGAGCCAAGCACCAGAATGTCAACATCCTGTGCAGGAATGCTCTACCAAATGACTCCAATAAACCAGCTAATGGCCCTGAAGGTAATGATATCTTCCCTATATTCAAATTCAACTTACTGGATATATAAGCTCCAATCATACTGAATATAGAAGCTCCAATAATGGATATCCACATATGTGAACTAGATACTGCTTTCTTTGACTCAGTGAAAGAATCTTACCATTTTGATATAAATAAATTTATCACCTCCATGGAATGTGAGTTTCCTGGGCTGAAATTGTGAACAGTTTTCCAGCTCCTATACTCAAACTGTATGAAGCTTGTATATTCACCTAATGGGATGGACTTATATAATATAGACACCAACACTCTAGTTTAATGACCATGAGTGATAAAAAAATATACATCACATACTAGAGGATTTTCATGACAATTTTTCAGCAAGAAACTTATTGGTTCATAGAACTCTGGAAAAGTTTATAAAAACTGCATGGTGGGTAAATTTGAAAGAAACTAAATTTAAATATGTCACCAGCTGTGAAACTTGTCAAAAAACAAACAAAGCTACTGGAAAGAGATTTGGACTCTTACAGAAAATTTCTCAACCCAAGAAAAGATTGGAAATCATAAATGTGGAATTTTTCACGGGATTACCACCTGGAGAAGCTTATTGTTACAAATCAGTCCTAATGATAACAGATAGATTGTCATCCATGAGACAATTAGACTTATCCAGATGTCTTCACAACTCATATGTCTTGTTGGTATAGTGGTTAAGCACTAGCCTCATCTTCCATTATCTGAAACCAAGGTCACTGGTTCAACCCACCATAGAGAGAAGAATTATTGATTATCAGGAGTTTTAGAATTATATAATAAATTTTGAATATATTTTATAATATTTTTGTCAGCTTTCTGATACCAGGAACCTTGCAGTCCTTTAGCTACAGAGAGTGATGAAAATGCTGGAATAATAATTATTATTATTCCAATGATAAATGCTTAGAAGCTCAAATAAATGATATAATAAGAGAACTTGCAAGGTTTAATTGGGTTGGTAATAAATGGTTTTCAATACAATATAAAAGAGGGGCCACAGTATTATACTACTGGGGATCTTTACAGACTAGCAACCTCTCTTCAAGGGGCCTCCTTAGGCAGTTTAAAAACTTTGGAATAAAGATGGGTGCCTTAGAAAGGACTTATTCCACTAATGGCCGGGCGTAACAGCACAAATGGCCAAGACAGGAAGGGTAACACTCACTCTGAGCCCTTTACCACGAGAATCCTGGAATAATTGGAAGGGTTTTGGAGCAGATTGGGTGGATTGCTTGACTAAACTTCAACATTCCATTGGTTAATAAGGATAAATAATACTACTACAGACTAAGTCATAAATCACTTGCTTATCTTCATATAAGCACTTGATTAATAATGACACAGTTTCTGATTGATAATAAATAATTCCTGGTAAACTGATTAGCTGATGGGATCCAAAGAGGTCTGTATAAATACCTTTTTTGCGGTTATTTTGATCTTCTCAGGGCATGTAGAGAGGGATATGCTTGTTTTCTGAGGCTTGCAAGCCAGTCAGGGCAAGATTGGTACGTCCACTTGGTGCTGTCAATCAGCTGTCCTTAGATCCGCTGGATTTCTGTACTATTTTAGCCACAGGATCTGTTACTCTGTTATGGCGTAAATTTGATCATTCTGTACGTATCCTTTATTTGTACTATTGGTATTGCTTGAAAGCGGGCAGATGTGGATGTTTACTGATTTTCCATCATCTGTTGATCATGTAGATAATTTTTAATAATTCTTATGAACACTCCTTGTAGTGTTTTGTAGTCTTCAAAGATCAGGGTCAGTGATTTACGTGGTAATCCTTGATCTTTGATTTATTATTAAAAATTTTTTTAAAATTAATTTTTATTAATCTTATTTATATTTGATCTTTTTAGACTATTACTTATGCATATGTCAACTTGTTACATATGCTAGGCAACTCTAACCAGGTTCTAGCTCTTCTGAGCGGTACCTGGTTGTCAGATTAGTCACGACGGATCCAGACGCGGGGATCAGTTAGTACAGATGTGCGCGGGGTAGGATCCGCTGCTTGCGTGGCAGAATCAGCTGCGCGCGGGTCTCTGGTATGCGGGAATATGCTACTACGAGTATGTAGGGATATGTAATGATGCGGGGCTGCACGCGGGAATTGTGACATAACACATTTCCGCGTGTAACTACTAAAATATACACAACACCTCAATTCTGAGTGAATTTCAGGTGTAAACCCTATATGTGACAACACGTGTGAAATATTCAAATGGCAAAAAAGTCCCATACTGGTGTTGTAATTTTTAGTACTTTTCTTTTTAATTATTTTAAAAATGTAAGGACTTGGAATTCAAGGGTGGGGTCAGCAAGTGACCCTACCTAATTTTGGGTAAGGAATCCATTTCTGTAATAATATTTATGGATTTCTCACTCCTTATTTTGTTAATTGAGATAATTTTTCATAGTCTTTTGTTGCTATGAAACAGATTGCTCTGTACATATTAGCAAGCTGACATTTTTTAAGTAGGTTTTCATGAGTATCAATTATGGAATTAAAACCTTGATAATGTATATTATCATGATAGGGATCCACTATAACTTTAAATTGATTTATGAGGACTTACATGCGTCCCAAATATTTAAATAGAACTTCCCAATATGTTACATGCCTTTTGGGATAAGTTATAGTAATTACTTTGAGCCATACTCTCTACTCTGTATAAAAATTTGCAAAATTTTAATCTTATCCCTCTTTGGGATGTAATTATACTTTGAAATACTTAACTGATCCTGGAAAGCTTCCAATCAGAGGAATCTGAGCCCATTTTCAAATCATAGACCATGTAATATCATTCCCAACAACATATATACCTTATATGCATAATATCTGCCATGGTACTAGGAATTAAGAAGTAAGTTTATACCAAGGCTATCAATTTATGGGTATGTAATCTTTCTGGGGTTTTCTAGGACCTCTGCACCTTCCTTTTGAATGATTTTAATTCCTAGGATCATTTAACTAACCTTTGGGGTATGTAATTAAAACTTTTTACATTGAAAATCCCCCCCAATGGGTACTAGTACCCTATCTTTCTTTGTTTATGATTCAATGGGGTTCTGAGCCCTTGAGGACGAAACCAGATGAATCCTAGCACTCCCCTGATGACTCCTTGAGTTCTCTGAGAGCTCCTGTTACCTTAAAAGAGGAGGGTATTCACCCTATAGCCCCTTCCTCCGTTAATTATTATTTATTATTGATCCAGTATACAGCAAGAGTTAACAAGCCCACTCACCTTAATCCCAAGAAGAAGATTGAATGGGACCCTAAACTTCAGTATAAAAATCATAAAATAATCAACTCCTCAGCTACAAGTTTGTGTGGAAATTCCTTTTGGATTTGTAACATTTATTGTTACTTTAAAGGGTGTGAGATTACCTTGTAAAAAAATCTCCTTTAGCCTTTATTCAGTTGAAGCCAAGTCCCTTATCTGCTTATAGATATCAAGGTGTGGCCTTTTACTCACAATAATCTATTATTATTTGAGGTTTATTGCCTTTTAACTGTTTTACTGTTGTAATAAGTCCTTAACTTATTTAAAATTGGTTTTTGTCTTCTTTTTTGCAGCTTTAACCACAGACCAGTTTAGCCATAGAGGTTAAATCCCTTACATAGATATACCCAGAAATGAAGGTTCTTACCTAACCACAAGGACAACAATGCTATGGGTGTAGCTCTATTATTTTGGAAAAGAATAATAACTGATGTTAGAGTAACCAAGATTATAATCAGTGACAGAGACCCCAAATTTACCTCAGAGTTCTGGAGAAAATTGCATGATATGTTAGACACTAATCTAGAATTTTCTACAGCTTAACATACACAAACTGATGGATTAGCATAAAGGATGATAAAACCATTAGAAGACATGCAAAGACAATTCCTCTGCTTTGGTATGGAATACAAAATTGCAGATGGGTATTGCCATGACTTGTTCAGCCCATTAGCAGCACCGGAGATGGCCTACAATAGCAGTAAACACTCTACCACCAAAGAAGCCCCTTATATATTGGCAAGAGGATGGATTCCCAAACTACCAAGGAACAATTAAGTCAAACCTAGCTACTAATCACCCTACCTCCCTTGACTTCCATATAATGATATACCTGGAAAATGGTCACACTCATCAATTTTTCCTGGATGCAGTAGAGTATAAAAAACTAAGGTGGGATAAAAAACACAAAGAAACATATTTCAAAATAGGAGACCAGATCTTAATATTCACTAACAACTTTCACACAACCACCCCACATACTATAGGGCAATCTAAGATGATTATGAGCGCAAAAGGAAAGCTGAGTGCAAGGGCAAGTGCAAGGTAGCCAGGGCTAACTGCAAAGTGCAAACTTATGGTGGAGTAACTTAACACACAGCAAGAGGGATGAATGTTCCAATGGAAATAAACCAAATCCAAGCCAGATGTGATGACTGGATTTAGCAGATGCAAGAACGTATGAAATTAACTAACTGAGGAGATAATTCCCAGGCAAACTCAGTAGCCTTTATAAGGTAAGCCAAAATGACTAGATACAACCTGATGGATGGTCAACTACCTTTTTGAGAAATGAGGCAATGAATGACATGGACAGAGTACAACATGAAATGACAGCATGAATTTTTTCCAAGGTCTTAGTGTAAGTGCAAGACAAGAGGGGATGAATGTATTGGGATGTAAGGGTTGAGACATGAGAGAATGACATCAGAAGCAATGCAAATATGGGGGTTTAGTTTATGCAGTGTAAGGGACTAGTCCATTTGCCAACTATACAGTTGAGATGGCTTGACTAGCTTTAGTTCAAACTAGCAATAGCATGTGACCAAAAATGGGAACCCAAGGGTTATTGATGGCCAGGGTGAAGAGGGCGGAACACAAATGGATGGTTGACCAAGGCAGAGTTAACTGCAAGGTTTGAAAGTGGATGTTGAGTCAGTCGGCAAGAATGGAAGGTCTTTATGCAAGCCAGAGTTGATAAGTGGGAGGCACCATTGATGATTTGCTTTTAGTTTGTCACGCTTATGGACTGAGGTAGATGGTACTTGAAGAAAAGATTATGTAAAAGTGGGAGGACAATAACCCTTAAGCTTCAAGCCCGACAGTTTCCCAGGTAAAAGACGCAAGCTCCTGAAAGCATTCAGACAATTTTCCCATTGATTCCAAAGTCGTTACAATTACTGTATACCCATTAATCATTACTTCTTTGCTTTAAATAGATTCATAATTAATTATGTTGTCATATTCATTCCGCTGTTGCAAAAACTGCATTTGACAAAACAAGCAATATCTCCCTAGTAAAGCCCCAGGAGGTATTTGAGACAAGTGAAAACAATGTTGCTTGTGCAAGGTTGCTTGTACATTCCCTATAAGTTGCAAGCTGGTGGTAGATGTCCCAGCAGCGTCCGGAAGGGAGGTTCAAGGTCAAAGTTTTGTGCCGCAAGTTAATTATCATATACAGCCAGTCCGGGAGATTGAGTTCTTAGGTATTTGGAAGCCTTGTAAGTCAAGGCTTGGAGACTAAAAATAAGTAAAAAGATAAAGAAAAAGAGAAATGGAACTAATATTATCCTCATTGATGTAGTACTGCCACAATTCTGATGATAAACAACCAATACACCTCTGCCACCCCCGCCATATACTGGATTGATTGGGTTGGAAGTGCAAAGTGAAGTGCAAACCAAGTAAACACAGACAATCAAAGAGGAAAGGGAAGAAGGAATTGCTGAAGGGGAGGTGGAACCAGAGCAAAGGGAGGAAAATGAGGAAGAAGGAAACGGAATAAAAGGAAGGAGTTGCATGGAATGGGAAGTGGAGGAAAAGGGTGGAATGGAAAGAAATGAGATGGAAGGCCAAAATGAGGGCATCTTAGTGCAAGTCAAAGGACCTATTGAAACCAATGCAAGGCAATTGACTGGCAATATTCACCATGAAAAAAATGGTTGCACCCGCCCGCAGGTGTAGCACCTGAATCTTGTTTTTATTTTGTTTTGACTCTGAGAAAACTCTGTTTTTAACTTGAGTAGGAACCTGAGAAAGTTTTTTTGTATCAGTTCTTGAGGATTCCAAGTAATTCTAGTGCATGCATGGAATACAGAAGATTTGGAATTATGGGGAAATTTAATTTTATGTAAAGTGATATAGAGGAGTGAAGCAGTGAGGTTTTACACCTGACACATACAAGTCACTCCCTGGATTGTATAAGTGAAGATTCTGATGCTTTTGTCTTTCTATTTCCTATTAGATCATTACAAGAGGCTTGATGGTCCTTTTTTTTTTTACTTTGTGGTTGGAAAAAACTGAATTTTTCGAAAGGATTAAATTAAGTTTTAAATATCTTATTTTTCTTCTTTTGAAATGTAATAAATCTTAATTTGATGTAGGAAATTTCAACTTTGATCTAAATGTTAACTGAAGATTCAAAAATCTGCTCAGACCTGTTAGAAATATTGTACCACATAGAAATTGAGTTCAATGATATATTTCAACTAAATAAATTTGACATTGAAATAATTGGGGAGGTTCACATTTTGTTTTACAAAATGAATGAATTTACAAAAAGCAAACCATTTCCTTGAATCATTTGATTTATCTAATATCTTTCAGCAGAAAATTTTTTTGAAACATTCCATATAATATTGGAAGCTCAAAAGAAGAAATCTAGTCATATTGAACTGTTTTATACAGCAGGAATTAGTTAATAAATAAAAATTTTCTAAAATTTACAGCTTTTTATTTTCTTTTCTGGGTGACAAAAGATGAAATATAGAACTAATTGGAAATAAATTTACTCAAACCAAGGTGGGGTTTCAAGAAATTTTGCTAATCTTTCTAATTTATCCTGTACTTGCTTCATCTCCAAAACCAATTTCTCTGTCCAATTTAATGTGGCAAGAAATAGAGGGCAGTAAAAATCAGAATGGAGGAATTCACATGGTTTTTGTCTGATAATTTGGGACTATTTCATCATAATTTCTTCCATATTCTACTTGTTTTTTAGCTTGAAGTTCCCTGTTGAGATCCTACCACGTTCCTATTCTTTGAAACCTTCCAGACTACCCCCTGTTGTGAGCTTGGCCCGGGGGGTCCACATACGCTCCACTGCTCAAGCCCCTGAACTTCCTCTAGGTCCCGTGGACCCTCCAACCACAATTCTCCTCTCCTAGACTCCTACTCCTCTTCTGGACAAAAAAAACGGCTTCTCTATTCATTCTGTCGTCTCATCCTCCTTCCTTCTCTCAACCTTCTATCTTTCCTTTTTCCCCTTTCTCCATCTTTTCTCCTTCCTTTCTTACTTCATCAATCTTTCTCTTGCTCTATCTCCAATCTTGAACGTTGTCTCCACTCAACTGGCCTCGCCTTCAAAGTTCCTCTGATCATCTCTTCCTGGTAAGATGACTCAACTCTCATCTCAAGACTCTGATTGACCTAACAATACATGCTCAACCTCCTATTAGCATCTCCAAACAACCTCTGTCTCTTCTCTTTAGTCTTGTCTTCTTGTCTAACCGCCTGTCTATCCTCAGATGCTTTTGACTTCCTGTCCAAGCTGTTGGTGTTCTTTTTTTCATTTCTTTTCTCCTTCTCCTCTTGTTGTTTCCTTGTCTGACCCCTAAATCTAGCTTGTTGGTTCTAGTTCTCAGCCTCTTCTGCGCAATATAAATACGGTTAAAAGCCAAAGGAAGCTCCCCGCCGAATCCGACACAATTAAAAAACCAACAGGAGCCGCCGACTATTTTCATTAAGTTTCATTGGAGGCCGCCGTTGACACCATTCCTCCATTAAATGAAGAAAACTACTCCATGTGGCGCGACAAGGTTCTCATGCTATTCAATACCAAAGATATTAAAGACGCCATTAAAAGAAACTCTGGACAACTATCCATGAAACAGGACCAGGAAATCAGAGCTATTATACTGTCCATGTTAGACAGCACGAATCACGCCAATGTAGTTAATGCCTCAAACATAACTTCCTCAAAACTCCTCTGGGCCGAAATAACTCGCCAATTTGCATCCTCCAAAACCGCAAACAGAGCCAGGGTATTCAACCAATTTCTCCGCTCTATCTTCAATGAACACTCTATAGAAGGCTTTGTCATGGACACGAGGCAAGCACTCACTCGAATGGCAGACGTTTGAATTGAACTCCCTAGCGACATACTTGCTTATCTAGTCCTTTTTAAATTCCCTTCCAGTCTAGAGAATCTCACGCAACAGATCATGCATGTAGAGAACAATCTAACCATCAAGGGTTTATTCAACCATCTCATCCAATTCAACAACAAACGCAAGGCCCAACAAAAGGCAATCAAATCCTCTACCAACGTTTCCCTGGTGGCCCCTAAAAATAAAACTGAGAAAGATGACAGACAAGTGAAGATGCGTTTCCAAGAGGGCTACCACAACCTGAATGCCCCTCATGCCAAATCATCTTGTTTTCATCTTAATCCCCAAATCGCCCCTAGCTGGTGGATCAAACAGCAAAATGAATGGAAGAACAAGATTAAAAAACAACCTACTATTAACTACCATGCTCTCCTAACTCTATGGATTAACGCAGCCAATAATCCAAATCTTCTCCTGGATTCTGGCGCTAACATTCACATCTTCAACAACATCAAATACTTCTCCAAAATCGAGCTGCAGGAAGAGAACAAGGAAATCAAGACAGGCAAACTTGAAGCTAATCTCAAAATCCATGCAACAGGCACCGTACGACTTGAATGGAACGACTAAATAATCACCCTTGAAGAGTGTGCGTACTGCCCAGACATTGTGGTCAACCTAATCAGTCCCGGCCAATTTGCTAAAAGAGGATGTAGTCTTGCTCAAAATCAAAATCAATTCTCTGTCTCCAAAAATGGTCTGATTGTCCTGAAAGGACTCATCCAGGACAATCTGTTTGTGATTGAGAATCCTCAATCTATTGGTCAAGAGAATAAGGTCTTCCATCTCAATCATGATTCAAACCTTGTGACAGAAGAAAAACCGTCTCTAATTTATCTCCATTGAATGTATGGACACGTCTCTGTGTCAACCCTCAAGCCAATTCTTAAGAATTCCTTTACTAAAGAAGAACTCAACAGATTCCAGTGCAATGGATGCTTCAAGAGCAAGATCACCCAATCTCCCTTCTCCGCTACATCAACTCCATCTAACAAACCTCTCGAATGGGTTCATCTTGATCTAATCAGCCCGATCACCCCACAATCAAAGTCCGGACACCAATACATACTTACCCTGGTGGACAACTTCACCAAATACCTTGCAGCTTTTCCTTTGACGTCCAAGGATAAAACACCGGAGACAATCATCAACATTGTTGAAGTTGAATTCAAAAGATTGAATTACTACCCCTCTGAAATCTATTTGGATAAAGGGACCAAATTTGTCAACTTGACTCTTAAATGTTTTGCTCAATCCAAACATATCAAGCTTCTCACATCAGAACCATATCACCCTCAACACAATGGTCGCGCCGAGAGGGCAAACCAAACAATAATAGAATCAGCTCAAGCCACGTTCTCATCTTCTCGACTTCCAAAGAATTACTGGTACGTGGTCACGAGAAGTTGTTGTTTCATGCTTAATCAGATACCCAAGGAAGGTAATGATCAGTCACCCTGGGAACTAATGTTTAAGAAGAAACTCCCGACTAACTACCCGAGACCTGTAGGTTGTCCTGCAGTCTATCTTACCAATCGCGTTCAAAAAGGGAGGAAATTTGACAAGAAGGGAACTGAAGGGGTTCTAGTTGGGTTCAATCCTGCTTTTCACTCTTATCTTATTCTTGACTCATTTGGTTCTCTCATCAAAAAAAAGCACGTCAGATTCCTCAAGAACCATTCAAACAGCTTTCCCCTTCTTGAACCAGAAGGACTGAATATTTTCTCTCAAATTTCTCACGACTTAAATCAATCAGACTTCTCTGGCGTTGAAAAACAGTTTGTGTTGAGGGATGCTGGAATGGAAGATATGGAAATGGACTCTGATCAAAACCCATCTGATTCTCTTGAATCCGAATCTCAAAAATCCTGTCCCTCACCACCTCAAGTATCCATAATTCCGGAGCCCGTCACTCAGGAATTGAATCAATGTCCGCAACGGGAAACTCGGAAACCACAACAATACGGCTTCCATCATTATTACAAACCACCCTTGTACAAGGCGGCGCGCAATTCCAAAGAGTGGCCCAAGTGGCAGAAAGCATCCAAAGCAGAATTAGATTCAATCAAAGATCAAGAAGTCTGGGAGGAATATTACGATACTCCCAAGAACGTTCTAAATACAACCTGGGTTTTCAAAATCAAGCAGAATTGTCATGGTGAGCCGGTCAAATATAAAGCAAGATTGTGTGTACAAGGGTTTGATCAGGTGCACGGAATCAATTATAACAAGACGTGGGCTCCAACGGGCAAGCTTGAGTCTTTGCGCATTGCACTATTGTACGGTCTGAAAGAAAATATGAAATTTACTCAGTTCGACGTTAAAGGCGCTTTCTTACATGCTCCACTGAATGAAACTGTCATAATCAAGACCCCAGAAGGCTCTCACCAGAAATCCCCCTACCTAAAGTTGAAGAAAGCGCTATATGGCCTCAAACAGTCCCCCAAAAACTGGTATGAAACTCTCTTGGCGTGGATCAAATTACAAGGGTTCCACGAGTCATTGAGTGATCCCTGTCTCTAAATTAACTTCAACTCCAAAGGAGTTCTCTACTTCCATATGGACAATTTGATCCATGTGGTGAAGAATGACAACTTTCAATCAAACTTCCTAACTCGCTTCAAGAATTCCTCTTGTCATCCGCACAATACAATCCTTGGCATGCTCATGGAGGGAGAAGACAACGAAATCTTTTTGAGCCAGCCTAACCACATCAAATGTGCACTGGAAGAACGCGGATTAGCTGAATGTAAGGCAACTTACTCTCCTCTTACCCAAAATTTGAATCTTGAACCTGCCACAGACAAAGAACATGCAGAATTTATACAACTGAACCTCAACTACCAATCTGTCATTGGACTACTGAATCACCTGGCCCAATATACCGGGCCTGACATAGCATTTGCGGTCTCCAGCTTGGCTTGTTTCAACACTAAACTGGGCATGACCCACTGGCGGGAAGCTCCAAAAGTGTGGAAATATCTCAAGACCACCAAGAATCTCAAACTTTTCCTAAGGTTCAATGCAAATGCTGAAGCCATCTCTGCCTACAGCAATGCAACTTGGGGAGACAACCCCACACTCCGAAAATCTCAAAGCGGATTTATTATCTTTCACTACGGAAGCGCGGTGGTCTGGAACTTGTTCAGGCGGAAGAACATCACGTACTCATCCACCAAATCTGAGCTCAATGCTCTGTTAGATTGTTTTCTTGAATTGAAGTGGATATCTCACCTGATCAGCAAGATCCATTGTTCTCCCAAGCTCAAACCTACCATATACATCAACAATAAAGGGTTATACAACAAGATTAAGAAATTTGGGTCGCATTCCAAATCTTGCCACATCAACATCAAAACAAAGGGCCTCAGAGAATAGTTCAATAACTCTGAATTCAAACTCTCCTTAATCTCAACAAACAGCATGTTAGCCGACCCGCTGACAAAGGCATTGTCAATTGACTCCTTAAACCTACTGCTCAAAGCCATCTCCAATTTCCAAGATAACAGACATTTCAACTCTTTCCCTCTTACCAGTCAGGGGGGGTGTTGAGATCCTACCACATTCCTATTCTTTGAACCCTTCCAGACTAACCCCTGTCGTGAGCTCCCACCCAGGGGGTCCAAATATGCTCTTCTGCTCAAGCCCCTGAACTTCCTCTAGGTCCCGTGGACCCTCCAGCCACAATTCTCCTCTCCTAGACTCCTACTCCTCTTCTGGACAAAAAAAACAGCTTCTCTATTCATTCTGTCGTCTCATCCTCCTTCCTTCTCTTGACCTTCTATCTTTCCTTTTTCCCCTTTCTCCATCTTTTCCCCTTCCTTTCTTACTTCATCAATCTTTCTTTTGCTCTATCTCCAATCTCATTTGTTGTCTCTGCTCAAATGGCCTTTCCTTCAAAGTTCCTCTGATAATCTCTTCATGGTAAGATGACTTGACTCTCATCTCAAGACTCTGATTGACCTAACAATACATGCTCAACCTCCTATTAGCATCTCCAAAAAACCTCTGTCTCTTCTCTTTAGTCTTGTCTTCTCGTCTAACCGCCTGTCTATCCTCAGATGCTCTTGACTTCCTGTCCAAGCTGTTGGTGTTCTGTTTTTCATTTCTTTTCTCCTTCTCCTCTTTTTGTTTCCTTGTCTGACCCCTAAATCTAGCTTGTTGGTTCTAGTTCTCAGCCTCTTCTGCGCAATATAAATATTCCCCTTTCATCTCATATAAATAGTTGAGAGTGTTGTTATCATAATTATGAAGGAATTGTGAATAAACTTTGCTTCTCCAATACACTTGGACAGAGTGATATTTCCCCTCATTGTCCTCTTCTGTATCTGAGCATCCTTCTACACTAGGGAGAAGGCGTTTTGCCAAATCCTTTCCCACAAGTTGCTCTGCAGTGGCAAAGCGGTTTCTGAATATCTTGCAGATTGAAGACCAAAATTTCAGCTACCAGAATTTAGAAAATGGAGAGAAATCTTAAGCTTACTCTGTATTTAACTCTAGAACTAGGCTTCTTTTTACGTTTCCTAGGCTTCATTTAATTATCCTTCTGTCCACGTAGCCAACGTTCCAGTAGGCCAAAGAGTACGTACTTCTTTTAAACCTCAATATCAAGTGGATAATTTATAAATGCATCATTGTCCTTAGCATTTAACCAATGTTTTATTATCACTTCTGACAATATTTGGTCCCACTATGTTGAATTATGATGGTCCCGTTGGAAAGTTGGAACATGTATGCCATATCTTTCTAACTCTTTCTGGCATTGCTCTTTGAAATTTCCAGGAATGCTCTTCTTCCCTCCATAGAGGTTTTCATTGTTTGTTTCCATGTTGAAAAATTTGTTGTTTGGGTCAATTCTATTGATTCTTTTTGAGTTTAAAGCTTTTACTTGATCTTCAGTGGGCGGGGGGAACCCTGTCTCCTCAAGATTTCATTTTGAAAATAGTCTTGACATAGTCACGTAAGCATAGACTTATGGGATCATTTTAATTTAAAAAATTTTCTGCTAATTCCTTGTTTAATGTGCAAGTTTTGATGGATTTTGAACTATGAGGAGGTCTAGAGTCCATATTATGATATAGAGAAGTCTTTGATTAGTGCTTGAAACAGTTGTGGGTTGTTTGAAGTGTAGATTTTGTGGAGGGAAGAAATTTCCAGACAATTGAATCTGATGTTATCAGCAATTGAATATGATGAATTTCGAGAGATTATAAAGGGTTGATTTACAAATTGAATATCTCAAATTGGTTTTGCATCTACTCCATAATTCATTTCAAATATGTGAGCCAAATTCTACATTGTGCAATGAAAAAAAAAATATTTTCAGAAGGAAGAAATGTTTTGGAACTACCACTTGGATTTTCATAAAAATGACCACATTTTTTATTCATGTTTGGCTATATCATGGATCTTGATTTAGATGATGATTTTTTATCATTTTAAATGATTTGGAGAATAATAATCATTCTGTTCCCTTGACAGGCCAAAAGAATTAATCAAGAAAACAGATTGATACTTATCATCAAATTTCACAGTTGTAGTAATTTTAGAGATTTAAAATGAAATTTTAAAGCTTGCTGTTGCAAACAAACTATTTCCTTGGTAGATTTATTTAAAATACAGAAGAAACCTATCATTAAAAATAGAATTTTTCTCAAATTACTGGGATGAGCACTTAAGTTGTTTCAAAATTCATCTCCATTTTTCAAATCCACAGTATGATCAAGATGATCAATTTTCCTGAGGTTTAGTATTTAAATTAATGAAATTTTTCTATAATTTTTTACATGGAAAGTCAAATTTCAACTTTGAATTGGTATGAAAATGCTTGGGAAAAAAATGATTCCTCCAATGAAATTAAGAGGTGTGATTTTGATTCAACTTGCAGTAAAATCTGATTGTTAATCTGCTTTGATATCTGCTCCCGGTAAACAAAATATTGAAAGTTTCCTTAGTAACCAGATATTTCTGGTGTTGAATGGAAATTTACAAGGATTCATCTGAAATTTTGAGTGCTGAAATTCCTCCTAATTGAAAAGAGGGCCAAGGTAATATTCTTAAAAAAACTGGTATGAAAAATTCATTTCTGGGTCATTTACCACATTTTAGATAAATTTTTTGCATTTTAAATTAGGTAGAATGTAATTTTTTGATAAAAATCATTTTCTTACTTCCTTTCATGTATTAAAACCATTTCATTTTATTTGTTGAATAATAAATTTGGAAGATTCAACTGAAGTCTCTTGAGACATATATAAAACTGACTGCATAAATAAAAGCCAATCTTACCACCCTTCCACTTGTGTTTACCTTCATGGGTTGGTTGGAGTTCATGAGAGGAAAATATTTCACAAAAAGAGTCTAAGTTACTTGCAACACTCATAAAGCTTTATTTTTCAACTTTTATTTTTTTTAAGCCAAATATGATTGAATTTCTTTACAAAGAGAGCTGCTTATGAAAAATTGGTTCTTTCAGTTAAAGTCATAGTGAATTTTTCAAGCTTCTTTTGAGATTAAAATCAGGTGATCTCATCCAAAAATACTTTTATTTGATACCTTTGAGGTAGCTGTTGAGATTTTGAGGCAGTGAATCACTGCTGAGATTTCACACCTTTTCATTTCACATCTACAAAGTCTCACCTGGCTCTACAAAGTTTCACCTGACCCGGGGAGCTCTACTCATGTCACTCAACCCAGAAACTCACCCCAGAACTGTCACACTCCCAGGTACTCGACACACGTCTCAAATCATAATGAAGAAGATTGGAAATTCCCTGGACAGCAGGACCAGGATCACTCTCAAATCTCATCACTCCTCTTGGACCACATCACCTGGAAGACTCAACTCTGGTCAAACAAAACCAAATCATCATAGACCACCCAATCTTCATTCAATCTACCTTTTTTTTCCTGTTACTTCTTTTGCTCCTTTCGTTCCTCTATAAAATTCTCATTTTTTCCTCAACTCCATCACTCCAAATCATTCACTGCCTGAAATCATGCCCAGTGAGATTCATCATGTCTAACTTCTTTGTCTTTTCTCATTTGTCATCTGATCATCTCAAAACTTACCGTCAACACTGTCCTAGCATGCTCATCTCGAATCTCACCCCAAACTCAAGAATCATTCATTTACTCAATCCTCATCTAGCCCGTTCCTGTCTCTGATAATGACTCTAGCAGTCTTAAGCTCCTGATTTTTCTTCATCTCAATTATGATTACTTCTGTTGTTCTTCACGATCTCATCCTTTTCTTCTGATTTTTCTCTATCTCTCAGCTCTGAAATCAATACAAGTCAATCAAATCTCTTTACAGTTAAAAGCCAAAGCCATTACAAATCCGCTCGACGACTGAAGATTATTCTCAGAAAGGATCACAACCGGGCGTCATGGATATCTTTAAACAAACAATGCTCAAGACTGCGCTCGAAACTATCCCTTTACTTGGAGACAATAACTAGGGAATATGGCGAGACAAAATGGATGCAATACTTGATGTTTGAGGATGTACTACAGCTATGAACAACGAGAGTTCCCCACTAGATGCTTCTATCAATGACAAACTCAAACTCCTGATTATCTCAAAACTCAATTTGACTGCACACGAGAACATTGTCACCTCCAAAAACAGGAATTCTGCCAAACTTCTATGGAAGGCTATCATTCATAAATACGCGTCCTTGCAAGCTTCCAACCGTGCCCAAGTGTTTAATAGCTTTCTCTATCTCTCATTCAACTCCGACAATATTGTCGACTTCATAAACAAGGTGAAGGTTTGCCTCAAGAAGATGGGCAAAGTCGGAATCAAATTGCCAGACAACATCGTGGCGTACCTCATTCTCTTCAAGTTCCCGTCTTCTATGGATGATTTTAAAAGACAGATAATGCATTCAGATAAGGAACTCTCAGTCTAATTTGTCCTTAATCACTTAACTCAATTGAACAACAAATCTGTGGCCCAATCTTCCATTTCAAACTCTTGGTCAAAAGGTGATGTGGCGCTCTTTGGTGGAAAAGTTTCATCTCACTCTCTGTCGTTCAAGGGGTCCAAACCAAAACAATGCGTTGAAGGTTACCATTATCCTAGTCAAGATAGGAATCACTCAGCAGGAGATTGTTGGCACCTCCATCCTGAAGTGGCCCCCAAATGGTGGAAGGAAAACCAGGCCAAGTGGAAAGCAAAGAAGACCGGATCAAAAACTAAACCAAAATCTCACTCCGCGCATTACCTTGCCCTGCTCAATCTGTGGGTCGAGCACGGAGATCCGAATCAATGTTTTCTACTTGTTAGTGGAGCTTCAGTTCACATGTTGAATGACAGTCGCTAATTCATTGATATGAAACCCTACTCAGGTGATTCTATCAAGACCGGAAAGGAAGGAGCGAATTTGCCGATAAAAGCAGAGGGAACTGCCATTCTTCATTGGAACAATCTCACACTCAAACTTAGTGAAGCCTTCTATGTGCCCAATGTTACCATTAACCTAATCAGCGCAGGGGCCTTGAATGGAAAGGGGTGTACGATTACTTCGAGTGGGACCAAATTTTTAGTTACGCATTCAGGGAATAAAGTGCTTACTGGACACATCAAGAATAATCTTTATACTCTTCCTACTCCGTCTTGAAACACTCTCTCCTCCTCAAAATCTGTTTTTTCTTCCATCTCTTCCTCACCGGAAGAAGCTCTGCTTGAAATTCATAGAAAGTACGGGCACGCTTCAATGTCAAGACTTACTTCCCTCATCCAACACATTCCTAGCGAAGTCGTACAAAGATTCCAGCGCATCGACTGCGTCAGGAGTAAGATTACTAAAGCACCCTTCAAACTCATGTCGGCAAGATCAACAAAAATCTTTGATTGAATTCATTTAGATTTAATGGGTCCTATTCGACCAATCTCCAAGTCTGGTCATCAATTCATTCTATCATTGGTTGACAACGCTAGTGGATATCTTGCAGCCTTCCCTCTTACTTTGAAGGATGAAACTTCCAACATAATTATCAACCTCCTTGAAAAACAATGTCTTTGCCGCGGAGTTTACCCTTCAGAGGTCTGCTCCGACGGAGGGACTTAGTTTGTCAATCAGAAGCTTTCGTCTTTTCTAGAAAATAATCATATAACTCACATTATTTCTGAACCTTACCATCCTGAACACAACGGACATGCCGAACAAGCAAATCAAACCATCATCGAATCAGCTCGAGCCACTCTCAAGGATGGTTGTCTTCCTTCCTCTGTATAGCATGAGGTCATTAAGGGTTGCTGCCTCATGCTCAACCACATCCCTCTAAAAGGGGAAACAATGACGCCATGGGAAAAGATTCACGGTGAATCTCTTCCCAGTTCTTTTCTCAAGCCCATCGGAAACCCCTGTATCTTTTTAATCAACAAAAGAAGGAAAAGCTCTAAATTCGACGTCAAAGGTGAAGAAGGGACCCTAGTAGGCTTCAATCAGCTTCTTCACTCTTACCAAATTTTAACTAAAAGTGGTTCTATTTTTTCGTCCAAGCATGTAAGATTTCTATACATGCCACCGCACAAAATGAATGCCAACTTCAACATTGAATCAAAATCAAATGAAAACCATCCCACTCTTACATCAGATCTTTCAACCGAGGATCATGCCGATTGCTGAGTCCCATGGACAGGTTATCGAGATAATTCAACGGACTCTCTCAGCTTGGCTGAGGAGGCTGACTCAGTTGAAGGATCATCAGATGAATCTGATCTGTTGCCAGACCCATCTCCATCATTTGGCAAGGAAAATTTGATGACTTCTCAAAATGTCAGTCGAGGGAGTCATCAAATCAATCAACAACCTCAACAACCTGTCGCACCCACGGGGCGTATTCTACGAGATCAATCACAAATCAGACCACCCCAACAATACGGTTTCTTCCACTTCTATGAACCAACAACCTATGAAGATGCCTTACGCTGTGTTGAAAGATTGGAATGGATCAATGCGGTGTATATTGAACTCACATCTATTGAGAATCTCAACTTGTGGGAGGAATACAATGGTCCTGATCCAAAGAACGCACTCAAGACAACTTGGATTTTCAAAATCAAACTCGACTGCCACGGAGATCCCGTTAGATACAAAGCTAGACTATGCGTCCAGGGCTTAAATCAAATTGAGGGCCTGGACTATTTTGAAACGTTTGCTCCAACTGGTAAACCCTCAACGTTGAGGCTTCTTCTCCTTTACGCACTTAAATCAAAACAGAAGATTCGGCAATTCAATGTCAAGAGTGCCTTCCTCCATTTGCCAATCGATGAAGAGATTATCATTCAAACTCCCAAAGGATCAAAAAGGAAATGTGCATTCCTCAAGCTCCGAAAGTCTCTTTATGGCCTCAAACAGGCGCCAAAAAACTGGTACGAAACACTTACCGCATGGTTCAAAGAGGTTGGTTTTGAGGAATCGTCCTGTGATCCTTGTTTTTACCTGTCAAAGGATGGGAAATCTCAAATCTTCTTTCATGTAGATGACCTTGTCCTAGTGGGCGATGGAGATGACTTCGAAAATAAATTTCTCAGTCGCTTTGCAGGTTCTACTGCGAAAGATCCAGATACCATTCTTGGAATGCGAATTGAGGTAAATGGCAATGAGATTCTTCTTAGTCAACCAAAACACATCAAGAGGGGTCTTAAAGAACTCGGGCTTGAAGAAGCCAAAGTTAGCAAGTCTCCACTCACTCCGAATGTCCAACTCACTCCGGCTTTGGACGATTAATTCAAACAATTCAAAACTTTGAATGTCAATTATTGGTCGGCAATTGGTCTACTTAACCACATTGCATGATACTCAAGGCCTGACGTAAGTTACGCCGTGTCCAGTCTGTCTAGGTTCAATGTCAAACCTGGAATGTCTCACTGGAACGAACTAAAGAAGACGTGGAAGTACCTAAAAGGAACTTCCAACATCAAACTTTGATTGAGGGTTGGAGAAACCAACTCTTTGATCTCTGCTTTCTCAGATGCGTCATGGGCTGATGACCCTGACACCAGACGATCACAGACAGGGAATTTATGTGCCGTCTACGGATGGGTGGTATCATGGAATAGTTGCAAGCAGAAAAACATTACTTATAGCTCCACCAATGCTGAACTTAACGCCTTCGTCGACGCCTTTCAAGAATTGACCTGGATTCAAGCTCTAACTTGCAAGATCTTCTCAACTCAAATTTCTCCCATCTCCATTCAAACGGAAAACAGCGGATTGATGGATAAACTCGAAAGATTTGGTTCTAACTCAAAGACTCGTCACCTAGATCTGAAAACAAAAGGAATGCGGGAGGAGTTGAAGTCTGGAAACATCACGATCTCACTAGTCAAGTCTGAATAAATTCCAGCAGACGCTCTCACCAAAAGTGCAGATCTAGCTAGCCTTAGAAGCCTCCAACTTTCCTTTTCATCTTTCAAGCCTTCATAATTTTCTTTGTTGTTTCATTTTCTTGTTGTGTTTTCTTTTTGTGTTCTGTTTCTGTTTATTTTTTTTTCATGTTTTTATAACTACTCTCAGGGAGCCTGCTCATGCCTCACCTCACCAAGCATGGGGTGTGTTGAGATTTTGAGGCAGTGAATCACTGCTGAGATTTCACACCTTTTCATTTCACATCTACAAAGTCTCACCTGGCTCTACAAAGTTTCACCTGACCCAGGGAGCTCTACTCATGTCACTCAACCCAGACACTCACCCCAGAACTGTCACACTCCCGGGTACTTGACGCACGTCTCAAATCATAATGAAGAAGATTGGAAATTCCCTGGACAGCAGGACCAGGATCACTCTCAAATCTCATCACTCCTCTTGGACCACATCACCTGGAAGACTCAACTCTGGTAAAACAAAACCAAATCATCATAGACCCCCCAATCTTCATTCAATCTACCTTTTTTGTCCTGTTACTTCTTTTGCTCCTTTTGTTCCTCTATAAAATTCTCATTTTGTCCTCAACTCCATCACTCCAAATCATTCACTGCCTGAAATCATGCCCGGTGAGATTCATCATGTCTAACTTCTTCGTCTTTTCTCATTTGTCATCTGATCATCTCAAAACTTACCGTTGACACTATCCTAGAGTGCTCATCTCGAATCTCACCCCAAACTCAAGAATCATTCATTTAATCAATCCTCATCTAGCCCGTTCCTGTCTCCGATAATGACTCTATCAGTCTTAAGCTCCTGTTTGTTCCTCATCTCAATTATGATTACTTCTGTTGTTCTTCACAATCTCATCCTTTTCTTCTGATTTGTCTCTATCTCTCAGCTCTGAAATCAATACAATTCAATCAAATCTCTTTAGTAGCAAACCCCATTCATTGGAAAAATCCATGGATTTTCATAGGATGAAATAATTCATTTTATAAGGAAACCAATTGACAATAAATCTGATTGGATTTGACCACATATCAAAACATTTATTGGACTTGAAAATTTAAAGATTATTAAAACGTCAGACACTCCATAGTTCACAAACTTCCATGTATTATTGATTTTTTCATGAAACAAAGATGAGGTTTTCTTTCCTCATTGCATAAAAAGACTTTTTCTAGCATTGACTTTGAGATAAAGCACTTATTATTCTCTTTTCTTGTCAAACCTTGTTTTATAATTGAAAAGCGGTTGAATTTTCATGAATGATCAAGTAGAGAATCCAATAATTGAGAAAATTACTGGTAATCATTGATGAGAAAAATCTAAAAGTCCATTGGAATTTAATTTCTATTGACCACCAATGGAACAGCTGTAAAAGAAATAGAAATTAATGATAAATCTGATATGATTTTTGAAGCATAAGTACTTACACCTTCCAAGGAATTCACGCCTCTCCATCCAAAGGTCCCAGAAATTTGGTATTAATTGTTCTGGAATATGCAATTCTAAGGCCTCCCTTTCAATTATTCTTTGAAGTCTGCAAACCCAAACTCTTTCATTCTGCTCTTCATGAATCCAGATTTCACTTGGTGCCCTAATTTCAGGACATGGCTCAATTTTTTCTTTGAGCTTATGATCAATATGTTGGTGTGTTTCTTCCAACCATTCTTTTTGTTCATGGGATAATAGAACCATTTTCTTTGCTTGTGGTTTCAGGGTTATTGGGAGCAATTGCTGGATTGGATAGGTGGTTTCTGTGAGGTATGAGTTGGTTTGATAAGTTGGGTACAAATCAATTTTGGTTTGATATTTATAGGAAATGAAAAGGAAGTATACTATTGATTGACTTCAAATTGAATATTGCATATATATAAAACCTATGCATAGATTGTATGGAGATCTTCATGGGTGCTTAGCATTATACGAATTAAATAAAGTGATTGAAGAGTATTACATACTGTGTTACTTTGGTAATGATTTGATGGATTTTCAGAAATTCATTTGGCATTTTGAAGCAGAAATGTTGAATATTATTGGATCTATGGGTTTGGAGATGAAACAAAAATTGGAATGAAGTTTTGGTGGTTGATTCATTTCTTAATAAATGAATGATTGGTTGATAAATGAAGGTACTGTGAATCACTGCTGTTGATAACCGAACAAAAATCACAGCTAAACTTAAAATTAGGAAAGAGAGATATTTGCATTGATTTGGATTTTTTTATTTATTTGATTGATATTATGTACACTAAAAACAGCCATGATATTATCCCTTGCTTTGTTTCAATTCCTCTGAAAAACCAATCATAATCTTGAACAGCAGTTTTTGGAGATATCCAGTAATTTTTAAGCAGGGTGCCATGCCTACTTGCTTTGAGTTGCATCCCACGACCTTTCTATGAGTGTTTCAGCAACACACTGCCCCCATGCTGTTGAGTTAAAACAAACATGATATTTTCATAGGGAAGGCCCAAAATATTGGATCATTTCAATGTTCCATTTGCATTGTTTTTAATATGAAACATAATGTCATTCTTCTTTCATTGGTCCTTGACTCCCATGAAATCACAATATCAAATTAATTTCTTAACAAAAACTCAGCTATTCTTCATTTTATTTTATTTTTCAAGATTTCTTAATAATTAATATGCTTTTCAACACTTGATATAAAAAATGATGGAATGAGCAAAAAATCTCATTATTTTCCAAAAATTTAAGTTTGGTTTAAGGTTAAAGACTACACTCAATGTCTGTTCAATTCGAAATCATCAACTTAGTCAATAAATTTCATGGGCAGTATGATCATGGAGCATTCAATCATTCAAAATAAACATTTTTTCAAGTCAAAAATTTTATTATCCCAAGATCAGAAAAAAAATTGAAATCAATAAATATCCATTCAGAAAAACCAATAGTCTAATTTCCTAAAAATTCTTCAGAATTAACTATGGGAAGCTTGGGGTTCTGAGGTAACTTCAACTAAGTTAGAAGAGGTAGTTTTTTCAACATCCCAGACAGTATTGAAGTGGCTACCCAGATAATAGTCAGTAACAAGTAAAATATCATCCAGAAGTACCTCAGCCAATTTTTGATAAGAAAATCTTTCAGTAAAAATTCTAATTACATGTCTCCAGTTGATTTTTTGGTTCTTACTAAAACCCATATCACTCAAGGCAGTGAGAATATATGCCCTTGTTTTACCAAGTTGGCCCCAGAGTGGCTCAGTAGGTAAGCCAGCTTTCAACTTTGACTCAAGAACAAGACTGCCAAATTCAAGGAGCATGCCAGACTTCCACTTTGGCATGATTTGTTGATTTCCTGGACATACCCATATAGCAGCAGGACCAAAAACAAAAATGTGTGAAACACATGCTAGAGAATTGGTCCCCCATTGATTCTTCTTTTCTGCAAAGTACTTTGAGTTAAAAGGCTGCAAATGATCTTCTTTTTCATCAAGCCGTAAGTTGACAAGCCCATTGACTAGAGAGACAACATATTCAAAAACATTATTAATTCCACCTCTTCCAGAATTCATCTTGGCATCCTGGTTAACACCCAACCTCTTGTGTTGAGCAAAGGTGGAATCATTGATTACAGCTGCTTGCAGGTTGTTTAATTAGCTTTTTGCTTTGAGTAAGGCCTCATCTGAAGTCCCATCAATACTGTCCATCGAGAGAAGGACATTTCTGGAGATTTTGTGTGAGACTACATCTATGATGTCATTCAAGGTGTGCTTCAGTTTCATGTATGCCCCACGTATTGGCTCTCTGGTATAAGTTAGGATCTCAGAGAGGGGATGCATATTGAGCTGGAATGTCTTCCTGGAGCGTGAGAGGGAGTTTGTGTTGATGAAGGTGCTTCCAACAAAAACATCATAATCTTTTCCAAGCAAGATTTTTCTGATAATTCAAACAGTAATAATCAGTTTATTTTCATGGGAGTGGAAGACAACATCATGAAAATTTACCATCTTTTCACCGTGTCAAACAGAGGTCCAACAGTTTTAAGATTGTTGATGATTTAGGGTGGTTTGACAGGATCCTTTGGCCAAGAAGGTTAATAGTGTTGTTAATGAAGAACTGGGTAGTGCTGATAATTTTGGGATAAGTTGAAGGGGTTTCATTGTCCTTTAATTCTTCCCAGTATGACAACCTCAACAGTTCTTCCTTAGTCAAGCCAAAAAAGAGTTCTAGGCAATGCAATAGAATAAGCTTCCATGATTTTCATTCCATCACAAAATGATTCCACTGACCTGGCTGATTTGGGCAAGGATTTGATGTTGGCCCAATGGTTTGGGCCTGGGTTTCAGTTTGGCAACTAGCATTGCCTTCAGGTTGAGATGACTTGGTTAATGAAGGGTCCTCAATCCTTGGCCTTGAATTTCTCTGTTCCAAATTTCTAGTGATGAGTCAGGCATTAGATGCATTCCGCTTTTTGGGTATTAAGGATGGGGCACTCTGATTTAGAAAGGGAAGATTAATTTGGAATTCAATTTTTGGTTGATTATCCAGAATAGCATTCAAAATAGTAAACAGAACGTCTCAGGGGATGTTGGGACTAGGGTGGGTGCAGGTGTGGGACTCCTGGGTGATGGCTCAATAATCATGATTTCTGGTTGCTCTGGTTGTGCATCACTTGAGAGAGTGAATTCTGTGTTGGAATCAGAGGAGTCAGATGATGCTTGAGAGCTAGAGGGCGCCCTTGATGTTGATTATCTAGCTGCTTGCCAATGAGCTTGGGCAGCCAGCCGGGCAGATGCCCTGTTTCCTGGAGCAATCTGGGGTTCTTCAGCTGGGGCTTGGGGTTCAGCACTGGGGTATCATCAGAGGCCTGGACAGTGGCACAATCAAGGGAAACAACAGTGGCTTCCTGAACTGGATCCTCCAAAGGAACAGATGCAGTGGATATTTAAGGTTCACCTGGAAATATTGGAATGTATCAGCTTTGAATATTTGGATAATTTTTTATCAACACTTTGTTTCATCAAATGATTCTTTCAACTCACTGGGTTGGTTGGACAGGTGCTCTCCTGGAACCAACTTAAGCTGGGAGGCCAGCAGATCTTGAGGGGTTGGGGCTTCATCATCCACTGATGGTACCTTGTGAGTTAATTGGACATCTGAAATATCAGCTATTGTTTGCTGTTGTTGTTCTTCAGTTGAAGGCTCAAGCAGACCAAGATCTATGGAGGTTTTCAACCTCAGCTGTTCCACCTTTTTGTCATACTTTTTCTGATAAAAATAAAGCATTGACTGCAATACTTGTTTATGGCATTTTTCCATATATTCCTCATGAAGCAGTGAATTCAATTGATGAATAGCACGTTTTTCTATAAATTGATCATTCCGGCTCAAATAAGTATTAGACCAGATGGGACATAAGCAATTCAAACAATTACCAGGGAAATCAGCCATGGTAAAATCAAGGTAGTTGTCAAGGTGAAGAGGCTTGGGATAATGCTTTTGAAATCTAAGGGGACAATGGGGTTAAGATCAGAATGAACCAAGACCTCTATTTTAATAAGCCACTGCTTATATACCCTGAAAACCTAGTCACACGGTACATTTGTGTGTAAGATGAATGACAGTTGCTCATTGAGTACAATCTACATGGATCATTTGTGTAAAAAGCCCGCAGTATCACTAAAGTTTCCACTTCCCTGCATATTACATATTTATGTATGTCATTTGAAGGGAGGTGGTTGACCTATCAAAAGTCATCCACCTCCCTTGACATGTAACACGCAACATGGCAAAACTTTGTGAATCAGCTGGGGAGTTGGATGAGTTTTGCTAAGTGGTACACTTCCCTTCAAAAACATGGTAGCTTGATTGTGAATATGCAAAATGATTAATGATCACTGGGACAGTGGAGAACATAGCATAAGTTGTCCACATCCCCAGCTTCCCCACAAGGCCCTCACATGTCATCTTATTCCTGCATTCAAACAAGTCCAGGGAGGTGGACAACTTATCATAAGTCCTCCACCTCACTGGACATGTGTGCATACAGGAATCACATGGCATGTGAAATCTTGATGGAGAGGCTGGGGAGGTGGAAGACTTATGCTAAGTTTTCCACCTCCCCTGAGTGATCCCATCTTACATTCCAACAAGTAAAAATGTTTTAGAAGTCATTAACACTTTGACATCAGTTCATGAATTAACTGGTAAGTTTTTTGGCACAAGGAGGTTATATTTGAATTATATACATTGAAGCACATGTTTAACCATATCTGGCCTTCTTTCCATTTACTCTAGTTACAATTTCAGAAGGAGAACAATTTTGAGTTTTAAGAGCAGTCCTTGCTAGTTTTTTTTCATTTGGAAGGAGCAACCAAAATGATTATGATGTTCAGTTGTTTGAAGGCTCAGTGGAGGAAAAGTAGTTTGAAGAGTAAAAACAGAAGTTTTCCATAAAATTTCTAATATGCCCCCAGCTTTTGCATAATCAACTATGAAACCAAGAGTTGAAAAGGAGAGACCATGGCCTGTTTCTTTAGAGGGAGGAGGGATTGGAGTTCCAGTAGGTTTTTCAATATAAGAGAACAAACCATAAGTATAACCATTCAAGTCTTCTTGATACATATGAGGAACATTGGAAAAGTCATCAGAAGTGACAATGAAATTAGAAGGATGAAGAAAAGAATACCTTTGGTCATTCCACTCTGGAGATGTCCAGTTTGGAATTTTGAACTCCTCTGATACTTCCTTGTTCTTCACATGAGCAGTGTTGGATAAACATTGAAAATCAGTTGACTGGTACTGGAAGCTTAAACCACAACAGATTATCATTTTCTATTTGGTCTGGGTTCATATCCTGTCTCCTTGCATATATTCCTAGTTAGAAATATAGTTGGATGGCAGTCAGTCAACAAAGACATGATTAGCAAGTTTGTGGTGATTCCAAATTACCTGCAGAATATCCTTGGTCAGTGCCCTGACAAAAGCCAATTCCAAATACAGATCCTGTTTTTGTGTTTTTGTTGGTTTTGTTCAGGTTCTTTTGATTTTTTGCCATCACATAGAGATCTTGTACCATATCTGAAAATTGAGTTTCTAGAAATTTATATGGTCTTTGCTGCAATGAATGATACTTGAGAACCACGTAGGTATGGTACTTTCTGTTGCAAACCACTTTTAGATTTACTGGTGGTCCTACCATTGGTACTACCACTTGGCATGGACTCAGGCCCTTCTTCAGGGTGATGAAGTAGATTGACTCAGATACATAATTCTTCTTGCAATAATCATGCTCAGCTTTTCAATGCTTTTTGTGTGCTCTGGATGAGCATGGGATGGAAATCATTAAGGGTTGTGGTGATTGCCTAAGAACAGAACAATCTTGGCTTGATTCCTGATGATGCTTTTGATTCAAGGGCTCATCCTCACTACAAATGTCTCCTCAAAAGCACCAACAGGAATACAAGTGACATGGATTGAGGGAAAAAGAAAAAGGTTGAATTCAGTAATATTAAACCCTTTATGATGATTGAAGTGTTAGAATTTGAGTTTTTATATATGTGACTTTCACTGGAGTTTGCAGTATCTTTGATTGGATTGATTTGATTTTTATTATTGTTTTTATTGAAGTATTAAAATAATGGGTAAAATATAACTAGACTGTGTTTTCTGTATTGTGATTGTCAGACTGTCCAATCATAGCATTTCACATACCATGTCACTTAAACTGCTTATGTTAATTTTGCCTTATTCATTTTGTACTCAACCACTTGTTAGCCAATCATGTATTTAGTCTATATAAAACATGGTGCTCTCAAGTGGAATTCAATCATCTGTTCATTCACCAAGTCAACTGGAGTGTCCTTTTTCCTCCTGATCCCAGGTCCATTACGCTTGACGTTACAAGCCTCTTTCACTCATTTCTTATTAATCTTTTACTTCATTTGAGCTTAAGCTCTTTTTATTTTCACATGAAGAACCATACTTGTTGCTAAGTTTAACCACTTCCAAAGACACATCCTCATTATTGTTTTTTAATGGAAACAGGTGGGCTTGAGATTGGATGAATGCATTGGAGTTGACTTGATCCATGGTTGAATATTACACGTCATGATGATGAGGTTATTCATGGTTCCAAAAGGGGTTCAAGGAAAAGAAGGAATGAATCAAGGATCTGATGATGATAGGTTGATTGTTTTATTTCTGCTTACTCTAAAGACAAGTAAAAGGATGGATGGTGTTCATTCTGCTATGTGACAATCAATGTTGAGTTGATTTAAAGAAGAAACTTTCGATGATTGAAAGAAGAAGAAAAAAGAATGTTGAGGCAGAGAAAGAATGAAGTCAGTTTTGGACTGATGAAGATGAAGGATTCAAGATATTGAAATCAGTGCATGAGTTTTTACCCTTGACAGGTAGTGATGATGAGTGGGAGGTGGAAGAGATGCCTTGGAATCAATGGGTAATAGCTGGAGTTGAATGGATAGTTTTTTTTAGATTGTCAGCCATGAAACATCTATTGGTGTCCTGTAGGCTGCCCAACTCACAAGTCTTGGTAGTATAGTGGTTAAGGAATGTCTTAGTACCCTTCGGAGTACCTAGGTAGTGTGTTCAAGCCTCCATTAGTGCATTACATATCCACATTTTTGACATATAAAGTTTCATATAATCATATTTTTATAGTATGTCTTAATATTAGAAATCATCCCATAAAACCTTGAAGGTTTATATTATAATTTATTGGAGATCTTATAACTTTACTCTAGATTAAAATCCTCTGGAAGCGTCCAATTGGATGTACAATTAATGTCCTTAAATATTTTCCTCTGTGGAAACTATATTCTGTAATAATCCTTATCTACCATAACCCAGATTTTTAGGTGAATTGTAAATTATTTTCTAAGAACTCTCCTTCCAGCTTGTAGATAACTTTCAAGAAGTTAATCATTCTGGAAACGCGTACACTCAGAAGCTAGGAAACTCCCCTGGTGCATATAAACTCTGTGGGAATACTGACCCAGAGTATACATATCTATGTGGATTAAGAATATCTAATAATATGGTTGTAATTCTTTGAACACATGCTCTGATGGATCTACAGAGAGTTAGAGGGTAAGTAAATGGATTCTGAAGCCTTGAGAGCTTTCTCTTGAAGGAGAATAAGTGACTGGGGTGATTCCCCCCATCACTTTAAACTTCTGAGTAAATAAATTACAACCTTACCTTGAAAATAGACCCCAATGAGTATGTAAATGTTATTATACATTGGGGATGATTGCTTGGGGCTCTGAGCCACTGGAGAAGAAATCTAGGACAGTAGTGTCCTCCCCTGATGATGCCCTTAGTCCCCCTGAGGACTCTTGCAATATAAAAGAGGAGGGTCTTGTCCCTACAAGACCTATTCCTCATTCTATTTTATAAACCAGATAGTGCATATTAACAAGCCCATCCAACTTAGTCCACCAAGAGGATTGACTGGGGCCCTTTTATTCAACATCTTATTATATTATCAATCAAACAATTAACTTCAATTTCGAGTCCAAGGTCCTATTGGAGTTATAGTCCTTTTTAGGCTATCATAAAGGGTGTGAGCTTCCTTGTGTAAGCAAGTCTCCTTTTAGCTTCATTTATTAAAGCTAGGCCCCTTATCTCTTTGCAGGCTCAAGGTGTGGCTTTTTTTACTCCTGATAACTTACTATCAGTTGAGTTTTTTATTGATATTATCAGTGTAATCATTAAAACTGATATTTGGCAATTATTATTATTTTTTTTTAGGTATCTGCCACAGCTACTATAGCAATAGAGGCAATAATCTGACATAGATGATGAGTTTGATTTTGAGTATGGTTGGATGATGGGAATCTTGAGAGGTGATTGGATAATTCTAGATACCATTAGAGCACAAAAAGAATCATTCTGACTGTTTGGATGTTCAAACATTGAAAAAGAGGCTGAAACCTTACCTGGATTGACCTGCTGGGATGACTTGTGGATGCTGGAAGTATGTTGCTTGGATGCTTGTTTGCAAGCGCAAATGAGGTGCTCACCAATTTTCAAGCAATTTCTTGCAATTTGACAAACAAGCCTCACTGCACAAGCCAGGGCTGCGTAAGCAATTTTGCTTGCGTTCGCTTGCCCCTGCCATTTCACTGGCGGTTGCTGGCGTTTGCCACCAGCGCATCACGTTGCCAGGGCAAATTGACGCGCACAGACGTCTCCCAGGGCCCTGGAAACCTGGGAGAGAGCGACGGGCTGGCGTTTGGCCACCCAGTTGCGAAACGGAGCAAATCGCATTGCTTGCGTTTCTCAGGAGGAAGGCAAGCACCCAAGGCATTGCCACACGAGCTCCAGGCCCGATTTTGGTTTCTCCAGGGCCTGGAGCGCTTGAAGCCCATCAGGGCCATTCGTATGGGGACCCAGGGAAAGTGCCCATGACTTTTGGCTTTATGGAAAGGCCAGAACCCATCAGAGTGAGTTGGGGTCCTTGAAAAAAACAAAAAAGGCATGGATATCCCAGGCCATGAGTTTTTTTTGGTGGTTGTTATAATTCAAGCCAAAAGAAAATTCAGGGATATGTCTTGTGTGAGAAGTGTTAAAATTCTTGTCTACTGTTAGTGTTGCCTGAATCTTGAGTGCAACCAGGCTTTTAGTCCTCCACCTTGCGCAGTCTCTGATTGCCCATTATTGAATATTCTTTATTCATTTCCATTTGTATGTTCAACCACTTTTCAGCCTTCCTTGTACTTAGTCTATTTAAGGTCAGCTGAACCTCAAGTGAATGAACACCATCCTTTTTCATCAACTTTGAACCAGAGTGCTCCTCTCTTGACTCCTTGGATCCGCCCTCCTCTTGGCGACACAAGTCCTCTCATCATCCTTTGATCCTTTCATCTTGAGCTTAAGCTAAAATCTCACAAGAAGTATGCTTAAAGTTAACAAGAAAAAGTCATCTGACCAATGTAAACTGTATTCATGAGAATAATGGGAGATGGGCAGATCCAGAGTATATTTTTTGACTTGAATGAGATTTTTTTGAGTATTTCATTTTGTTAATTTGAGACTATTTTTGTAGAATTCCTGAATATAGAAAAGGAGTGGAGCAATGGTTTTCATGTTTGAAATGTCAAGGCTTCTATGTATTATCCCTGGTTTTTTTCACTTCTGAAAAGTTTTAAAATCATACCTTCAACTTTGGAGGAGACATCTGATGAGACCAACATTCCCTGTTTTTCTCAAAATAATGGTGAGAGTAAGAAATAAGTTTTGTATTTAGGTGCATTCCTGTAAAAATTGATTTATAATCATGGTTTTTGTTTCACTACAGAAAAGGTGTCTTTTAAATAATTTTTTTGAAAGAAATTATCTTACAATTGTCGACAACAAGTTGGGCTATCTCTCCTCATTTCCTCTTCCCTCCAAGGACGCTGCTTCTGACCCAATCAAATTTTTTATTAAAAATGAAGCCAAGAAACTACTTAGATACCCTTCCAAAGTCATATCCGACGGAGGAGGTGAATTTGTGAATGAAGATCTCAATCAATTCTTCAGGTCTAAGGCTATACAACACATCATCAGCGAGCCTTACCAATTACAGCACAATGGGAAGGCAGAACAAGCCAACCAGACGATCATGGAGTCTGTTTGCTCCATTTTCAGTTCAACTTCCATACCCAGAAACTACTGGCACGTATTCATACAAAGCTGTTGCCTTGCTCTTAATCAAATTCCTTCCAAAAGGGGCGGGGAGACGCTGTGGAAAATGCTTCAAAAAACTGACCTACCCTAAAACTACCTTCAGCCCATAGGTTCTCCAGCAGTCTACTTACTCAGCGACACCAAAATCCCCTCAAAACTGAGTGAAAAAGGGGAGGATGGGATTCTCCTAGGTTACAACCCTTGCCTCTTCTCTTATAAAATTCTATCCATAAGTGGGAAAATCATAGACGCCAAGCACATTAAGTTTATCAATAAACCATCACCAATAAATCTTGAACTTCCCACCAGCAAGGCAGCAGCCAAGGAAATAACTCAACCGACTCAGAATGAAAATCTCAAAGGTACTCAAGCCAGTACTGACGCAACCGTCATTGAACTCCAGGAAAACGTCAAACCTCTCATCAAACCCACCACAGATTCAGACCGCTCCAAATCAGACAGCTCAGACACCAAGGTTCTCGAAACCCTTAGACCTAATTTACGCAATATAATTCAACTTAAACCTCCCCAAGGATACGGGTACTACCACTCCGAAGTACCAAAGAACATTCAAAAAGCATTAAACCATCCCACTTGGGTACCTCCTTTCAACAAAGAAGTAGACACAATAGAGGAACTTGGAGTTTGGGAAGATGCCGATGAGTCGGAAGTCACCACTCCCCTCAACACTACCTGGGCCTTTCAATGCTACAGGAACTGCACACCGGGGACACCACTCTCAAGGCTTGTGTCTGTGTACAAGGATTCAACCAACAATTTAGCATTGACTACTTTGAAAAGTTTGCTCCCACAGGTAAGGTGGCCTCTCTACGAGCCCTATTATGCTACTCTGTGAATAGAAAACTTAGCATTCTTCATTTTGACGTAAAAGGGGAATTTTTACACACTCCGCTGAGAGAGGATGTCTACATCAAAACTCCAGCTGGCTCAAAACAAACCTCAAAACATCTCAAGTTGAAGGAATAATTGTACTGGTTGAAACAGGCGCCACTGAATTGGTACAAGACCCTGAGTGAGTGGATTAGGGAAAATGTTTTCAAGGAGAGCAACAGCAATCCATGTCTCTATCTCCACAAAGATCAAACCACTGCTATCTTCTTTCATGTAGATGATTTAATTGTTGTTGGAAACATCAAAAACTTTAAGAATAGGTTTCTTGAAAAATTCCAGGACTCTTCAGCGCATAAGGTTGAAACGCTACTTGGAATGAAGGTGAAAGACACTCCAAACTCAATCAGTCTCTCACTACCAAATCATATCAAAAAAGGGCTTGAAGAACTGATCTCCTGGACGCTAAGCCGCTGAACAATCCTTGCACTTTGGTTCTGCAACTGAAACCAGCAACACCCAATGAAATGAAAGTGTTTGAAGAATTGGGAAAGAATTACCAATCCCCAATTGGTAGGCTGAATTTCATTGCAAACCTGGCTAGACCAGATATCAGCTTTGCTGTATCAAACCTAGCTTGCTTCTGTGAAAGACCAGGAATTATCAACTGGAAGGAGGTAATTCATGTATGTCAATACCTGCTGAAGACAATCAACTATAAACTTGAGTTCCAATCAAAATCAATTTCAAACCATCTTGTTACTTACAGTGATGCAACCTGTGGAGATGACCCAGTCACCAGACTTTTTCAGACCGGTTTTATATCTCTCTTCAAGGGTTGTCCAATCTACTGGACTAGCAGAAATCAATGGAGCATAGCTTTGTCCTCCACCAAATCTGAATGTAACGCCCTCTCAGCAAGTCATCTTGAAGGCCGTTGGCTTCACCATCTTCTGACGGAAATCTGGAGGTCATCATCTCTCGGACCTCCAATGCACCTTGTCAATAACAAAGGCCTTGTTGACAAAATCAATAAGTTTGGTTGCAAGTCTCATGCAAAGTACATAGACATCAAACTTAAGAGTATAAGGAACAACTGGAATGAAGGAGTGATTGGTGTTAAACTCATCTCCTGCCATGACATGCTTGCGTATGCCCTCACCAAACCGGCCAATCCCACCTCTGTACTCAGGCTTACCAGGTATGTAGGGAGCTAATCTCTTTGGGATGTTGAGTTGAGCCGGCGTGTTGATTTTCTTATTCCATTTCATCTTAATGTCAGATGTTTTGCTGTGTTTCTTTTCTTCTTTCCCATATATTTCATGTCTCATGTATTGCGTACCTCATTGTCTCAGAATGTCAAGTTGTTGTCCGTCCAATTGTCCTGTGTCAAGCTGTCACCTATCTCATACCTGTCACTTACCACTCTCACACAACCTCTCAACTCAGCGCATAAAAGACAAGCAACTATCCTCCTTCCTCAAACTGAAGACTCAAACTCGACCACTTGGCCAGCTTCACCTACTCGACTTTGATCACCAAATCATCTGAACCCAAAGACTAGACTGAAGGAATGATCAACTCAACATTCCTCTGAACTAATCTATTGACTCTCTCAGCTCAGTATCCTGTTTGGATCAGTCAACAAAAAATCCTAAAACTGCTCTGTTCTACTTAATCTCTTTAGAGGTCATAACCTGGCCTGTAGAACTATCAGTCTCTGTTTGTTTTCCTTTCTGTTCATTTCTGTTTTATGATCTGTTCATCTTGTGTTCATTGTTTCTAACCCTTTCCTTGAATCTGAAATGAATCATCCTGGTCTAGGTTTCTTAATTCATTAAAACGTTTACAGGCTTGGCAGACTGGGTTGAGAAAAGTGTCCTAACGTTTTCATGATTGTTGTTGGCAAAGGTGCTCCCCCCTCCCGGGTAAATGTCTTCCCAACATGACAAAGCATCAGGGACTACCACTTGTTTCCCAGGATGGTACGTTATTGTAAAGTTGAACTTGGAGAGGTATTTGGCCCAACGTGCCTATCTGCGTGTAAAGACTTTTGAGCTCATGAAATATTTAAAATAATTGTGATCAGTTAAAGACCTCAAAAGGTTCCATAAGGCTCAAAAGGTATGAACACCATTTTTTTCAAGCAAAAAAAAATTGCTAGAAGTTCCTTGTAATGGATCTTGTAATGAGGCTCTGTACCAAGCAATTTTCAATACTTGAAAGCCATGGGATGAAAAATGGAAGAAGAGGACAAAAACTGCAAGATTACCCCTGCAACCGCATGGTTGCTTGCATCTTTTTCTAAAATAGTGCAAGCCGGTTTGTTGAAGTGAGCAATTATTGAAGCAGTAGTGAATGATTTCTTCAGAGCTTCAAACTCCAAAGCAGCTTGTTCTTTAAAAAAAAAAATCAGTGTCCTTTTGAAGAAGGTTAGTAAGGTTTGCGGTTTTCTTGGCATAATGCTCAATAAACCTCCTGTAAAAATTACTGAAACCAAGTAAAACTTGGAGGGATTTAGCAGAGGAAGGTGAGTTCCAGTCCTAAATGCGTTGGCTTTTGGCTGGATCCATCAATAGTCCTTGCTGCAAGACTATGAAACCTAAAAATTGAAGAGAAGGAGTATGAAATTTTCACTTAGAGGCTTTTGCAAACAGGTCATTCTTGAAAATTCGCTTTCAGCCTCCTGGATTCCAAGACCCTTGCTATCCTTTATCTACCAGAGGTGATGGAATAAATAATAAATATATTATTTAAGAAATTCATCAAAAATACATAAAATAGTTGGATTAAGCTTATTGCAAGGCTAATTGGTTTGGTTATGGTTTATTGCTATAAATCAATATAAATAAATTGATTATTAAATATTTTTATAAAGGCGCCACAATTATATTGGGGATCTTTAAAATCTCTCTTCAGGGATTTCCACATGAAAACATGTAGTCCTGGTTACTTTGGGCTCTTTAGTTTAAAGGATATTTTACCCAAAGATTATATGTATATAAAATACACGGTGGAGTGGCAGGGCCTTATAACCATGCTGTAACCACAGAGAAAAGATAATAAAACTCACTGGTATATTATTAAATCCTTAGGGTATCTGTTTATGACATTAACTGATGGGTTAAACCTTTATACTGGGTTATAAGGTTTTTCAGCAGTTTTAATATATATAAAGAGGTTGAGGACGGATATTATTGATTTGAATGATCCATAAATCACTTACTTATCTCTTATAAGTCCTTGATTACCTTGGCACGGTGTCTGGATAAAAATATAACTGGGTCTCTGCCCATCAATATCCTAAAAAGAGCTCTTTATTTATAGCTTTTGAAAACCAAATATTAGTAGCCTCTCACGTGTTCTTGGTTCTATAGCACGGGTAGTATCTAATTCCTCAGATTATGGGAATTATTCCACTTTATAATTGATATTACAACGTGTGAATAACACTAACCTGTCCTATTTATGTGTTATTTAATTAATTATCCTTAGTAAATGTTCCCAGTAATTTAATAATTATTTTGATAGACATTTCTAAAGACATTCTGATGTCAGGTGAGTTCTCATTATGTATTAAATAATTGGAGTAAATTCATGATATTGATTTTAATCCTTATTTCCGAATTTCAGTTGATTTACTAAAATAATTACTTAAAAATATAAGTCATGGGAATTCATGTAATATTTTTACATCATTAGTTTACTTAGTATGTAACAAAAATATTGATGTCTAGAAATTCTCATAATATTATATTAAATTATTTTAATATATTCTTAGAAGTTTTCATTGTCTTATTTTCGACATTCTTGGTACTTTGAATTATATTTAATAAAAAATACGTATAAGGGTTATTTAAGTATTTTTATATGATATTATGTACTTATAGACTATCTACTATTGAGGGGAACATTTATTACATATGTAGAATGTTCCCTTGTGGGTTGTAGCATGTTTACGCGGTACCTAAGCTTCTGAGGCTGCCTGTCACTTTGTCAACCCATAGTCCCGCGGCTGAGTACTTGTCAGAGGCCCGGGGCTGTGTACACAACCATAACGGAGTGACAGGGCTGTATCTCAGCCGCGCGCGGAAGCATTGGCTGCTGGGGCTGCGTGAGGGAATTGTGACAAAACACATTTCCGTCAATAAATCCTAAAATATACACAACACCTCAATTCTGACTGAATTTGAGGTGTGAAACCTATACGTGACAATACGTGTGAAATATTTAATTGGCCAAAAAGCTCCATGGTGGTTCTGTGGCCTTTTGGTCTTTCTTTTCCTTAATTATTTAAAAATATAAGGAGTTTGATTTCAAGGGTTGGGTCAGTGAGTGACCCTACCTAATTTTGGGTGGAAAATACATTTCTGTAATAATATTCATGGTTTTCCTACTTCTTCTTAGGATATTTGTATTATTATTACTTTTTTTATGTTATATCTGTTACTTTTGCAGCTTTCTCTGAAATAGTAGCAAGCTGACATTCCCCCACTCCAAGATAAGCTCATATCTGAAAAGAAATCTGGAGCATGTTGGGATAAAATTAACTTCACAAGTGTTTCAGTTCCTTTTGCTGGCCCTGTAGTTTCTGAGATGTATTGGTCCATCAGGTATGTTATTTTCTGGTAACCATTCTTCTTTGTCTGCAGATTCTCCTTTGTATCTTACTAGGTATAGTCTAACATCTTTTCCTTGTAGTCTCTCTTTCTTGTCTCTCAATATCCTGCTGACTTTCCCTTTTTCTTTCACAGGGTCAGGTTCTATTGGGATTATTGTTAGAGGGAGGTTGCTACCTTCTCTTGTTTTAAAGTGCTTGAATAGGCTAACAGGAAATACTGGGTGTTTTCTTGATAATTCTTCACTCACAATTACTTCCACAGCATTTTTGCCATGCATCTTTTTGATAACAAATGGTCCAAAAAAGGCTGGTTTCAGCTTTCTGTTACCTGCTAGATTGTTGAAGTTGGTATTGGATATCAAAATCTGATCTCCTATTTTAAAGTCAGGTTCTCTATGTGATTTGTCCCCTCTTTTTTTGTTGTATTCTACTGCTTCTTCTACACACTTCTGAGCATGATTATTTGCCAGATTTATCATCTTCTTAAATTCAAGAGGTGTTGGATGAATAGTGGCTAAGTTATAGTTTAAGTTATTCCTAGGGAGTTTTGGAATCCATCCTCTTTCTAGTATGTAATGAGCTTTCTAGGTATTAGAATGTTTACTGCTTTTATAGGCCATTTCTTGGGCTGGGAGTAGGCTTAACCAATCATGGAAATAACCATCTGAGTTTTTGTATTCTAGACCAAAGCTACAGAACCTTCTTAACATATCTTCTATGGTCTGTATCATTCTTTCAGCTAATCCATCAGTTTGGGGATGGTATGCTGTAGAAAATGCTAGAGTAGTACCCAGTATACCATGTAGATTCCTCCACAACTCAGAGGTGAATTTGGGGTCTCTTTCACTGATTATAATCTTGGGTATACCAACATCAGCTATGATTCTGCTCCAGAATAGTAAGGCTACATTCATAGCACTATCTTCTTTGTGGTTAGGTAAGAATTTTGCCTTCTTAGAGTATCTGTCAACTATAACTAGGACAGAGTTATATGAATAAGTACCTCCAGGGGGAGGCCGGTCACAAAATCCATATTGATGATTTTCCATCTGGTTTTATTTTCAGAGATCTTCTTTAGGAGTCAAAACCTTTTTCCAGTAGTTTCATTAGATTTGTGGCAGGTCTCACAGCTAGTAACATACTTAATAGTGATTTCTTTCCAGTCTATCCACCAAGCAGTTTGTTTTACTTTTTCAAAGGTTCTTTCTGTGGATAGATGCCCTGATGAAAAGTTGTCATGGCATTCCAGGAGTATATGTTGTATATGTTCTTTGTTGCTTAGTACTAATACACTGGAATCTTGGTGTCTGTAGTAAAGGAGACCATCCCAAAAGGTAAACCTTCCTGCTTTATAGGGTTTAATTAATGAAGCAGGTAGACTATTCATCGGAGCTGCTTCTGGGGATTCAAATTCCATAATGGTAACCAGAAGCTTGATTTTAGGAGAGTATTTGTCCCTTACTAGCTTGAAGAAAGCAGTATCTAATTCACATAAGTTGATCCCCATTATTGGAGCATTCAATGCAAAAAGATTGATGTTCAGGATAGGAAAGATATCTTGATCTTCAGGGTCATATGCTGTATTGTTAGAGTCATTAGGCAAAACATTCCTACTTAGACTATCAGCATTCTGATGTTTAGCTCCAGCTTTATGCACTATAGTCATCTGACCTCTATACTGTTGTATAGCAATTTGCCAGCTGAGCATATGTCTGCTGGGGGTTTTCATGTTCATAAGAGTTCTTACAGAATTACAGTCCGTGATCACTTGAAAAGTGGTGCCTCCAAAGTAATATTGTAGCTTTTCTAAAGCCCATACTAGAGCCAAACATTCCAACTGACTGGCTCCATATCTCTTTTCTGTATCTTTTATCTGTCTAGATATGAAGAGTACTGGTTTCTCTACTGTTCTGTATTCTTCTATCCATTCTTGATGTAGAGCAGCTCCTAACCCTTCCATACAGGCTTTGATGTACAGTTTGAAGGGCTTGGAGTAATTTGGTTGGACAAGTAAAGGAGTAGAGGTCATAGCTATTTTTAGTTCCTCATAGTTTTTCAATCTCTCATGAGTCATTTCAAATAGAGTGTTGTTGTTGCATACTTCATACAGACTCTTAGTTAGCATAGAAAACTTTTGTATGTATTGTCTGTAGTAACTGCAAAAAGTAATGAAAGAAAGTAACTCTGTTTTGTTTTGAGGCATAGGTCTATTCATGACAGAAGCTATCTTATTTTGATCAGCAGCTAGAGTTAGACCAGAGACTATAAGCCCTAAGGCTTTCAATTCTCCGTGGCCAAAGTTGCATTTCTTCATGGATACCTTCAATCCTGCTCTTGAGATATTCTGGAGTAATAATCTTACTTGGTTGATATGAGTATCCCAATTATCAGAATATATGATAACATCATCTATATATACCATCATCCATCCTTGTCTGATGTATGTACCTAGAACTGTATCCATTTTTCTCTGGAAGTGTGATGGGGCATTCTTTATACCAAAGGGCATCCTAAGATATTCATATATTCCCAAATGACAGATTATTCTCATGAACTTCCTGCTTTCAGGGCTTATATGTATCTGGTGGAAACCTTTAAGCATATCCATAGTAGTGATATACTTGGCCTTGGACAAGTTATGCAGAGAATTTTCAATCCGGGATATAGGATAATAATCTTCCTGAGTATAATTATTGAGCATTCTGAATTCTCCTACCATTCATGACTTGTCATTATGCGAAGCTATGGTTACAGGTGTGTTCCCATCTACCTGCTCATTATGCCCTACTTTCCTTAATACTTGTAAGTCTATCAGTTCTTGGATATGTTCTTCAAGAGCTTTTCTAGACTTAGGACTAGAAGGATAGGCTGGTCTTCTTAAGTTTGGAGGATAAGGAGTCTTAATGGTCAATTTCAATACCATATCATGTCCTTTAATATCACCAATGGGATGATCTTTAGTAAAAAAAGCATTTTGGTTCTCAAAGCAGACTTTCAATATATCTTTCTTCTGTTCTTCAGAAAGTTTCATATTCAGAGGTGCTTGAGAGATGGATTCTTGGTCAAAGTCTTCTAAATGCTTTTGATAAGTAGATGAGGGGAAGTTAGATTATATGGTGCATATCTTAAACTTCTTGGCCCAATTACCACCCACTGTGAAGTATCTCCCTTTACTCTGGAACACATCTATACCATATAGACATAAGGCGTCATTACCTAGTATCAGGTAGTCAGATAGTCTGTTGAGAAATACTAGAAATTCCACTTGTATCCTCAAATATCCTTTAGTATGGGGTAGTATTATTGGAGCAGTCCATACTCCAATAGCATTCATGGTAGAGTTGCAAGAGCTAAACTTGGATTTTGGGACGGGAAGAAGGTTTTCTTTCCAATTGTGATCCCATTTGTTTAAGAATTTAGCGCAGAAACATGAGCAGAAAGCTCCACTATCCAGTAATAACCTTATAGGTCTGTCTTTATACAATCTTGTTGCATAGCAAGTTTGACCAGTGGTATAACTTTTCCCACTCATAGTTTTCACTGTTAATTGTTTAAAATCCGTAATATGTCTAGGAATTATGGTAGGATCCCATTGTTGGTTTAAACTAGAATCCCCATGGATGTTATTGATTTCTGCAGAAGTGCCTATATCTCCTTCTATAACATTAACAGGGTTGGTCAGGATAAATTCAAATTCAAAAATAGATCCTTCAGTATCAGCTATATCTTCATAGTTCTGATTCCCTTCAACCTCCTGCTCTCCTTCCAAGACTGCTATCTTTCTTTTTGGTAATGGGAAGTCTTGTCTCATATGCCCTGTCTTGTCACAATGCCAACAAGTCCCAGGCATCCTCTATTTATCCCTATTCTCATTAGGTTTCTTATTATCAGAGTTATTCATCAGAGGAGGTTGTTATCTGGTTTTGTTAATGTTGTAATTCTCTTTGGGTCTAGAAGGGGCTTTCTTGTCTAACCCATGGATCAAATTGAAGGCTGAGAAAATTAAAGAATACTCTTGAGGAGTTCTCAATTTGAGATTAGGCATAAAAATCATTAATCAAATTCCATGACTCAATTCCATTAGTCAGAAGGTGATCCTTGACGCATTTGATGTAGATATGGTTATCCAACTTGACAAGGATGTATCCAATAATTTCAAGATTGAACTTGGGGGGACATTAATTGGGTTCCAATGATTTCAGCCAGTGCATGATTACTTTCAGCAACACTATGGTAAGAATCTTTGAGTGCCAAAAGGAGAATTTTGAGTCAGAGAGGCTAGGGATGAAGTCAATCAAAGTCTTGAGTCAGTATTGAATGGAGTCCATTGGTATTCAGATGTTGAGATATTTTCTGGGAATTTTTTTTTGGGGAAAGTTGTTGAAATAAACACTCACCTCCATTTCTCCATGTTGTTTTGTCTTATCCTCCTCTCTTGTTGTATTACTACTCTGTCTCCTTTTAGCCTCATACCTTTCTTATTACTCTCTGACATGCTATGCCTGCGCGCGCTCATCTCACTCTCAGTATTCAATATTCAATATATCTCTCTCACTGTCACAATGTGTGTGACACTTCATTCAGTCCTGTATACCTGAGGGCAGAGCGGGGACAAAGCAGAAGGCCTCTCTTCTCTCATCCTTCTACTTTGATCTCCACTCTGCGTACCCTCAGGTAAGCTATGTCTTCTCTGTTTAACTCTCCTTCTCTCTCAAGCAGATCACCTCATTTCTTTCTGCTTCTTATGAAACATATCCTTCTACTTTGATCTCCACTCTGCATACCCTCAGCCCAACAGGTTATGAGCCCAGAGACGCAACCAAACCGTCTATTGAACTAACCCAGAAGGATCCAGCACTCTAGGTGTTGTTACGCTATTCAACTATGGATGAAGGTCAAGCGCATCCGGTGTTAAAAAAACCCTCTATTATCCCGCTCAACTCTCCAGGATCTGATTCAAACTATTTAGACTGGGCAATGATACTTTGTATCCACTTCAGAGAATCTGGAGTTGCATACCTTCTTACTGGCGACTCACAAAAACCAAATCAAGACACGTGGTATAAAGACAATCTGGCAGTGTTTTCAGTTATCTCAAGATCTATCAATCCATCAAATTTTCAATTCATTAGAAAGCACGAAGAAAGCGCCATTGGAATGTGGAACTCTCTCCGCAAAGCGCACCAGGACAGCTCGTTGGGTGGTCAAATGTATTGGCTCCAAAAGCTTCTTCTCACTAAGCTGAACAACAATGACATGACTGTACATCTCTCAGAAATAGTTTCATATGGAGAAAAATTGTCATCCCTCATTAATCCTGAAAATTCTCTCACGGAAGATGACCTCCAATCAACGGCAATCCTCCTCTAACTTCCAGAAAACTGGCTTGCACGCCTATCAAGCATGATTAATGAAGAGTTGGTACCATCCTCAAAGCTTATAAACGCTCTCAAGCAGGAACATCTACGCCAACAAACCAGAAACAAAGAAGATTCCCTCATAGCAAACTCAACCAAATCCCAAGCCAATATCAGGTCGTCCAATAGACAACAATGGGAAAAGCCAACTCCATCGCAAGTCTACTACTGCACCAATTGCAAGATTGAGGGACACACATTTTCCAGATTTCCAGAGGTACACAAGGCTCTCAAACAATCAAAACAAAACAAGCAACATCAAAACAGATCTAATCAAATCAAAGCTAACGCTTTGGCTACAAACAAACATGACAAGTAAGATAACTTCTCCAATTCAGAAGTAGTTATTCACGCCGGATACGCCTCATGCAATTTTACGAAACTGAAACAAACCACCAATGAAGATTTCAACCTTGATTCTGGAAGTGTTGAGACTGAGGAAGATTGGATTTGAGAGTCAGAAAGAAGGATCATATGATTTCAGAAATGAAAATAGATAGACAAAGAAATGAGATAAAAAGCACAAAGTGTGAATGAGAAATGATGATGAGTAAAGGAGAAAACAAAGAGGATGCTTACCTGAGGAAGATTGGATTCAAGAGTCAGAAAGAAGGATGAAAAAGGAAATCTTCTCTCTGACTTGCGATCTGTCCTCAGGTGTTTTATCCTGATAAGGTTTCACAGGAAAGGTGACATGTGCGTGGAGGTGGAAGTGAAAATGAATATTGAGAATGACAGCCGCGCTTCTGGAGGTGAGAAGCATACAACAAGTGTAGGCAGATATGAGAGAGATGACGGAAAAAATAGATAGAATTGACAGAGACAGGAGATGAGAAGATGAAAGAAGTATGGAGGAAAGAGTCTTGGGGATGATTACTCCAATAGGAAGTACGTTCTTGATGACCCCTTTCCAAGAACAGCTTAGAAACACATTCCTCTGCTCCACCTCAGTCCAACTGGCAGATGGCTTGACAATCTCATCCAGCATGGAAGGAAAACTTGATTTACCTTTTGGGAATATTAACGCGTTGGTCGTCCCAAACCTAAACAAACCCCTTCTCTCCATCTCAAGTCTATGCAACGCTGGATTTGCTGTAATCCTCACCTTGGACGGATGTAAAATCTACAAAGACTCCATTCTCTCAATCAATGCTCCACTGGTCACTGCCGGCTATAGAAAATCTAACCTATACTATCTCCCTTTGAAGAAGGTAAGCCAAGGAGAGTTGGTTCTCTTGAGCGTCAAGAATCTGTCTGATGACACCCTTTTTGGCTACCATTGCAGATTCTTGCATCTAAACCTGAAATTTCTCCGCAAACTCTTGAAGTCACACAATATCAAACCTAACCTCAACAACAAGTATGAGGTGCAGAGGGTGCCCCACATGCATTCAATCAAAAATGTCTCAGACACCCTTTCACTCTTGTCTCAGCTATTGGTTGAATTTGCCAGGCAAAATCATTCACTCTGACCTATGCAGCTTTGAAACTGAGTCACAAGAGGGTTTCAAATATATTATTACATTCATAGACAACTGCTCCAAAGCACTCTTTGCCTATCCTCTCAGGCAAAAATTGGATGCTTTCAAATGCATCAAATGCTTTTTCTCCTATTTTAAAAACCAGTTCAAGTGCTCCATCAGCTGTCTACGAACCAACAATGGAGGCGAATACATCAACAAGAAGATGAAAATTTTCCTATTACTCAAAGGCACTGTCCACAAGCCAGGACCCCCACATTCACCACAGATGAACGGTGTAGCCAAGCGGTCCAACAAGACCATTTTGAACCTCATTCAATCCGCCCTCCTATCCTCAAACCTTCCCAAAAGCTACTGGGCCGACGCTCTCCGTCATTCACTCTTTTCCTTCAACTCCTTTCCCTGCAAAACCCCCCAGGGTTTCACCTCCCCCAACTTCATTCTTCACCACAATGACGTACCCCCCACCTATCTTCACCCATTCGTATGCCTCACCTGGTACAAGGTTCCCAAACAAAATCGACGAAAGCTCTCACCAAAAGCTTGCCCTTTGATTCTACTATCCTATCTCAGTCAAGGGAATGGATACGTACTTCTGGATCTGGTCAACAGGAGGTTTATCAAATCTAGGGACTGTCTTTTCAACAAAACTCTCTTCCCCTATGGTTTGCCCGTCCGGGACACCAGTATGAATCTTGCTCCCATTGTTGCTGATCTCCCCTGGACGCCTTCCCCTCCCCGTTGCCACTCCCCCTCTGCTTCTACCGTCCACAATGTTCCCTCTCTCCCCGTCGTCCCTCCCTCTCCCAATGTTTTACCCCCTGTTTCCCCTCCTGCCCCATGCCCTCCTTCCAATGTCCCTGGTGTCTTCCCTGAAACATCCCCTGCCCCTGAACTGACTCCTGACGCGCCTGCTCCCTCCAGACCATCTCCTGATACAACGGCCCCGCTCCCGGTTGATGCAACCAATTATCCCCGTCACTGCAGTCCCAGCCCCTGCACCTCCAAAGACTCGATCTTTCTGCTGCAACTGTCTTTGCCCCTTCCCTCAATTGGGTCTGAATCACCTTCCCCCCAACGCCGTCAGCTTGCCCTCACCCCCCCCCTCCCCTCCTCTACCCATCCCCCCCCTCTACCCATCCCCCCCCTCTCCCCACCTGCTTGTTGCTCCCCATCCCCATCCCCCCTTCCCCGTTGCTCCTCCAGAGTAACTCGCCCTCCGTCTTGTTTTGGGAACTACTCACAATCAGCCAGGGTCAAGGACAATCTCCTCGCGCCTAAGACCTGGAAGCAACTAATGAAGTGGCCCCATAGTCAGTGCTGGATCTCATCTGCTCACAAGGAAATCTCTTCCCTCCGAGGCATGAAAACCTGGACCCTTGTCCCCTCACCCACCGGTCAAAAAATCATTTGCTGTAAGTGGGTTTTCAAGGTCAAGCAACGCTCCAATGGTTCCATCATGAAATTGAAGGCCCGTTTAGTGGCCATGGGCTTCTCACAAGTTCAAGGCCTCAATTTCTCCAAAGTCTTCGCCCCCACGCTCCGTCTCAAAAAGCTGCGACTGCTCCTCTCCCTGTTAGGCAACAAAGGTTGGGTTGGTCGCCAGGTTGACTTCAAGACCGCTTTCCTGAATGGGCATTTGGACAAGCCTGTTTACATGTCCCAGCCTCCGGTTTTTGAGGATCCCGCTCATCCCGATTGGGTCTGCAAGGTTTCCAGGGCTATGTATGGCCTTTGGCAATCTCCCCGCCAGTGGAACATTGAATTGAATCCCGCTCTACTGTCCCTCTGTCTTACTTGCTTCTCTTACAATCCTTTTCTCTACTTCAAGCTCTCACGCGGTGTTCTTGTGTGCGCCATCACTGCGCATGTTGACAACCTGGCCGTGGTTGGCTGCCCGGACTTTGTTAAGTCTTTCATCTTGGACATTGGTAAGCGCTTCTCAATCAGCTCAAATGAGGACCTGGCTTTCTTCCTGTCCATCTCCATCCATCGGAATATCCCATTGCGTACAGTATCCATTGGCCAAAGCCACTACATCTCTTCTGTTTTCTCCTCTTTCCTTCCCTGCTCCCGGGCATTGGCCATCTCCCCAACCAACATCAATTTCAAGTCTCTCTCCAAACGCTTCCCTGGCTCCCCCAGGTTTCCCCCGCAATACAACCAGCTTATTGGGTCTCCACTCTGGATATCCCAGTTTACCCGCCCCAACATCTTGTTTGCAGTCAACAAACTGTCCCAGTTCTTACAGGATCCATCTCTCAACCACTGGAACGCGGCCATCCAAATACTACGTTACCTCAATGCCACCAAGCACCTCTGCCTTACTCTGGGCAGCAATGACCTCAAACTTGTGGGCTACTCCAACTCCAACTGGGCTGAGGATCAGGATTATTGACGCTCCATCTCGGGATACACCTTCTGCCTTGGCTCCGGCGCGATATCATGGAAGTCTAAAAAGCAGCCCACCGTCTCCCTCTCCAGCTCCGAAGCCAAGTACAAAGCCCTATCCGACTCCTGCAAGGAAGGCCTATGGCTGCGCAACATTCTCTCTGAGCTTTTTCTGCAAGAGAACGTCCCTGTTAAGTTATTTGTTGACAACAAAGGAGCTGAAGCCCTTGCAAAAAATCTGGAACACCACTCACAGACAAAACACATCAATGCGAGGCATCATTTCATCCACAAATGCGTCTCTTGGTGTGGTTCCCCATCCTGGACACCCTGGCCAGTGCGGAGACTTTAATTTTTTTATGACTTTTCCTTATCATCATTCATAGGCATCATGATCCTAAAAAAAAAAAAAAAAAGAAAAAAAAGAAAAAAAAAAAAAAAGAAAAAAAAAAAAAAAGAAAAAAAAAAAAAAAGAAAAAGAAAAAAAAAAGAAAAATCTTTGATCTAGAATAGGCTTCCATTTGGTTCCCAGCTTCCCTCTTCCCTCTTCCCTCTCCCTGCCTGCATTCACTCCTCAAGAACCAAAAGATACATCTTGGTCTCACTGACTCATCCCCACCAAGCTCAGCCTTGAGTTCACAAGATTCATTCATCCATCCATCCATCCATCCATCCATCCATCCAGAGCTCCCAAGTCATCAAGAGTAGCAGGAAGTGTGGTCTGACTCAGTGAGAGTGGATCAAGAGTTGTGTTAGAGTGTCCTTGAGGGCTTGGGGTTATGAAGGTTGTGGTACATAAATACTTATGTACAGGAAGATGGACGTGTGACTCAATAGATGTAGACAGAATTCTAACTGAGTAGTTATTTAATTAATTTAACGTTTTGTTATCCATCAACAATGGTGGAAGACGAGGCTAGGATCAAGGAGAAGCAGAATCTTGTTCAAGAATAGCAGAAGATGAAACTCAACTGGGTTCAACCTCATCTCTAGTCTAGAGATCATCATCCTCATCGCCATCTCCACCCAATCTCAAAAGTTATTCCTACCCATTCAGGACTTCCTCCATCTCAACTATGCTCTTGTCGCCGTGCCCAACTTCCACGTCTGTTGTCTTGCCACCCAATTTGCACTCCATCGTGGTCCAATCTACAAGCATGATCCTAACAAGGCCTTCAACCCTGTCCCATCATCCTCCAAACTTGGCTCCTCCCCCTCCGTCTTCAACCTCATCAAATTCTCCCTTGCCATCCTCTCGAGTCCAAGGGGTCTACAATACTCATGGGCTCCACCCCAAGCTTGTCTATCCAAAGCACCCAAGATACCCTTACAATTGTTCATCTATCAAAGCTCAATCAACATCCTTTGGAATCATACCCTATGCATCATCGCCTCGATCTACTTACTCCCAGTAAGCCATCATCCTAACGGATTGGTTGGTTGGTTCCAAGATGTGCTTGGTATCAACAAGCTCAATTGATCCAAGATGTTCATCATCCCAACCCTCATCAATTACGCCACTGCCTTAATCTACACCTTCTTGGCTATCAAAGCATTCACCTTACTTGGTTTCATCCTCAATCTCCTCCACATTCTGTTCATCACCCTTGCCCGTCTCATTCTCCCCTCTGATCTCTGTCCCAATCCTATCAATACCTCCCTCTATCCTCCCATGTTTGATCAACTTGGTTTGAGGGATACACTGGGTGACTTTTGGAGTAAAGGATGGCAATGCGTCTTTAGACAAGATTTTACATTTTGCGGTGGGACGCCTGTAAAAAAAATTAGGGACTACCTTATTTGGACCCAAGGCCGCTCGTCCGTTTGCAGTCATGGGATCAATGATCTTTAGTGTAATTTTCCACAAATGGGGTATCCTGACAGTTTCCAAACTGGATTTTAAGTTTAATAAGGGCAAGTTCTTCATTGTCCAAGGTATTGGTCTTTTGGCCAAAGAGATTCTCAATATCAATCAACAATCATTCACTCTGACCAATCATCTCATTTTTGGATGTCTTGAGATGTTCTTGAGATACTTTCTCCTGTATTCCTGTTTATGAATTACAAGTCAAGTTATTGATTCTCTACCGTCAATCCATCAACCCATCTGATACCCCTTCAACCCCCTCTGCGACAACCTCATTTGGCCGTCTCAAGCACCCGTCTACCTCACCCGATTCATCTCTGAGGCCTGCAAACCAACAATTGTCGTTGGCGGCTGTTGCAATCTTTGCGCTGCCACCAAACAATGACCGCAAGCGTTTGCTTGCGGCCTTCAATGACCTTGCCCCACCTTCAACAATCCCCCTGGCCAACCGCGGTTGCAGCTGGTCAAACCTGTCATCTGCCTCTTAGCTCACCGGTCTCCCGCGCGGGTCTCAACTGTCTCCTGGGCCCATCAGCATGTCCGCAGGCCCCTCAATAGCTACTCTCCTGCCCGTGCCCACCATCGGAACGGGCCAGGGTCTTGATTCAACTCTTCTTTTTTTTCCTGAGTGTTTGTTTTTTTCTTTTTTCTCATGACAATCATCCTCAAAAAAAAAAAACAAATTCCGCTCTATTTGTAAATCTCTCTTGTAAATAGTTTACAGGGACCCATGGCCCATAAAAGGAGGGGCTCTCCCCAGCCTTTTGTTCATGAATCCATGGGAGTGTGTGCCTATGTCCCCCCATTATCATTAAATTTGATCCTGATCCTTATCCTGGGTATATCTCTGATTGCCCCCTGATCCATTTTTGACCCTGAGTCTTTGCCCCTCTGTTGCCTGATCCTTATCACCAACCAATAGCCTTGCTGGTTGAAGAAAATTCTGTCTGTTGGAATTTTTTTGAGTGTGTTATACCACTCCTTGATCCCTTCCTCCGACCATACTGGCCCTGATCCCTGATCATCTTTCTGGAGCCAATCACAATTGATTGAAGAGTTCTTATTAAGCTTAAGACCTGGAGTGTTATACCTCCTTTTATTTTCTTTGGAGTTGCATTCTTCCAGCCTACTCTTGAGTCCCTTGAGAAGTTCTGAGGTTATCCTTGCTTCAAATCAGTTTCTGTTGCTTTTAGAGCTTCTTAAACATTGTGCTTTGTCTTGTACATCCAGTCTCAGTTATCCGGTACCCTTCAAGCGCTTGATTGCGGAGAGTTTGGCAGGTTCATTGAGAAACTGGAGGTTGGTTGGGTTTGAGTTGATCATCCCCAATCTTCTGATAAAAACCAGAGTTATTAGCTTTTGGGCATTGTTTACATACAACAGCTTTTGTTCCTTGAACTCAAAGCAGACTTTAACTTCTTTTGTTCAAGTTTTTCCCTGCATAATCTTGTCTCAGATAGTGCTGTTCCATCGCTACCAAACTATTATCATCTTTATCCTCTACTCCTTGATTCCTCTTTTACCAGGTTCTGGACCTTGATCTTGGTTACATCTAAATATTTTTGTAACACTCAGGAGGCCAGCCTAAACAGCACCTTTCCCCTCCACAGAACTGCCACGGCCTAGCACTGTTTGGAGTCTTACATTGGCGGGCTTCCAAAGTTCATCATTTCAGCACAAAAGACATGATTGCGGATATGCTGACCAAGCCTCTCTGGCATGTGCTCCTGAAAACTCATCAGCGTCTATTTGGCATACTAGACATTGGCCAGCAAGGGGGGGTGTTGGATTAAACACTCACCTCCATTTCTCCATGTCCTTTTGTCTTATTCTCCTCTCTTTTTTTATTCCTACTCTGTCTCCTTTCAGCCTCATACCTTTCTTATTACTCTCTGACATGCTATGCCTGCGCGCGCTCATCTCACTCTCAGTATTCAATATTCAATATATCTCTCTCACTGTCACAACGTGTGTGACACTTCATTCAGTCCTGTATACCTGAGGGCAGAGCGGGGACAAAGCAGAAGGCCTCTCTTCTCTCATCCTTTTACTTTGATCTCCACTCTGCGTACCCTCAGGTAAGCTATGTCTTCTCTGTTTAACTCTCCTTCTCTCTCAAGCAGCTCACGTCATTTCTTTCTGCTGCTTATGAAGCATATCCTTCTACTTTGATCTCCACTCTGCGTACCCTCAGGTAAGCTATGTCTTCTCTGTTTAACTCTCCTTCTCTCTCAAGCAGCTCACATCATTTATTTCTGCTGCTTGTGAAACATATCCTTCTACTTTGATCTCCACTCTGCGTACCCTCAGCCCAACAAAAGTTTGTGTTTTAACCATGTGTGACACAACCACCCCTCAGACTGGAGGGGATCTTTAGGAAATTGTGAGCATGAGGGAGAAAGCTAAGTGCAAGGACAAGTGAGAGAGATCAAGGTGCTAACTGCAAGGTATGATCAATGGCAAGTAGCAAGAGGGATGGATTTTGTTCCATAGAGATTAAACTAAAGCAAGGCCCAATGTGAGAGTCTTTCCTTAAAAAAGCGTAGAACGTATTAAATTAGCTAACTGAGAAAAAAATATGCAGACAAGTAGTGATTCCTTATAAGGTAATCCAGAGTGACTAGGTAAAACCTGATAGAAAGTCTTCTACAGCTAGAGAGTGTGATGCAATGGATGAAAGGAACGGAAGGGGAAGATGAAATTGAACAATATAACATCTCCGGAGTCATAGCATGGGTGCAAGACAAGAGGACCGTGCAAGTATTTACCCTATTAAATGTGATGCATGAAGGTATAAGATGACACTGAAAATGAACAAAATTAGTAACAGATGTTACAATGCAGGGAAGGGCATTAGTCCAAAGATGGAACTATAAAAGTTATTTGGCTTGATGATTGTGTAAGCTAAAATAGTAACATAACCAAGGATGGAAGCCCAAGGGCTGAGATACCCAAGGAGAGATGGAGCAATTTTCAAATGGATGGTTGACCAACTGAAAGTTGTTGCAGGTATAGACTGAGTTTCCAAGATTGGAAAGTTATTTCACAAGCCAGAGGTAGTAAGCAGATAGCACTATTGATGGTGTGCATTACTGTTTGTCATGCTTAAGACTGAGGTAGATGGTACTGATGAGAAGGGTATATTGAAAAGAGATGAAACAATAAACCTCAAATCTGGAGCATAACAGTTGTCTGGGTATGAAGCCAGAAGCTCCTGCAAGCATTTTGATGAATTCCCATTGAATCCAAGTCTAATAATTTCCTCAAAGAAGGTCCCTTATATATTGTTACTCAATAGTACACTATTTAATAAATTTTAATAATTAATATCATGTCATCATATTCTCACCTTTGCGACAACCGTGTTCTCCAAAACAAGTGTTGTGTTCACAGTACTGCTTCTTGTGGGGTTCAAAAATGCCAGCCATGTTGACTCCTAAAGGTGGCTTTTTTGTTCACTTTAAATAGAAAACCATTGATGGATTTATCTGAGGCGCCACAAAGCAAAGTTGAAAGTTGTAGGAAGGCTCCTTGGGTTAATTATCATATCCCGCCATTGCCAGAGACAGAGTTCCTTGAGGTGCAAACAGCAGGTGAGAAATTGACTAATGACTAATATAATGAGGTAATGTTAATGAAATGAATTTTTTCTAGTGTTACCACGGTTTTTAAGCTATACTACTAATATACCACCACCACCTCCACCTTACTTTGGACCACCAATGGAGTTTGAGATGAACCAAGCGACAAAAATGCAAGTTGAAGAGCAAGTTGCGGGGGAAGTCAAAGTGGGAGGAGAACAGGAAATGGAGGAAACACAAGCAGGAGGAACCAAAAGTAATAGGACAGAAGGAGAGGAAATTGGAAACAGAGGAGATGTGATGGCAGTAAATGGAGGAGAGGGAACGGAAGGCCAAGACAAGGTGTCTGAGATGCGGGTTGTGGTCCCAATCAAAACTGATTCAAGGCGGTTTACTGGAAATATTGGAAAAGTTTCATCAAGAGTTTGGCAAAAGAGGCCTCATGAGTTTCTGATGAAAGAAGATGAATGGAATGCCAGGCCAAAGAGGGCTTTTATTGTGAAGTTCAAAGAGATCTTTGAGGAGGTGTTTGTTGCACAAGTGCCCTTGATGAAAAGGATGTATAGCTTAATAATCAATGAGTATTTGGAAGATTTTAAGGAGATAGTGGCGGAATTAAACAAGAATTGGGAAAACGTGGGAGAAGAGGTAAAAAGAAATTTGTAAAAAGTTTTTTGACTTTTATTTTGATTTTTATGTGTTATACATAGGTTTTTTTATTGTTTTAATTAAAGAGAGAATGACTGTTTGAAATAGAAGGAAATGATAACAAATGGATTTTCAAAGAATGTGGTGAGAAATGTAAGGAAATAGTAAAGAACAGTAATTTGAAAGGATGGTAGAAAGATGATTTCAGAATTGAGGAGGGAATAGATGGGATGGGACAGAATGGGATTTTAATACACATGGAATAGAAGGGGAATGAAATTTGATTCAAGATTGAAGAGGTTTATGCAGGTACTTTGTGTGGAAGTCTTGCACCAAGTTGGGAGAATTGCAAAGGTGATGGGCTGGTTCCCACAAGGTGTGATATTTGTCAGACTGGAAGCCAGTCCATTCAACAAGGTATTGAAGCTTCCCTTTGCATAACCTGGAATCCATAAACCGGCTTACTTCCCACTCTAATTTATCTTGAACATTTACTGGTTCTGGAGGGGGATGAGCCTTGCCTGGGTATAATACTCAAGCCGGTTCTAGGAGAGACACATGAAAGACAGGGTGGATACCTTTCCATTTTGCAGGTAAGGAAAGTTTAAACGCATTAGGGGAGATGACTGATTCTACTTTAAAAGGGCCAAGCTTTTTCTCAGAGATTTTCCTGGTAGGACAAGTGCTGCAAATGTTGCAAGCATTGAGCCAAACCTGTTTTCCTACTGCAAAGGCTGGTGCCAAAGTGCAAAGTTTGTCTGCTTGCTCCTTGTAGCACTTTTTTGCTGCTTTGAGGTTGGATTGGAGTTGTTATTCAAGAGATTGAATGAGAGTAAGGTAGTTGGTAGCGGGTTGAGAAGGTGCTATGTGAATAGAATCAAAAGTTGGGTTTCTTCCATAAAGATTTAGAAAGGGAAACTTTTTGGTTGAGGCGTGAGTGGAGTTGTTGTATGCAAATTCAGCAAGTGCAAGCCATTGAAACCAATTTTACTTTGGATAGGCAACATACATTTGAAGATACTGTTAAAGTTTCTGATTTACTTGTTCAGTTTTCCCATCCGTTTCTGGGCAATAAGCCATTGACAATTTGCAAGTGATTTTCAAATGTTGAAAGAGAGAGGTCCAAAAGCTCAGAAAAAACAATGATCCACAATCACTAACTATGTTATCAGGGATACCATGCTTTGAGAAGAAATGTTCTATGAAGAGGTTAGCTAGTTCTTCTGAAGAGGCAGTTACAGCAGAGCAAAGAAACAAAGCCCTTTTTGAGAAGCAATATACTACTACTAGAATAGCATCATAACCATTGGAAAGGGGTAATTGAGAAATTAAATCCATAAACAACAAGTTCCAAGGAATAGGCAGGATTGGAAGTGGCTGAAGCAGCCCAAAATTCTGGTGATTTGAGGACTTGTTAAGATTACAATCATAGCATGCACCAACATAGTCTTTTACTTCCTTGTTCATACCAGGCCAGTAGAAGTCTTTTGCAATCAATTGGTAGGTTTTATCCTGACCATAATGACCAGCAAGTAGAGAATCATGCCAAGACTTGAAGATATCTAACTTATTGCAAGTATTTTTGGGAACTACTATACAATTTTTATAAACTAAATAAATGTTTTCATCTATTCTGTAATGACTTGAAGGTGAATTCAAATTCTTGCAAAGCTTTTTACACTTGGGGTTGTTGAGTTGGGCTTGTCAAAGTTTGGAAGCTTTTTCTCAAAGTTGGGTGATTATTGAGCTGAGTTGGGCAGATTGATTGGAAGATAAAAGTGTCCTAACATTTTCAGGATTTTTTTCTGCAAAGGTGCTCCCCACCCCTGGTTAAACCTCATCCCAACTTGATAAAGAATCAGGATCATCAGCTTGTTTCCCAGGGTGGTACATGATTTTAAAGTTGAACTCAGAGAGGTATTTGGCCCATTGCGCCTGTCTGCATGTGAGGACTTTTGAGCTCATGAAATACTTAATAGAATCATGATAATTAAGAACCTCAAAAGGCTCTACAAGGATCAAAAAGTATGAACACCATTTTTTCAAGCAATAAACAATTGCAAGAATTTCCTTTTCATCAATCTTGTAGTTCAGCTCTGCAGAGAGCAACTTGGAAGGCTCAAAGGCAATGGGATGAAAGGGACTAGAAGAAGAGGAAAACATAAAGATTACTCCTGCAATCACATAGTTGCTCACATCTACTTCCAATATAGTTCAAGCTAGCTTGTTGAGGTGAGGTAGTATCAGAGCAGTGGTAAAAGCCTTTTTCAGAGCTTAAAACTCCAAAGAGGCTTTTTCTGTAAAAATAAATTGAGTGTCTTTTTGAAGAAGGTTAGTAAGATTCACAGTCTTCTTGGTGTGGTGCTCAATAAACCTCCTGTAAAGATTACTGAAACCAATTATAATTTTGGATATTTGGGCGCCAAAACATTTTTTCCAGGTCTTTTGCAACAGAGGCCTTAATGGGCCCAACAGGGTGAATGGGCCACCTTAGCCAGACAGGCTTATCTTGGCATAAATGGGCCCAAGGTTTATTTTGGACATACTTGGCCAGACGGGCTGGCCCATCAAAGTATGTATTTTATTGTCTTTTGGCCTTGGTGGCCCATTGGGGCCGCGGCTCATTCTTTCTGCCCGCTCAGGGCCGCTTGTTTCTCTCTGGGGCCCGTTGCGGGGCCAAATTGTCCACACCGCCCCGTTGGATGGGGCAGGGGGCTCCATTTGAAGTCCCCCCACCCCCTTGTTTGCGGGGCCGCGGCCCTTCTTGCGTTGCTCAGTTGGTCGTGGCCGCTGGGGCCGGAGGCCCCTGCCTCCCTCCCTCCCCTTGCTTGGTCGCAAAGGGGAGAGGAGGCTGGCTTGTGCTTAACCAGCTAGGCCGGCCGCAACAAGGCGACTGGCAAGGTGGGAGGGGATTTGATCACCCCCCCATCTCATGTGTGGACCAATTAGGCTGGCCTCAACAAGGCAACTGGCAAGGTGGGGTGGGATTTGACCACCCCCCCACCTCTTGTGTAGCAAAAAAAAAATTGCAGGGGCCATCTCCCCCCCCCCTTTACCAAGAGGAAGGCGACCTGGGAGTGGGTGGGCTTGACCACTGCCCAGCCCACTAATGGTTTGTGTTTCCCTGGGGTTATTGACCTCCAGGGCTCCCTTGGGGGATTTGACTGCTCCCTCCAGGGATTGAGAGAGAGAGGGGGGGGGGTGACACGCATGTCCGCTGGTTACACCCTCACCCCCTTTAAGTTTGACTGGACCCAGAATTTTTCTGGGTCCACCCTTACCAATCTGAGGGCCAGGGGCTGGTTGCAGGAGGCAACCAGCCATGTAAGTTTGAGGTCACAGAGGTAAAACAGGCTGGTTGTAAGGGAAAACCATCCAGGGTCTGAACAGCAACAACGGCTGGTTCAGCCCAGTAAGGGTGGAAAAACCAAACTAAACCGGTACAGGCTGGTCATAAGGGTTCAGGGACTGATTCCAAGTGGGCTGAGTAATCCCAAAATAATTAGCAAGGCTTTTAGAGCCTGTAGAGCCCCTTTGAGATGGAATTTTTGTCTTTTGCTTTTCATTACACGGGCTCCAGATGAGCACCATCTTTTGTATTTAAGGAGCTCTTCTCCCTGCTTTTTCCCATCCATTCATTCACTCATTAATTCGCATTCACAAGTTTGCCATTGCCTCTGCCTCATAATAAGCATCAATTGTAAGACATTATTGTCTCAGCATTTCTTTTGATTTAAGTACTGCTCTTTGACTAAGATTTTGGTCAAATAATTCTCACACATCATCAGTACCATCATCATCATTACTTCCAAGCAGAAGAGACCCTTATACCTTACTCTGGAAAACCTCAAGGACCTCAAGTTTTCAAAGAAGATGTCTTATATCCCAGATTCAAGCTCCACCAAGATTGTTTTGAATAGTCAAAACTATAATGCTTGGGCTGTTCTTATGGACAGTGATTTGGACAACATCTGTTTTTGGGGTATTATGGATTCAGATGATACTTTGATCAGTTCAGAGGTGGAGAATAAGTCCTATCATCTTATTCTTAGACATCTGGATGAGAGTCATATTGCATGGTTTGCTGATACTCTCAAAGAGGAACATAAGAGGATGGGGAGTTTTTTATGGAAAATGCTCAAGGCCAAGTATGCTGGTGATTCTGTTAATCAAAATGGTATTGCTTTAAATAAATTTTTCAAGTTAAAATTCATCAACTTTAAACAATTTTTGGGGGAGGAAAGATCAAGTATTGCTAAGTTCAAGTCATCTGGGATGAATATGAATCCTGAGTGTTTGTCACTCTCAATTTTTCAAAAGCTTCCAAAAGAATATGAGTCCTTGGTTAGGATTATATCTCAATTGGATCCCCTTCCTGGAGAAGAGGATGTGCTTAGAAGAATTGAAAAGGATGATCTTCAATTTAAGATGAAGGAGGGCACAGGAACTGCTCTGGTGGGAAAGACAGTAAAATCCGGGAAGAAGGCAAAGGCCAAAAGGGATTTATCAAAGTTCTTGTGTTATAATTGTAAGAAGAAGGGGAACTATGCAAAGAATTCCAAGGAGGCAAAGAAGAGGAAGAAATCAAAGGAAATTGAAAAGGAAGACAAAGAGTTCAACCTTGCCATGGGAAATGTTGCTATGGTGGCATTGAATGTTTCAATTGAACAAGATTTTGAGGAACAAGCCCCAAATAAGAAGTCTAAAATTGATGATGATAAAGAAATGGACTTGATTGATTATGAAGTATGTAATCTTAACCTTGATGAAAAGAACTTATCAGTGGCTGATAATTCTTCTTTCCTTTTAGGAGGATCAAAGGAGGATGTTCTTGTTTTGATTGATTCTGTTTGTACAGACCACATGTTTTTTGAGCCAATTTTTTCTAAAACCTTAGAGATTGTGATGTTGTTGTAAATATTGGCCAAAAAGGAAGAAAAATTCAGATTAAAGAAATTGGAAAAGTTATTTTTAAAAATCACTTGGTTTTCAAAATATCTTTTGAGAAAGTGTTCTGTGTACCAGATTTTCCTTATAACCTTGTGTCTCTTGGACTTCTCTGCAAAAAAGGTTTCCGGATTTTTTATCTTAAAGAAGATCAGTTTGTTATTTATTTAAATGGGAGAACTATCCTGAGTGGACAAGTTCAGAATAAGTTGCTCTGTGAAAACTTGTTTAAGTTTCCATCTCTGAGCACTGTTGCTCACAATAGAAGTGGCCATAAGGTAAAGGACAGCAACTGTGAAAGTTGTACTTTAGGGGAAAAGACCAGGAATGTGATTTCAAAGAGTAGAGATTGCACAGAAGTTCCTAGAGAGGAATTTTCCATTGATTTGGAAGGGCCATTTTCACCAGTTTCCTTTGGGGTGGCAAAGTACTTCATCAATCTGTTTGATACAGCAACTAATTATGTTTGGGTGAAACCAATAAGATCAAGGGATCAGACCACAGAGGAGGTTTCAGTAATCTTCAAAGTCTGGAAAAAGAATGGTTTGATGAGGGAGATCTGTTGGGCACTGAGGAAAAGCAGAATAGGAGAATGGTAGAAGGATTAATTTCATAGCAGTCAGTCAGAAATGAAAGGGAGAAATTGATTTAGAAAACAGACCATACCTGAGGAAAAGCAGAATAGGAGAATGGTAGAAGGATGAGGAAAAGAAATCCTTCCACCAATCTCGAGATCTGTCCTCAGGTAGACACAGTGACAGAAGTGTCACAGACTGAGTGACATATGAAGAGACATGAGTACATGATGAATAAAATAATTACAGCTGCGTGTTTGAGATGGTAACTGGAAAGACTGAGTAGGGGTTTCTTGGAGTGTGTCACAGAAGAATGAGTAAGATAAAGAAAATAAAGAAGGATAAGAAAGGGAAACAGACAAGGAAGTATAGAAAGGAAATAAAGAAATATTTGGGATTAATGATAATCCCAACACCCCCCCTTGCTAACCACCAGCAACAAAACCAAAAAGAGCTTGATGAGATTTCAGAAGGACACAAGACAGCGGTTTGGTTAGCATGTCCGCCACCATGTCTTTAGTGCCTATGTGCCAAACAGTGAATACGTTTCGTGCAACGCACTCGCGGATAACGTGATGCCGGGCATCTATGTGCTTTGTGCGTTGTGGAAACTTTAGAGGTTGTCCCTCACGAAGTTGTCCCTAGTTACGGGATCAATGGTTCTAGCGTCTGTAAGACCGAGAATGCTTCCTTTCCTTTACTCCAAGAGAGAGAGAGAGAGAGAGAGATATATAGACCGATGGATCATGAGATCCCCCCTACAACCCGGAGTCAAGGGGAAGGGTATTTGAGCCCTCCCCCTCAACCCTAACCTAAGCACAAGCACAAAGACAGACTGGCAACCATGAAGAAGGAACCCTAGACCCAGAACCCTGACCCATCCCTAAACCCATACCCATACCCTATCCCCGCCAGCTCGCCTGTCATTACGCGCATCCGGTTTGTCTTTTCGTGGCGCGGCCCTCCGCCGCGCGATACCCAAGGTTCACCGCGCTTGCGCGCATCCACCCGACGCGCCGTCGTGGATTTTCCCGTCCTGTGGCCGGCCCGCGCTTGCGCGCGGCTGCCCACGCATATAGCCCCGCTGTCGCCCCGCTTTTTCCTCCCCCGACTAGCCGTTCCAAGAACCTGGTCGGCCCAGCTCCATCCATGAGTCGGACATCCAAGCGGGTCGCGGCCCGCCTCCCTTAGTCAGGCCCGGCCCGCAGTCGCGTGCCCGATCCCGCCGCGCCCACTGCTGAGCCCGCAGAGGCTACTGCTGAACCCGCAGCGGCTACTGCTGAGCCCGCAGCGGCTACTGCTGAGGACCGGCGCACCCCCACTGCTGAGCCTAACCTACCAGATGCTGAGCGCCCAGGCCGCGACGCAGTCCCCGACCCGAGGCTATATAATGACACCACATCCCCCCCCAACTTGAGTTCTGTCCCCAGAGGTCCCTTCCCATTGCCACCTCAACTACCCGCACCCCGCTCCTCTCTACCCACTCCTCTTTTCACACTCCACCAACTCCCCTTCCATTTCTCCTTTCCCGCTTACTTTCTTGTCCTATTGTTGTACCGCGATCCTTGGAGAAATACATCTTGCTGCGCGAGGAAACGAAAGGGCCGCGTCTGCGCGTCCGGGTGGAAAGTGAGTGTGAGTGCCGAGATCCGCGTCCGCGTGAGAAGTGAGTGTGAGTGAGGTTGAGGTTGAGATCCACGTCCGCACGCTCCCTCCGTGAGAAACCGTAAGTGACCAGTTATTCCAAGAAAAGGGGTACCTGGACCGCCCCAGACGGACTGCCACACAGTTCCCCGTACCCGTACTACAAAACAAAACAAACACCGCACCGACAGCGCGCGCTCACAACCGGGAGTATAAGGGAGAAGCGATGGGAACGAACATTCTGGGGTGTCTAGTCGTTCCGGCTGTGAACCGGCTAGAGCACCCCCTTACCAAGCTAAGCTTTAATCCGCGTCCATACCATCCCTGCCCGTCGCGCCCGTCCGTTGAAGAAAGAAACAGGAGAGAAATAGGAAAAAAAAAGGAAAGAAAACAGCCCGAATCCAAAGAAGAGAAAGAAAATATCCTATATTTATTATTCCATTCATTCCATTTTTTTTTTTTTTTTTTTTTTTTTTTTTTTTTTTGCAGAGCTCTTCGTCCTGCCATCCGTGCGCGGGGCTCGTCCTCACGTTTGCGGGCCCGACACCACGCCGCGCCCGCGTACCTGCAATAAATAAACCATAGCCAGTACCAATCCAAAGCCAAGCCCAAACCAAAACATAAGGAAACAAACATTCTGGGGTGTCTAGTTGTCCCGGCTGTGAACCGGCTAGAGCACCCCCTTACCAAGTAAAGCTTAACCACCTAGCAACCCCCCCCAGCTTGGAAGCTGTCCCCAGCCGTCTGAAACCTCCTACTTCTCCGGGGCCGCGCGTCGCGCGCCGCTACTTCGCTGTCCGAACGATCCGCGCCGTCGTCGGGCTCTGGAACCGATTCGCCCCTCAACAACCCGCGCTCGTCCGGTCCAAAAGCGAGCGCCTTCTCCCTCATCACCAATACCGACACCAGCAGATCCATCTCCTCCGCACTCAGCCATCCCGTTGGTCCGAAGTTAAGGGCGTCCACCCGCTCGTCCGTGATTCGCGCCGACCGCGTTACCCATCCATTCTTCCTAAGGGGCGTCTCCCACGGGTCGCGGGACCACGCGATCGGTTGTAAGGGTCCGTTGAGCCCCTGAGGCATTGGCTCGTTCCGCGGCCGGACTTTCCGCGCTACCCGTTTGTACTTGCCCGCGTTACACCGCGCCATCCAGACCCAATCGTCGCCATCGTAAGTCCTAGAAATGACCAGACCGGGGCTTTTGCCTTTGCTCACGACTGTGGCACAATGATAGGGTTTTCGAAGCGTAGCGCCTTCCGGCGATGCATACTGAGGAATGAGACTTACTTCTGGCACCTGCGCCCAACGCGCGCCCTCCCCCGCTTGCTCCTTACCTGTCGGCCGCCCGTGCTGAGCCGGAGCCTGCTCCGCACCGTTCCCGCGGCCGACTAGGAAAAATCCTCCGCAGGGTAACCCTTACAGTCAACCCCCGCGCCGAACTCTTTGTTGCCGCCAGACATTGGGTCCTGTACCCATTTCCCTCTCCCGTGATCGCAGATCGTCGTCTCAAACCGTGCTCCGAGCGAGTCTTCGACGGTCAGCGCCTCCGTTCCTTCCTCGGCGTTGAAGGCCATTTGGGCTTGGAACCCAAACATGAATGGCCGTCCTAGAATCACGTCTCCGCATTCCACTGAGAGAAATGACAGAGGCTTACAGACCTTGGCGACTTCCACCTCCTCCGCCTCTACTACTCCATCCACGCGGCATTCCCCGCCATTTAACGCCCGAAGACCCATCGCACACTTCCTCCGCACCAGACCGAGCTCGTCCACCAACCTTGATGGGAGCAGGTTGACCATCGACCCGCTATCCACCATTGCCCACACCTTCCGCCCGGCGATGGTCATTGCGACATAAGCGAGCGGGACGGATACCGACTTCGACCGGCACGGCTTGGGATCCATTTCCTCCTCCGCCACGTTAACCCGCTGAACCGTCGTCGGCACCCGACCCTGACCGCAATCTTTCAAGCCCTGGACCATCTCGTCGACGACCGCGGGGGACACCGCCGCTAGCTCTCGTAGGGTCAGGGGTATTGGTGAGTTGTTCCCCATTACCCTCCGGATGATGTCCGCGGCCTTCTTCTTTCCCACGGGATTAGAGGACGGCCTGTCCGAAATCGGTACTCGCGCGACTGGCTTTGAGGCCGTTGGTCGCTCGTTGACATCCATCGCAATACGCTCATTCACCGCCAATGCCCTGACTTCAGCCTCCACTCTCGGCGCTACCCAGGTTCCGGGCGCGGTGACAATCCCGAGCGAGACCCAAGCAGTCTCGGTCTTAGCCCTCGCTCTTTCCCGCACTGGCACCATTGGTGGCGGCTTGTCCTTAGTCAGGTCCACCGATTCACCCGTCGGAAATATGTACGTCATCCCGGATGCGCGAACAAGCCCTTTGTCCATGTCCCGAGTGAGATCCTCACAAACTGACTTCCAGTGCCCTCTCACCCCGCAATATGAACATTGCGGCAACCCGTACGATCCGGATGATCCGCTAGGGGGCTGGAACCCCTCCGCCATGTGAGGCGGCACCGCGCGTGGTTGAGAATGAGCCGCCGGAAACGGTGCGGCTGCCGGAGCTGTAGGAGCCGGTGTCCGGTTGAGGAAAACCCTTATGTCCCGCAGAATCTCCGTTATCTCCCCGACTGATGGTCCCGGAGGCTGCTGGGAAAGTCCAGCATGAGAGGGCATCGGCGGCCGCGCGGCCGAAGTTTGGTCGGGGGCCGGCGCCGAGATTGTGACCGATTTCTTGGAGGAAGACGGGTATGTTCGTGCCGTATCCGTGATGAGCTCGTCCAAATTGATTTCGCTTTCCACGGCTTGACGGATAACCGAAAGATCGGGGAGAATCGCGACGCTCCCATCCAGCGACCTCTTAACCAGGCCGTGGTTGTACAGGTATTGTTGCACTCTGGAACGGAGCTGGGGCACGAGACCCCCCAGGAAAGCCCGCTTCATGGCACCCGTCTGACCCGCGACGACCTCGTTCTTTGCAAGGTACCCGTAGATTCGCTCGAACCTTGACATATATTCCACTAATCCTTTGCGCGATCGCACCCCGCCATTCTTGATCGCCTCCTCCGCAGCTCGATTGAAGTCGCTTTCCCAAAACCGAGGTTCACGCTTTCCCCACCTCGCCAACATCTCGCTTTTCAACTTCCCCCAGTCTTGCCTCTCGTATCCAACCATTTCTTCCACGTCCCGCAGCTTCTCCTCCTCGGTAATGAACAGCACGATAGTCCGAACCTTATCTGCGCCCGACACGCCCTCCAAGTCCGCGATCCCTTTGAACCTAGAAAGGAACCGCTCGAAATCCGAAGTACTGAACCGAAGATGAGGGAAATCCCTCGGCCTCAACCAAACGCGGCGAGGGGCCTCTACCGCCATGTCCGACGACCCTTCCAAGGGAGGAGCGAACCCGCTAACTCTAGGAGCATGAGCGGACGGCGGCGGAGGGGGTTGAGCGGCAGAGACGGGAGTCGGGCGTGGAGGGTAGGGAAGGGGAGCATTGGATCCCGGAGTGGTTGTCGGTAGCATTCTGCGCAATCTTCAAGAGACTGAGAATGGATCAAAAGTTCCCGGCCAGACCCCCAGATGTGGAAACTTTAGAGGTTGTCCCTCACAAAGTTGTCCCTAGTTACGGGATCGATGGTTCTAGCGTCTGTAAGACCAAGAATGCTTCCTTTCCTTTACTCCGAGAGAGAGAGAGAGAGAGAGAGATATATAGACCGATGGATCATGAGATCCCCCCTACAACCCGGAGTCAAGGGGAAGGGTATTTGAGCCCTCCCCCTCAACCCTAACCTAAGCACAAGCACAAAGACAGACTGGCAACCATGAAGAAGGAACCCTAGACCCAGAACCCTGACCCATCCCTAAACCCATACCCATACCCTATCCCCGCCAGCTCGCCTGTCATTACGCGCATCCGGTTCGTCTTTTCGTGGCGCGGCCCTCCGCCGCGCGATACCCAAGGTTCACCGCGCTTGCGCGCATCCACCCGACGCGCCGTCGTGGATTTTCCCGTCCCGTGGCCGGCCCGCGCTTGCGCGCGGCTGCCCACGCATATAGCCCCGCTGTCGCCCCGCTTTTTCCTCCCCCGACTAGCCGTTCCGAGAACCTGGTCGGCCCAGCTCCATCCATGAGTCGGACATCCAAGCGGGTCGCGGCCCGCCTCCCTTAGTCAGGCCCGGCCCGCAGTCGCGTGCCCGATCCCGCCGCGCCCACTGCTGAGCCCGCAGCGGCTACTGCTGAACCCGCAGCGGCTACTGCTGAGCCCGCAGCGGCTACTGCTGAGGACCGGCGCACCCCCACTGCTGAGCCTAACCTACCAGATGCTGAGCGCGCAGGCCGCAACGCAGTCCCCGACCCAAGGCTATATAATGACACCACAGCGTGAATGATGTTCTGGATTTTTTGCTAGGGACTCGGCGCCTTTGTTGTCAACGTATAGAGGAAAAGGGTTGGGGTTTCTGAGACAAAGTTCAACCATGATGTTGCGTAGCCACAGTCCTTCCTTGCAGCAGTCCAAGAGAGCCTTGTATTTGGCTTCCGAGCTCAACAGGGATACCGTAGGTTGTTTCTTGGATTGCCAGGAGACGGAGCCACCACCAACATGGAAAGTGTAGCCTGAGATGGACCGGCGGTCATTGAAGTCTTTGGCCCAGTCGGAATTGGAGAAACCGACAAGAGTTAGGTCCGAGCCGCCAAGGGTGAGTCGGGTGTCTTTGGTGGTCAGGAGATAGCGCAGGATACGAATGGCGGCTTTCCAGTGATCCATGGAGGGGTCCTGGAGAAATTGCAAAAGTTTTTTGACGGTGAACAAGATGTCCGGTTGCGTACATTGGGATATCCATGAGAGAGACCCAATGAGTTGGTTGTACTGGGGTGGGGAAGCAGGCAAACCAGGTTTTTGCTTGACCAGTGACTTGAAGGATGAGTCAGTGGGAGAGGTGGGGGTGGAGCGACCAGAAGGAAGGAATGACAACGCAATGGAGTCAATATAGTGTTGTTGGCAGATAGAGACCGTTCTGGACTCTGGGTTGCATTGGATGGAAATGGATAGGAACAAGGAGAGATCCTCATCAGTTCCTATGGTGAAGAGACGGCCAACATCCGCAATGAATGAAGAGACAAAAATTTGGGATCCAACCACGGCAAGATCATCGACGTGGGCAGTGAGTGCGCCCACCAGGGAGCCATTAACAAGCTTGAAATAGAGCAAGGGATCATAGGACAATCTGGTGAGACCAAGAGACAGGAGGGCCAAGTTTAGCTCCACGTTCCACTGGCGGGGGGATTGCTTTAGACCATAAATGGCCCTGGATACTTTGCATACCCAGTCCGGATGCGCGGGGTCTTCAAATCCGGGGGGCTGAGACATGTACACTGGCTCATCAAGTTGACCATTAAGAAAAGAAGTTTTGAAGTCAACTTGGCGGCCAACCCAGCCCTTGTTTCCCAGGAGAGTGAGAAAAAGGTGGAGAGTTTCAAGACGGAGAGTTGGGGCAAAGACCTCGGAGAAATTGAGCCCGTGAACTTGGGTGAAACCCATGGCGACTAGACGGGCTTTGAGATTTATAATTGAACCGTCGGCGCGGCATTTGACCTTGAAGATCCATTTGCAGCAAATGATCTTGCAGCCTTTCGGCGGAGAAACAAGTACCCACGTCTTCATAACCCGGAGTGAGGATATTTCGTCGTGGGTGGAAGATATCCAGCGCGATTGGTGAGGATTGACCATGAGTTTTTTCCACGTCTTTGGCGCGAGGATGTTGTCCTTCACCTTTGCAGATTGAGAGTAGTTCCCAAAACGTGTGGGAGGGCGGGAACGCCTGGAGGAGCGTCTGGGAGCAGACGGCGGTAGACTGGAGGGAGCGGGGACAGGGAGAGAGGAGGGAGGGGAGGGGGGAGAGGGAAGGTGGTCGGGAGGTGAGGAAGATGGGAAAGGCAACTGTGAGGAGGATACAGGGGGAGAGGAAGGGGGAGAGGGGGAAGGCAAAGGGGAAGGCGGAGGGGAGGGAGACGGGGTTGACAGGGGAGGGGGAAAGACAGAGCTGGCCGAGGAGCATGGGCTCACCAAACAAGGTACCTCAGCGGGGGTTTGAAAATTGGCTGTCTTTGTTGGCGCAGCCCGGTGGGAGAGAGGGGATGGGGAGGAGGGAGAAAGAACTGGTGGAGCAGGAGAGGCGGGAGAAAGCGTAGCGGGATTCAGGGATGGGGTTGGAACAATATTGGGTTGAATTGGCCAGGTAAGGTTGACAACGGTTTGATTGGGCTGGGGGTCAGTAGTTGGCAAGTTGTCTCCTCTGCGGGGAAAGACAGTGTTGTTGAAGATGGTGTCCCTGGATTTTATGACTTTGCGATTTTCGACATCCAGGAGGAGGTAACCGTTTCCTTGAGTCAGATAGGACAAAAGAATTTCCCGCCGTGCTTTGGGGGAGAGCTTAGACCTGTCGTGTTCAGGGACTTTGTACCATACAAGGCAGCCTAAAGGATGGAGGTAGGATGGCAAGATGTCCTCTTGCTCGAGTAAGGAGTTTGGAGAAACAAAACCAAGTGGATTTTTGCATGGGTAGGAGTCGAATGCAAATAGAGAGTGACGAAAAGCATCCGCCCAGTAAGAGTTGGGTAAATGAGAGGATGAGAGTGCGCAGCGAATGAGGTTCAAGATGGTGCGGTTCAAACGTTCAGCTACACCATTCAGTTGCAGAGAGTGTGGTGGTCCTGGCTCATGGACAATCCCTTTTGAGGAAAGAAAGGACTTGAGTTTTTGATTGACATACTCCCCACCATTATCAGTGTGCAGGGATTGAACAGGTCCGTGGAATTGAGTTTCAAAAAAGTATATGAACGTTTTGACTGAGTTGCAAGTGTCTGATTTGTGACAAAGAGGGTAAGCGAATAGCACTTTGGAACAGTCCTTGATAAAGGTGATGAAATACCGAAAACCTTCTCTTGAGCTAGTTTCAAAACTACACAGGTCAGAATGGATTATTTGGCCTGGTGTGCTGGATCAATGACTGAGACGGGAATGGAAGGGTGTTCTGGACATTTTGGACTGGATGCATGTCTTGCATTGTTGTACATCAAAAGTGTTGTTGATTTTTGGGCTAATCCCGGATGAGCTGAGGAGTTTCCTCAGTGACTTTAAGTTCAGGTGTGAGAGCCTGCACTGATAGCCGTAGAGACTGTCGTCAGATATTGGTGACACAGTTGAAAAGATTGATTCTTGGTGTCTCACAAGTTTTTGGGGAAGGTAGTACAAGTTTCCTCTTCTGTATCTTATGAAGGATGTGGGTGACTTATCATTGGTGCCGGTATTCAGGCGGTGGATCTTGCAGCCTGTGGAGGTGAAAATAACCTTGTGCCTGGAATCGCAGATGCTGGAAACAGATAGTAGGGGTTCGTGTAGGTTCGGAACAAGAATAGTTTTCAACTTTCCTGTTGGTAAGGAGATTAGACCTTCTTTGGTGGCATTGATGGTTGTCCCGTCAGCAAGAAGAATTGACGTTGAGTTTGGTTTTTGTGAGTCTAGATGCCACTCATGTGGAGTCATTGACATGGAACACCCAGAGTCTAGATTAAAATTGTTCTTATCCAATGAGGCGGTGCTAATGAGATTGCAGGAGGCGTATCCAGTGTGAACCACAATTTCAGAGTCTGAGAAATCATCCTCCTCATTTCCATAGACATTTGAGTCAGCGTTGGCCGCGCTTGCCTACTGATTTACCAAGGTTGTTGGCTTGGCTTTCTGCAGTCTTTTTTTTCTCTTGGAGTATGCAATGGCTTCTAAGACTTCGGGACATCTGGAGAAGGAATGCCCTTTGGTTTTACAGTACGTGCAGTAGTACACTTTTGAGGGGTTTTGAGTGGTATCTTGGTGAGCTTTTGGTCTATTGAGACTGGATGACAGCTTCGTGGAGTTGACTGTCTGTGGATCCTTGTTTCGCATTTGCCTTCTCAGATGTTCCTGCTTGAGTGCATTGATGAGTTTTGATGATGGGATGGATTCCTCATTCATCATACTTGACACACATCCTAACCAGTTGTTGGGAAGTGAGAATAGGATTGCGGTGGAAAGAAGTTTATCGGCAGTGAGGGGATTATTGGGTGTGATTAAAGATGACAGTTTTCCTCTGTATGATATTATTTTGGTGAGATGAGCTGTCATTTCCTTGTTGTTGAGTTTTGTGAGAAGAAGCTTTCTCAGCCAGTACATTTGTCCACCGGAGGAGTTGTCCTGATGTGCCTCTCAAAGAGCATTCCACATTCCAATGGCACTTTCCTCGTGTTTTCTTATGTACTGAAAGTTTGATGGATTTATTGATCTGGATATGACTGAGCATACTGCCAAGTTGTCCTTTGTCCAGGTTTTGGATTTAAGTGAGTCGTTATTCAAAAGATAGCTGACGCCAGAGGCACAAAAGTGGATTCTTAGGATCATAGACCAGTCAAGGTAATTCAAATCTGGTCCAGGTGAGTTAAGGGGGAGAATGGACGGAGTTTTAAGCACCAGGTGATTATTTGGACCATCTTCCATAGTGGTTTAAATAGTATCAACACAATTAATGCCGGATCCTTCTGAGACAATTTGTTTTATTTGCTAGTTGTTTTCCGATAGCTCTGGGCTCATAACCTGTTGGGCACTGAGGAAAAGCAGAATAGGAGAATGGTAGAAGGATTAATTTCATAGGAGTCAGTCAGAAATGAAAGGGAGAAATTGATTTAGAAAACAGACCATACCTGAGGAAAAGCAGAATAGGAGAATGGTAGAAGGATGAGGAAAAGAAATCCTTCCACCAATCTCAAGATCTGTCCTCAGGTAGACACAGTGACAGCAGTGTCACAGACTGAGTGACATATGAAGAGACATGATCACATGATGAATAAAATAATTACAGCCGCATGTTTGAGATGGTAACTGGAAAGACTGAGTAGGGGTTTCTTGGAGTGTGTCACAGAAGAATGAGTAAGATAAAGAAAATAAAAAAGGATAAGAAAGGGGAACAGAAAAGGAAGTATAGAAAGGAAATAAAGACATATGTGGGATTAATGATAATCCCAACAAGATCAAGAGGGTTATTACTGATGGAGGGGGTTAGTTTGTGAGTAAACATTTTGAGAAACTGTTGAATGATTATGGTATCACTCATATAGTTACTACTACAAGTACTCCACAAAACAATGGAACAGTTGAGAGGTTTAATAGGAATCTATTGGACAAAGTCAGAACTATCATGGCTCAATCTTGTTTGCCAAAGTTTTTATGGGCTGAGTTGATGTGCAAAGTGTGTCTTTTGCACAATATTGTAAGGGTTAATGGGAAAAGTCCGCATTATCTGTTTTGGAAGTTGTACCCCAAAACATCACACCCAAAAAAAATTGGTTGCTTAGTTTATTATAGTGTCCACCATAATGAAATGGTTGGAAAGCTATATCCAAGATCCAGAACAGGGGCACTTATAGGCTATGATTTAATAAGTAAGTCATACAGGATTTATTTTCCAGGGAAAAGAAAGGTTATCCGTAGTAGGGATGTAAAATTTGGAGAAATTACCTTTCCATTCAAAAGGAGTGAAGATATTGCTGTTCAGGAATCACAGCAGGAAATAGCATTGGAGCCTATTTCAGCAGCGGATGCTGTAGAGAATATAATTATTTATGATGTTTAGATGGCAGACGTGCCACAGGGGGGTTCAGTACCCGCTTCAGGGGAGTCTGTGGAATCAGAACCTGATGAGCCTCCACCTCCAGTTAGAAGGAGTAGAAGGAAAAGGATACCTGTTGATAGATATGGGGAATGGAAGTCCCATTATGCTTCTGAAGAATATGAAGAAGATATGTTTTGGGAAAAATGTATGCTTAATGAGATTTCACAGTTAAGTTCAGAAATGGGTAATAAGTTTAACCCAGATAGCTTTGGCCAAGCTATGAATTCCAATGACAGATCCAATTGGAAGACAGCTATATCTGAGGAATTTTATTCTCTGGAAAATAATAGTGTGTTTAAATTGGTTAAGGGGGATGTAGTTCCAAAAAGAAAGACCATTGTTGGGTCTAGGTTAGTGTTGAATAAGAATTTTGATACTAATGGAGTTTTGAAGAGGTCCAAGGCTATATGCATTGCACAAGGCTTCAAGAAGAAAGAATTTGTTTATTACCAAGAGACTTTTTTGCCAACTGGAAGGCTGTCCACCTTCAGGTACATCATTTCTTTAGCAGTGGAGTTGGGTGAATAAATCAGACAGGCTGATTTTGTGACTGCATACTTGAATGCAAAACTTGGAGAAGAGGAGACTGTTTATATGTCATTTCCTGACGGTTTCAAGGAATGGCTGGTAGAGACCAAGCCAGAAACTATGAAGAAAATCTGTGTGAGAATTTTTCTCTCAGCGGATAAAGGGTAATATGTCCTGAAGCTTTGTAGATCCCTGTATGGATTAAAGCAAGCAGCTAGGTCATGGTATAACACAATCAGTAAGAAAATGATTGAGATTGGTTTCAGGACAAGTGAGGCTGACCCTTCTCTCTTTGTGAGAAAGGATGCAATTTTGTTTGTATGGGTTGATGAAATTTTCATTATTGGGAATTGTAAAGAGAGATTCATGGAGGCACTCAAAAAGGAGTTCAAGATAAAAGATCTTGGCCTGGAACAAAAGGTTCTGGGAATGAAAGTTAGTAAGAGCAATAATGGTATCAAGTTGGATCAAAACCATTATGTGTTACATTTACTTAAGCAGTATGGATTAGAGGATGCAAAGGAGTTTGGTACTCCAATGCAGTCTACAGATGAAAAGTATCTGGAGTTTTTCCAATCCCGGAACAATTATAGGTAAACTATTGAATCACTGAATTATTTGGGGCAGTGTACAAGGCCAAATATTTCTTATGCAATTGGCATCTTTTCACAACACTGAGAGAAACCAAGCATGAGGCATTGTTCTGTGTTTGAGAGAGTTATGAGGTATCTTAAAGGAACAAGCAGTCTGGGACTGCGGTTTTCAAAGTTAGCAAACTTTGATTTGGTTGGTTATTCTGATGCAAGTTGGGCAGATGGTAACACTGGGTAATCAACAAGTGGTTTTGTATTCTTTTTAGGAAAGAATCAAGTGTCATGGATGTCTCAGAAGGTGTCAGAAATAAGTCTTTCATCAAAAGAAGCAGAGTACAGAGCATACCTGTCAGCTTCACATGAGACAAATTTGTTGAGAAAGGTCTTAGAGGATACTCATAAACCACAAGGGTTTGGGTTGTTTTATTCTGATAATCAGAGTGCCATTGCATTGGCAGAAAACCAAGTGTTCCATTCAAGAACAAAACAAATTGATGTTCATTATAACTATATATGTGATACAGTGAACTGCAGAGAGATAGTGTTATGGTACATGCCCACTGGAGCAATGATTGCAGATATCCTAACTAAGGCATTAGATAGGAACAAAAATCAAGGTTTTGTGTCTAGTATGTGTATGGCATCCTTGTTGGATTAAGGGGGTGTGTTAAAAGATGGTTGCACTCATTTTATTTGCATTTTAGTGTGTAATTCAAGTGGGATGCACCAATGGGCCTGTAAGGCCCATTAGACATCACGTGGGCCACATGGGCCTATGGGGATGTTATTGATTTTGGACATTTGGGCACCAAAACATGTTTTCCAGGTCTTTTGGGACACGGGCCTTAACAGGCCCCCCAGGGTGGATGGGCCACCTTAGCAAGATGGGCTTATCTTGGAATAAATGGGCCCAAGGTTTATTTTGGACATACTTGGACAGACGGGCTGGCCCGCCAAAGTATGTATTTTATGGTCTTTGGCCCTTGACGGCCCATTGGGGCCTCTGCCTGTGTTGTGGCCCGCTTTGGGCCGCTTGTTTCTCTCTGGGGCCCATTGCGGGGCCCAACGGCCGGTGTGGGGCCATCCTGTGGGGCAGGTGGCTCCGTTTGGAGTCCCCCCACCTGCTTGTGTGAGGGGCCATGGCCCTGGTTGCCTTTCTCAGTTGGTTGCGGCCCCGGGGGCTGGCAGCCCCTGCCTCCCTCCCTCCCCTCACTTGGTGGCAAAGGGGAGAGGAGGCTGGCTGGTCCTTAACCAGCCAGGCTGGCCGCATTGAGGCAACTGGCAAGGTGGGAGGGGATTTGATCACCCCCCACCTCATTTGTGGACTGATTAGGCTGGCCACAACAAGGCAACGGGCAAGTTGGGGTGGGATTTGACCACCCCCCTCCTCTTGTGTAGCAACAACAAAGACGCAGGGACCATCTCCCCCGCCCCCTGTTACCAAGGGAGAGGTTACCTGGGGCTGGGTGGGCTTGACCACTGCCTAGCCCACTAACCATTTGTGTTTCCCTGGGGTTATCAACCTCCAGGGCTCCCTGGGGGGGGATTTGACCGCTCCCTCCAGGGATTGAGAGAGAGAGGGGGGGGACATGCATGTCTGCTGGTTACACCCTCCCCCCCTTTAATTTTGACTGGACCCAGAGTGTTTCTGGGTCCACCCTGGCAAATCTGAGGGCCAGGGGCTGGTTGCAGGAGTTAACCAGCCATGTAAGTTTGAGGTCATAGAGGTAAAACAGGCTGGTTGTAAGGGACAACCAGCCAGGTTCTGAACAGCAACAAGGGCTGGTTCAGCCCAGTAAGGGTGGAAACAACAAACTCAACCAGTACAGGCTGTTCATAAGGGTTCAGGGATTGATTTCAAGTGGGCTGAGTAAGCCCAAACCAATTAGCAAGGCTTTTAGAGCCTGTAGAGCCCCTTTGGGGCAAGATTTTTGCATTTTGCTTTTCATTACATCAGCTCCACATGAATAAAATCTTTTTTATTTAAGGAGCTCCTCTCCCCGCTGTTTTACATCCATTCATTCACTAATTCATTCACATTCACAAGTTTTCCATTGTTTCTGCCTTATATTAAGGATCAATCATAAGACATTATTTTCTCAGCATTTCTTTTGCTTTAAGTACTGCTCTTTTACTAAGCTTGTGGTCCCAAAATTCTCAAGCATGGGAAACTTGCTCCTCTAGAGTTTTTGAGTAGACAAGTATATAATCAAGATATACAACAAGGTATTTCTCCACAAGGTTTGTAGAAAAATCATTAATGAAATGTTGAAAAGTGGAAGGAGCATTACAGAGGCCAAAAGGCATGACATTTTACTCATAGCTGCTGAAATGGGTTTGCATTGCCTTCAAGTACTCATGAATCTTTGAAATGCAAATCAAGTTATAGGCACCTCAATGGTCTAACTTTGAGAACTAAGCATCTCTCCAGAAGAGGGTGAGGAGGTGGGACATAGGCAGTACTGGGTAGGCATACTTCCGGGTTACTTGGTTCAGTTTCCTATATTTGATACAAAGGCAATTTCTGCCGTCTTTCTTTGGAACAAATAGGATGGGAAAGCCGGTGTTTGAATTTCTTTGTTGAAGAAATCCTTTCAATACATTTTTTGCAATGTATTCTTTGAGGGCGGTTGATTTTTTCTTTGAGAGAGAGTAGAATGGACTGGGTGCTGGAGGTGGGCCATCAAGTTCAATCTTTTGATTATATGAGGGGGATGGAGGAAGTTTTTCAGCTTTAACAACTGAAAAGACATCAGCAAATTCATGATAAATGGTAGGTAAAGAATCTCAAATGATTGCTAAATCTTCAATCTCATCATTGGCTTCTTACACAGGGTTCAAATTATTTGCACAATGAAAGAGGATTAAGGAGCTCAAAATACACCTTTTGGTAGGCGCCTGTTTCTCTCCAAAGAAACAAGGAAGAGGTAAGTTGGAAAAATAAGCAGTAACTCCTAAATCTGAAGAGGGAACTTGGGAATGGAAGTCAGGATATTGCAAATCTCCTGGCAGAAAGGTTTCATCAAACTCAATGACAGTGTCAGGTAGGCTGTTTAATTCCTGGTTGATGGAAGGTTTTCTTTTCTGGTGGTGCAAGTTGCAAAGGTTAATTACTCCTTCTTTCAATTTCACATCTGGATTCCAGTGGAATAGGAAGTCATGTCCCATAATGGTATTGTCCATTCCAGGGATATCCAAGACAAAAAAATCCCATTTGAAGCTGCGGCAATTGGAAAATTTGAATGTCCATTTAGCCTTATGGTTAAACCAATGAGACGGTTTGTTTGCACTACTTACTAGATAGATGGGGAATTTTTCTACCTTGGAACGCATAAGATTTTTAGAGGTGGCAAATGCTGCACTTATAAAAGAAACATTAGCGCCAGAATTGAGTAAAACTTGGTAAAAAGGGTTGTCAGAATCCAAAAGTAAAAATACCAAAATTGGAGCACCCAGTGACTTGCAAGTGCAACAATTGAATTTCCGTATAGATAATGGGTAGTTTCCCTTGCAATTATCAGAAAAACTACCAGCTATATTTTTGAAAGCTTAGAAGCTTCACCCTGTGGTGTTGTTATATAGCCTTGGTTTGGGAACCATGCCGCAGGTGGCTAGGTTTGGAGGATAGAGTGGGGAAATTGGGGCTACAGGAGCGGGACACTTGCGCATAAGCGTGGGCCAACTTGTGGGGAAGGAAATCATGCAGCGCACTGGGTGGATATGGATAACGCAGGTTGCTCCAAATAGG